>KB672490.1:0-33695 GCA_000349145.1 Anopheles dirus
AAATTCAAAAATTTAACGGTTTTCGTCATTTGGGTTACAAATATGCTCAAACATCTCACCGACCTAATCTAAACAAAGCATGATAACGGCATAGAACTGAAGCCAATAACATAAACTCTGTGGCAGTAGCGCAGGAAAACAAAATCAAGAGAAATGCACATATTGGCCCTCTCTTTTTTACCCACGGGCAGGCAGAAGGTCTCACTCTTGCTGTGGTTATGGTCCACTACGAAGAACCATAGGAGGATATAACCTGCCTACCTAAGAAAAAGAAAAAGAAAAAAATAATAATCACGTATTCGCAGCAGCCAGAGAGGAGCACACCCCCAGCGCTAATCTTTGCCTTGTAATCATCAACGCCGTGTTTTGCCGAATAATTAGCGGAATGATAGCGATAAGAATTGGTGCGATTTGGTAGCGTTTGCGCCCGTGGGAGTTTTCCTGCGGTCACCTCACGAGACAACAAAGCACCCTCCACGGTACCTCCGCACCCCGCGCAGGGTAGTAAGTACGGTCGAATGGAAACGGTAGTGGTGCGGGTATCGATTTTGTCACATTAATTCGTTGTGAAGAATTAATTTTGTCACATTAAGATTGCGTTGTGAAGATTACAAGCAAACGTGTCGTGATGTTAAGTGTTTCAAGCGGTAGCCCTGCTAGTGTGAAATTAGCAGACGAAAATCGGTGAGAAGCGCAGGTGCAGCATCATCCGAAAAACTGTCGGTGCGGTGGGTGCCGATCGAAGGTGAAAACGATTCCATTGTGTGTGCTTGGATAAGCGTACGACCAAGGTAAGCTGCAAAAAAGAACGAAGTAACATAAACCGACATAGCCGAAACGTGCATACAGCCGTGTGATTGCACATGTACCCGATAAGGGAAAGTGCATAAGCCTTGCCGTAGCAAATGCTGTCATCGAAATGTAAACACAGGGTGCAAGAAGGCTGCGAAGGACCCGGAAAACGGGTAGTTTCCAGGGCAGGGAAAAAACATTTTGGGCCGACCGTCAGTTTAAGGCCTTTTTGATAATTATTTATACGTTTTAGAATGCGAAAACAAGGACCGAAACTGGTGCTTACCCTCGAGCATAACCAAAACCCACATTGCGCAATTATTTTCGACACCAACATTCGGCCCAATCGGCGTTGCCTCCTACCTGCAAGCCGAAGCATCGATTCGCAAAGGTTAATGAACGTTTTCGGCGGAGAAAGAAAGTTGCAGCTGCACCACCACCACTACCCCACCTTGTGACACCTGGGGCCCTGCCAGTTCATCTCCCGATCGTATGATCGACGCGCGTTCGAGGCCAGGCAGCCACACCACAATAACCCACATGACCGGCGCAGAGTTTTCCCCCACCGTCGCGATGTCGCTGACGGTGTGCCCCGATCGGTCGGGCCTTTACTTTTACTTCTATTTTTAGCAACGAATCATTTTGCGTCCAAAATATAACGAACCACCCAAACAAAAACAACACAGGCAGCAACACTCATACACGTGGTCGCCCGAAGGCTGATTATCGATGCCGATTTGCTACGAATTGCGTGTCTCATTTGGTGGTTTGTACGCCCGGCCGGACGCGATGTTAAAGGTGATATTTGGCAGCGCACAACGTACGAACAAACAACGGTTTTCGGTGAAGAGCTGAAGAAATCGATGGAAGGGAATAGGGAGAACGTTCGAGAAGCTGTAGGCGTTAAAGCCCGCGGCATTAAGCCGGCTACCACGACGAGATTAGCAAGGTCGTCGAAGTAAACTACACGTGTAGGGATTTTATTCGTTAACCACACGAGTACCGTAGGGCGATGTAATCGATCTTATGACGCACTCGCCTTCTTATTCGATACCTGGATCGGAAAGGAAAACTCTAAAATTGTTCATGGTATGCTTCGCCGGGTGGCAAAGCGACCAAGCGTACCTATGACAGTATATCATATAACATAACTATTGTGCAATCACGTTCAGTTTTTTTTTTCTCCTGAGCTGATAAGCGCGCGTCATTCCCGGCCCGTTCTTGGGACCTGTCTCACACCAATTAACGACACGGTGGTGTGCATGCTGTTTATCAAACGACGCACCATTATCACCACGGGATTCGGACACGGAGGCTCGGCACCACGGTGCGCGGTCACCATTGGCGTAATCTCTGGTGACAGCAGAACCAAAACGCGCTACAGGCAAGCGTCTCTCGTTCGCGATAGTCGCTCGATCTACAACTCAAGGACTTTTACTTCCCCCTCCGCGCTTCGCTACCCCATCAGGCCAATCCACACTCGGAAGATAATTAAAGCTCCACAGCTTCAAGGCACCACCGTGCGTGTGTGTGTTTTTTTGTTTCGTTTGTTGTTGATCAAAATTGGTCGGAAGTCGTGCTTACGGAGCCGTTGCAGTTGAGGGTTGAGAGTGGAGTTGCTTTTTTTCGGTTGCGTTTCCTATACAAGTTCGCCGTTTATTTTACGTTCACAATTGTGGGCTATATACAGAAATGCATTTTCATGCGTTTTATTGCTGAATTGTGGGCAATTATCGTGGTTCTTTTTCGTTTGTGGTTTAAGAAAAGCTTCTCATTTCGATCGATTCCTTTAGATTACCACGAGAACGATTTATCAAGGTTTTTCAATGACAAGTTGATTGCCCACTTACTTCGAGGTGCTTTCAACGTTTAATTCTCATCTATTGTAGGAAAATGATAAAAAAGCAATAATATTTCCAACCAACACACACACTGGTTCCGTCTGGATCGTTTGCATTGCATATGCCTGCTAGTGTCATTTCTTATAAAAAGCTTATCAATGTCGGGTGCATGGAAATAGGCACACAGTTCCACCGGGACCAGCCGGGGTCGCGTATCGGACGATATATGAATGCATCGCACGCACCCCGATGTCGGAGTCGTCTTTCTTTCCGTCGTTTTGCGATGCGTTTATTTTAAGCGGCGTTTCGATTCGCAGCGACTGCAAATGCGGTGAAGGTCGTACGGTGCTGGAATTCTATGCATTTTTATGCCTTCTGTGGTGCTGTTGTTGTTGAGTTACACCCTTGTGTCCCCGCAAGGGAAGTGGAGAACTTTCTGGATGGATTCACAATCGCCAAGTACGCCATCGTTAGGAATGATCTCGGGATTAATGTGTTGTTTTCATGTTTTAAATATATAAAATATGCTCTACAACAACACTTCAGGCTCTTGTCAACTTACAACACAAGTCAATCCATCATTCGAATTACGCCCTAACAGCGGACTCTCAATGATTCGCAACCCCCGCAACCCCAAGCGGCAGGTAAACAGCGTAAACAGCACGGGGCTCTGCCAGAAATAAAATCTCGATGTATACATCTTTCTGCCAGAAAACAGCGTACCCGGCGCTTCCTGGTTCCGGGCCAGCAGAACGCCAAACAGCACCGTGCTGTATTTAATCGTTTTAATGGTGTTCCCCGTCCGTGTGAAATGCGACAGTGAAGGTTATTATGTCGTCTTGGGCTATTTTTAATTTGCATCCATCCTTTCGGACCCGACCGGGTGGATGCATTGCTGACGCAAAGCTAGCAAAACCTGATCGAATGTGTTTTCACGTTTAGTTCGTGCTATTGCGTTGCTTTCGCTTTGTTCTAGTTTGCGCTTTCCATACGACATCTATAGCAGTGGGTGCTATTTTTCGTTATATGTTTATTTTAGAGATTCTATCCTTCCGTTTTATATACAACATACCTCCGTTATCGATTAGCATTCTTTCACCGAACTAAACGAACTTCACAGTTTGCGTGGAAACTCGTGAGCTGTTTGTTTTTGCTTTGTATTATTATCACGGAGCACTCTGTGACCTTTGACTTTAAGTTTTTCATATTACTCACCGTAGGTGGCTTTACTACGATCGGAAGAGAACGAACGGCATAAAACCGGAAGCAAACCCGTATCAGCTTTCCATCGGTCGCGTTGGAACACGTGTATAAATGTAGTGAAAAAACGACCACAGAGACGGAGTCCACAAGGCACATTGCGAACGATGGTGATGGTGGAAACAGTCAACAGTTTTTGTGTGTCTCGTTTCTTCTCGGCACACATTTCCGAATGCAAAATCGACAGCTTACCATCGGCTGTAGCGCTGCTGCTTGCAAAATTGAAAAAAGAATCAGCAAAAGCTATTCACTCCATGTGGCACGTAGCACGTTAAGTAAAGCTGCCCCCTCCACACCCAGAACAGAAGGTTTTTCTTCATTTTCTAATTTTCGATTTCCGTTTCAGCCATCAACTTCGATAGCGATATTATTATCCAAGCGAAAGCAATCCAATAGGTGGGTTCACACGGGTCGAACTCTGTTCGAATTTGTACGATCTGCGAACTTTTTTTTGTCAATGTATTAGTGAGTCGAGCTATGTTCGCCGAGTCTGTTTCAAGTAGAAACGGTTATCCAGTAATAGTGTGCGAGAAGTTCGTCATCAAAAGTTCGACTCGTGTGAACCCACCTAATAACTTCCAAACGGCTCAATATAACACGATGGCCATCGCTTCCGGTGGTGTGTACACGGGGCGCAAATTAAATTTAGGGCCAAAAATCATCGTGCCCTGGAGGTGAGTCTCCCCCATGGGTGAATACAGAGCATTATGAGGAGATGGTTGTTGCAGTGGATGGAATGCAAACAACAATTCCGTACGCATGGCTGCACAAATCACGTTTTTATCAACGCGATACGATTGACGGGAACATCGCGAAGAATTTCGGTGTAAATCAACACACAAATTACGCAATCGCACAGGCTTTACGCAAATCATGCTGATCGTGTAACTCTTCGGAGCTATTTTTATCGGAATATATTTATCGCAATCTAAATTGCAGATTCACGGTGTGGCGGTGATGCGTTTGTTGATGGTTTTGAACGCTTTACTCGGTGATTACAAAAGATCAAAACTTACCAACAAATATCGTCAAAAGCAATATTCTGCGATATGTTCACATGATATACCACTACGATATTGCCATTTTATCCCCACGGAAGGGTCCGGATGATAAAGAACAACGTTGTGATGGGCCGAGCGCGGCATCAATGCATTCTCGATTACGTCATTCGGTTGCGATCATGTATGATTGTGTGTGTGTGTGTGTGTGTCTTGGTGAGTGATAGCGGGTGATTTGCATATTCTTTTCGCACAACTGGTCCTGCTGGTTTGCTGCTGGCAACACACTCTGCCAACCGGGATGCCGATGGGGCGCGACGATCGGTTTGCCAACAACTCGGCGGATTAAATTTCACTCGCTCTCGACAATTCGTTATTAGTCGTGCGTTGATCCGCGTCGCTCGTGCGTCAGTCGCATGAATTTACCCCCATTAGTAGTGGGACATTCTAATGATATGGCTAAAATGTAAAATGTAGCTAAAATGTCTCGTTATTTACTAGAAATGTTCCTTTTCCTTAGCAGTTATTCAAAATCCTTCGGAAACATCTATTTATTTTCTTCATTGCATTTTGAATCAGCTAATCGAATTAAATAAAAATAAGGGAATTTAAAAATGGTTTCACAACATATCGTATTTGCACGGTTAAATCCAGTGCCAGTGAGTTCTATCTGCAACAAAAGCTTTTCGTAAATGGCGACAAACTACGTGATTAAAACCTTTTTTTCCCTCTTCTCTCTGTTGCTATTCGCCCTCAATGCGAGGGTAGACTTCTATTCATTCTAGCGTCTTTGTCGGTTTCGATTAGATTCGGCCTTGCCTCGGATTTTACGCGCTAATGACCGTAAGCTGCGGAGGATATGATGGGACCGGGCTGGAGCATAAGAGCACCCAGACAGATGGTTGACGACGGGCGAGAAAGAAAATGCCTTCCGTTTTGCTTTTTTTCGGGGTTATGAATTCCCTTTTCCTTGGGGACTTTCTGTGTCACACGACTTTTGTGCACCCGTCCGCATCGTGTCCTACCTACGCTCGCTACGGCGGCTGGTCCGCTACCGGAAGCAGGAACCTTGACAATTTCCTGAGCACCTGTGCCAGCGGTAACTGTTTCTTTTTCCCTTTTTTGCTCCCCATCCTCGTTTGACCAAAGAGCAGGTGTGCTACTTGTGTTGATCTATTGAAGGACTGCCATCAGAGTGGTGGGGGGGATGGTAGGGAGGCGTTGGGTTATCAATAACCGGGCACAAACGCTTTTCCGCTTTGTGCCGAGATCGAGTCGAGTGATAGGCGAGTGCCTCAGAATGGGACGGTTGTTTGCGACGTTGCGCACACTCGCGTTTATCGATTATGCAGCCGGAGGCTCAGGATCCACGTCGTCCCTTCTACGCGGAGGTCCCAACCGACCGACTCTCAGAGCGACACCAGGACACTCTCGTCCGTTTGACCTCCCTCCACCAAATGCACCTGTATGAATGGAACGTAAAAGCTCCGACGACGTGTGGAGCGCAGGGTTTTATCTCCGATGCTCACAATTTCACTCCCTCTCTGACTACGAAGCGAGGAGCCAGATAGTGTTCCTAGAGAAGTGTAGGTAGCTTGCATGATCCTTTTGGAAGGGGTTTGATTTCCGAAGGACGACAGCCAGACTCACGGCGACTATTTACGAACAAGGTGAAATGAAAATCGACAAAACATTCCGACGCTGGGAAACTGGATGGGATGGGTTAGTGCAGCAGCAATGAGATCATGGTCTATTATGGAAGCTTTAGGAATACACAGTTATACAGTGTGATCAATCATATCTTTTGTTTAAAATAAATCTCATACAAACAATGTTTAACTTAACTTAAACATTGTTTACTAAACTTAAAAATCAGCACTTCCCATATAAGCCTCAGAGAGGGACAACGTGATTTAATTTGTTATGAAAATCGCTATCCGATAACGAACTCTGATATTATCTACGCCTTACGTCTGTTTTCGCTTGCAAAACGCAACAGTTCTTTGTTGTTCAAGCGAAAGCACGTGCATTGTGCAGTTTAAATTGAATTACAATTCAGAATTCAGTGTGCGTGGCTGTTTTCTCTACGGCATGAGCTCACGCAAGAACATTTGATGTAGACTGTTCTTCTGCCCAGACGTAAACAGGTCACTTTTTTCCGACTCACCCAAACTCGAGCCTCTGCCTTCCTGGCTAAGTTGAGCGAGAATCGTTGACGTAGGAGAAATATCCCTACGAATGCTGTGAGGCGAAAGCTCTCTCACGATTTTTAGACGGTAGCCACAGGACCTTACGATTAGCTGAAACCCGAAAGGATATTCGATAAACTTT
Organism: Anopheles dirus; assembly: GCA_000349145.1. Taxonomy (NCBI): domain Eukaryota; kingdom Metazoa; phylum Arthropoda; class Insecta; order Diptera; family Culicidae; genus Anopheles; species Anopheles dirus. Next base: position 7,223 of record KB672490.1, read on the forward strand.
ACTCTCTTTCTCGCACTCTCTCTCACTCTCTAGTACCTCTGTTTGAGAAATAGAGAAACGCTAAGGATACCTCCTCCCGGTACGATTTCATGCAACAACAAAAAAAGCGAACGATCAAGTTATTCACAACTCGTACCGTGTTCGGGCCAGTCACGAAATCCGGGTCGCTCGCAAGCAAGTCGAGCCCACGAGCAAAAAGTGAACAAGTACGCGGAGTGATTCCAACGGGTTCCAAAATTTACATCCTTCACCTCTCCGAATCACCCACCCAATTTGTGAATGTGCAATTATAATGTGAATGTGCATTAGCTAAATGGGTCGACGGATGGGGTATTTGGCCGACCAACGATAGCTTAGCTGTGCGGAGGTCGACGGAGGAGCGCAGAGCGATAAAGGAAGTCGCTAATACGGCCGGAGGAGATCTGATTGCGATTTGCATGTGCGAATGATGCAACTGTGCGTCCAATTCCATCGTCACTAAAGACGACTGTGGAAAAGGATACGGTGTAAAACGATATAACAGCGAAAAAAATCTCCTGGGGTGGAATTGATTTTCCTCGGTACGCGCTGCAGTAAAGACGTGCCAGAGCAGAGCCAAGAAGGTAGTGTACCCACGAGAGAGTGAACAACAGAGAATTGTGCCAAAAAGCTGAGGCGAAAAAAGGGACACATACACGGTGAGAAAGAGAGAGCGCGAGATCCATACACACGCACAAACGCCAGGATACGGAACAAGGATATGCTGTAAAGCTGCTCCAGCCCCTTTCGTGTGTGTATGTGTGTGTGTGTGTCGGTGTGTTAACCGTGTAATACTACACAAAGGAATGTAATTTTTAAGCCTCCAGCTTGACTTTTCCCTCAGAGTCTTGCGTGGTTTTGTGTGATTTCCCGGCACTAAAAATAGTGCTACCGCCGTTTCTCGCTGCGGAAAAGGCGGCGAAAGTTCGTGCGACGGTCGAAAGCGAACGAGAACGTGTGTGTGTGTGTGTGTGTGTGTGTGTGTGTGTGTGTGTGTGTGTGTGTGTGTGTGTGTGTGTGTGTGTGGGAGAACGATTATTCCAGTGTCCGGACAAAAGTACACACGGAAGGTTTGGCGGAAAAGGTAATTTACTACGGCTATATTTACCTTAAGGCGAGATGCTCGAAAAAGAGAAACACTGAGGTAGAGTGTAGAAGGATAAGGTTTTGTGGGCATTGTTTCTCCCAAAACGTTGTAATGGTAAAACAGCCTTTCAGGTAAATTACAAAATTTTCGTCCAATTTCTAATCGGAGCATGAGATGATGGATCGACTGAGCATCTCAAGGACGAATAAGCGTGTTCCTTGCTTTGTGTCAAGCGTCTTTGTTGTTGTGGTGCAATTTCGATTTCACTCTCGCGAAAAGTGAAATCCGCCCAAGAATTTCAAAAATGAGTTTGAAATTCATTTCTATTTTATTTTGAAGCGTAATAGATAAACTCGGTGGAAGTTATGTGGCTCAACTCGAACTGGAAGTTACATGGCTGTCAATCGCTTTTCACTTCTTTTTAATCAAGCTTATTTCTCGCAATTATTCCAGTTACACGATACGGGGTAAACATTTTAATTAATTCGATATTTCTTGTCTGTGTTTGCACCTGGAATGTACGACCACCATCCACAATGACCATGCCTGAGCTGCAGGCCTATCGGTCCCACCTCATGCCCATACACGACCTAAGTCACGTAGGCCTAAATGAATCCGATTTCGATGCCTCTAGTGCTCCCCTACATCCGTCCAATGAAGAGGTACTGCCCGAACCCATCATAACTTGCGAGAGAACGTCGTATCTCTTTTTCCAGAATAGAGAGAGATAGAGAGAGATCAGAGAGCGTTCTGGTGGTAGTTTTCGTAAACAAAAGTCCGAGATAAATATTTATCCAGAGTGCTCTGCTGCACGTCGCGCGCGCGCGTGTGTGTGTGTGTGTGTGTGTGTGTGTGTGATTGTATACTAAGGGCGAACGTTGTCCATACGACGACGCCCCGTTAGGATACTGGATAATGGCTTCCGATGAATCGTTTTTTTTTGCTTGGCTGTAGGATCCGACGCCGACACGCCTGCCTGGTCTTCGGTGGGATGTTTGTTCCGGCGGAGAGTAATGAAATTGGGCCATGAAACTAACATGACAACGAATGGGCGAAAAGTTGGCACCAGAATAGAGTTGTGTTTGCTTGTGCAACATCTGAAGCTGCTGCCTTCGACCCCGGCTACAGAAATGGAAAGTATGTCCCAAGCTCCAACGTCCGGGTGAAGATGTGCGCCTTAACACTCGCCAGAAGCCGCGTCCGACAATCGATCATCGTCCTCCGTGACGAAGAAATGCGTCGTCATTTGTTGTGTCGCTGGCGACGTAATTTCCTGTTCCTGCGGCAAGGATACGTCTTTGCGCTCTCTTGTCAGCGCAGCGACGCTTCGAAGCCGTCGATGATGTCGCGCGTCCTGTGAGGCGCAAAAACTTTTCAAGGTCAAACTGGCTCGATAACACCGACGCGCCTTTGGGGTGAACTCACCCCTTATTAGGGGGTGGTTCCAGCATGTGTGTGTGTGTGTGTGTGTGTGTGTGTGTTTTAGCGTAAACAAGGTAATGACTTCGGACGATAATATTGACAATATTCAGCCATTCGAGCAGATGCAAACAACACTCTTTCCTGTGTGTATGTGTGTGCGGATCCTTTTAATGTTTGCTTTGGGCAATTGAATGAATTGAAAGTGATAGCCAGAGCGCCCCATTTCGATACTGGTTCGACCCGACAAAAAACAATCGCGCGACTTTCAGAATGGTGATTTACTGGCTGGAAAGATAATTAAAATTCCTCACGGTACGTACACAAAGCCTCGCTGGCAAGGGATTTTCCGCATCGGTTTATTAGCTGACAGGCGGGTAGCGGTACCGTAGTAATTGTCGATCACAACATGCTGCCAATTAAGGCCCCCCACTCCGCCTTCCGATAACGATAACACCACCACCGTAGTACCGTAGTCTGTAGCGTATCTTATCGAAGAAATACCGTGGAGCGCTTTTATTGTGATTCCTGTTCCGCGATGGGATTAAATCGAACTCGGGATTGGCTGATAAGGTGGGAACATTGTGTTTTCGTTTGAGTTTCCAAATGAAACAAGCTAGACAAGCTTAGAACACAGCTGTTCGGATGATAAGAAGACAGTGGCAACACTTCAAAATTGCGTTCGTCAGAGACACAGGGCAGGAAATCCGCTCGTATGACGCAAAATTAAACCCTTCGAATGTGTCACCCACGGAGGAGGAGACAGCACGCTTCACCGGTGTTAGCTAACACCACCCAGGGACAGTATCGGAACGGACTTCGGGATCGTTCGGGGCTTGTTTGTTTTGTGTTCCTGCGAGTAATGTAATACCAACCTGCAACCTGCAAACTGCAGTCGGTGGAGGGTGTACTTGACTGAGAATAATAAAAACAGCACGCACCGAACGTGGGCGCCCGGAGAACGATTGTTTCGTCGACTATTTATAGAGCGCACTTGCATAGTTTGACTTGAGAGGATGTACCCAAGTGCCCACGTACCCTTGTTGACTCTCGGAAGGATGATGCAACAAACGACGAGCCATTTCTTTTCCAGATGATCTCTGTTGGGCTATAAAAAAAACTTGGCCATAGATTAAAATCAATCGTGCTGGATTAATTAGCCTAGCCTAGCTGGCAGCAAGATGAGCGATTTGTACGATTTCCCTGCGGCGCTTGAGTTCCATGAATATGGAACGCGCAGCGCACATCATGGTGGTACTCGGCCGAGGACGATGAATTTTCGATTGAACTAAGTCCTACGAATGTGGATGATGCAATCAGTGGCGGTTTATTCCAAGCGTTCCAACCAACACGTGCTGACTGTTGCGGAAAGAGGAAACCCAACAAAACAACCCTTCTACAAGCAAGCAAACTTACGCTCGAAACTTCTAGTTCTCTCCGTCTCACATTTCTTCTCCGAATACATTTCCCCCGGTCATGATGCAGCCTTGGTAAGTTCTGTATTTGCTGACGTTGCGTCAGAACTTTCCCAGGCCGGGCTCCGGGTGGAATATGCAGATATGCTCCACTCAGCTTCCACAGTGCACCGACCGACTGGTATATGGTTACAAAAGCAATGTCTCCACTTAAGCCATGTCCGGTACCGGGGGCGCGTTGTATGTTGCATTCCGTGACGTGATGATGCGAGATTGCAAGGAACGAAACCGGTGACGTCGGCCCTCCTCCTCCGGAAGTGGAAACACTAACAAAGCACCGAGCACCGAATGCAGCGCGAGAAGAGATCTTATTTCAACGGCGAGAGTACGCCTGAATGGCGTCGTTTTTTTGCTGTTGTTACTCCGCAGTACCGAATGATGACGTCCGTCAGGTCATGATCGGTGGTGTCGGCGATTTCGAGTGTTGTTCCATGAAGGAGGATCTCACGCGGCGTCGTGTATGCAGGAACATCTCAAAAAGGCAAGCAGTGAAGCCGACTGGTGCAGTGTGTCCGCACCGCTGGGGAGAGAGGCCTGCTTTTGCGACGATATAAATAGCGCGGCACTCCACAGAAAAATTATTGCTACCAATTGAGGGTAAAGTGAAACATATTGGAAGCGAATTGATGCGAGACATCATCATCGCTACCTCCGCTGCTCTTGCTTGTCGGGCCGTGTGGTGATGCCAAAACTAATAAACAACGGCCAGGCCCGTGCTTCGACGCGGAATGATGTGCCATTCTGCCGTTTCAGGCAATGGCAGTGCTCAATGGAGGGGCGAACGTTGGCAGCTTCGAAGGGTGGGTACTGCAGCTTGTGCCGGATCGACTTGAGGCCGGACGGTTGAATCTGAAAGTCGCCAAACGCGCAGTTGCAAATACTTGGACCAGTGGCAATTCTGTCGGGGGACGTTCGGTGTTAAAATGCAATTTCAATTTATTGGATTATTTTCACTGATTATCTATTGATTTCACTCCAACATGTTTTCACATTTATGGCTGTCAACTGTTGGCTGATCAATCGATCAGAATTAATAAAATAAAATTGCTTGTAAAAGTTATCTTCTGGTGATCGAATGTCTATGTCCGTAGCCAAAACAAGAAAACGCGACCTATTAGCCTGCCCTAAGTTATTTGTTGCCAATACTCTCTGATCTGAGGGTATGGAATTGCATCTCTGACATTAACTTCTGTGCGTAAAAACCTCGTGCTAGAAAATTCAACACAAAGGCGTTGAAAGTGAGAAAGTGATCACAAATGATAGTCGATTGTTCTTCTAGAATTGTTGCTAGATCAGTTCAGTTTCGGTAATATATAAACCTCAAATATATAAACCTGACTGCTGGAGTCTTCAAATCCATAGACAATTAAGATACTATCAACAATTTCCATTTTAGAGAGGATCTCTCTCTCTCTGTCTTAACGAGGTTTCATCTTTTTTATGTAAAAAAATCTGGTAAAGACACACAATAGACAGACACTCCCAATAGTCGAAGACATAAGGGAGGTTTCTTAATACATTTCGAAACCGACTTCTTTCTTGTTCTAGCTAGAAACGGCCATGTGCGACAACGGACATGAGCGCGGACCAGAATCTTGCATTTTCCCTCCGCGCCACCGCCACTCGCGGCTGCATAAACCACCATCACGCCATCGAGTGGATTTTTGGCAATTCTGTCGTTGCTTTCTTGGTTTGCGTGATTAAACTTTGTGTTATTGGCCATGTGTGAACGCGCGGCGGAATCGTGTGGTGCGCAATGGCGGCATTTTACCGGCCGGCTTTTGGGGCCGGCTGCGTGCAAACGGGACCAACCGGTCTTCCGAAGGCCGCCTGAGAACGAAATCTTCGTTTAATCACACTCACAACCACACGTACATGCGCTTATTGCGTAGCGCACACCTCTCTGGTTGCCGGTCGCAAGAACTGGACAAACCGGTTCGTGGGACCATGCTCTTTCTTTTTTGGGAGTCGAAGAAGAGGTAATTTATTTAAATAAATACTGATCGTTCATCTCGTTGCTCGGATGATTCGCAACTATGAGGAGAGGTGCGTGGGATGCTGGTTTTATCTTGACGGTGGTGTCTCTGCCATGCTTTCCTCAATATTGGACCGGAGAAAAGAAACAGAAACGTTGTGCTTTATAACAAGTACGGCCTGTGGGCTCGGGAGAAAAACATATTGCATGGTGGAATGTTCCAGAGTGAGCTGCATTTCCAACTGCATCCAGCATGCTTCATACAAAATATCACTTTAGTCGGACATGTGAATGTTATTTGAAAGACATGGACATGTGAACATTTAAATTTACGTTGACATGTGAATTGCGCAACAAACGTGTCGTCTGTATACATTTTCATCTGCTCTTTATTTCTTCTTTCCTTATGTTATTGTTACAGACTCAATAGAACGGCCAAAACCAGTTATGGATTGCTTTGTCGGATTCGTTAGAAATTACTTTCCATTTCTGCATCGCTCCACATTCATTCCTTTGTACCAAGATTGATATAATGTTTCGAAGTGATTTGGTTTCGCTTTCCTCATGATTTATGACAGCCCCGTTGGGACGTCCCCAATCGCCCGGAATCATTCACCAGCAGCGCAGTTTTGTTTGCAATAAAACGTGCGTGACATGAACTACTTTCCAACAACAACAAAAAAAGAAACGATCGAGCTTGTCAGCACGCGAAAACGACGATTCAGATGCCATATTTCCACCTGCGAACGAAGAACTTCACAATGCTGGTGGGCAGGAGCCTCACATCCCTGCGCTGATTTATTGCAATCTGATTGTAAAACTTTTTAACGATCCTTATGTTGATGGAGCGAAATGAGCGGGCCCTTGTGTTGGTTTCGTTTTGTGAGCTTTGTTTTCTAAATCACTCGCCTCCTTCAGGTTCGAATGTTCAATAGACTTCCGATCGAAAGAAGCGCACGCTATCCCCCAGGCACGCGGCACGAAAGATTCCGCTCGTAAAGTGAAGTTTAATAGACATGCAAAGTTTGCCTTTCAATAGAATCCTTAAATCTGCCATCGTTACGCGGCAATGGTGGTGCAATATAGACACTGCGATGGTGTGGGGGAGAGTTACTTTGTGCATTAGAATATGTATGATTAATTCATTTTTCACCTCCCCCAACACCCAGTGGGAACTGGAGCAACGAACTGTGTGGATGGTGCGCGCTGTCACTAACCGTTCACCCCGCTTTCAAACAGCTGTCAATGTCAATGTTCTACCGTTCCGCGTGAACGTCAGAAATCAATATTGAAATGTAGTTAACGTGCTGCTGCTACCGCTGAATCACCAACCTCGTGGTGACCCAGTGGGCCGAGTGACTTACAAAGCAAAAAGTAACACTCTGAAGCGCGTTGACGTTGAATGTAGTGAAAATTAATATCCACCTGCCCCTTGCGGACATTAGAATCCAGCGTTGAAACCGAGCGTTGCACTTTTGCTCTCGTTTGAATATGAATGAGGGTCGCGGGGGAACGTTGGTTGTGCCGAGAAGTTTGTGCAAAGTTTGTTTCCATTTCCGTGCCTGGGAGGTAGCGTGTTTAGCTTCCCTTTTTATGCTGCCTTGTCCCATGTTTCCAGTATTGTGTGGAAGTGTGCTGTATTGTAGCGTATTATCGCATTAGGAGTGATCCCTAATGCAGCAGTTGGCAGTTGGCAGTTGGTGTGGTGAGAAAACTTTCATCTTCACGCTGGTACCAACTGCTACAATAGGTCGTAATCTGTTGCGTGCTGTTATGGAGCAAACGCCAGGGATAGGGTTCGCCGGTGTCAATGGGATTAAACCATACACAGTTGCAGCGTTCGTTCCTTAAATTAGTTCGCGTGACCCTGAATAGGCCTATCTCGTAGGTTCTAGTAGCGGCAATATCGCGGGTAACAAATTGAACGTTGAGGAAGCCAGTGTTGTTGGTGCTAAGAATGTCGCAAACACGCAGTATGGCTTCGCTCCCGAGCCATTGTTTAGCCCACAGTCCGTCTCATTAGGCGTCCTTATCGATTTATTGATTTCTCAAATGGTTCTGGAGTGTTGCATGAAGAACTTCCCATTAATTGATTCTTTCTCTCTCTCCTCCTTTCAGATCCACTGGACTGGATCCAACGCTTCGAGGCGTCTGATCCTATTCCATCTTGAGAGTCTTCGCTGGTGCAAACAATACAAGTGCTCAAACGCCTGTACCGAAAAGACCGGAAACACAGCGATTGCAATTTTGCCTGCACGGCGAAAAGTAAGCCATCATCACCGCAAAGGAATGTGTGGCGTATGCACAAGCCGATAAAGTCGAACCGGAGAGGCACACACATACAGCGGTGAGGAAAACGAAAACTGAAAACAACGCATCCACGCGGCCAACTGGTACTAATCCGCGCCACCCGCCGCGTTCGCTCTCACTTACGGTCGCGAGAATCGCGAGTTTCGCTGCTGTGCTTGTGTGCATGTTAGTGCGCCGAATCGGTCCAAGTTGCAGCTCTCCCAGAAGCCATTGAAGCTCCGACGAAGCGGCCGAAAGTTTGATGTCACCACCAGTCATCGATTTTAGTCTTCACCCCCACGAATAAGGGTGGGTTGTGCCAGCCGCCTTGAACGAGAGAGAGCGTGCAGAGAGTTTGTGTGTGTGCGAGCGCGAGTTTTTGAAACAACAAACTCCGATTGCACAGACGAACACGTAAACGCAAACCACCGAGCGCACCAGTCCGTTCGTTCTGGTCAGTCAGTTCGACACTTGCTGCAGCGGAATCGGAATCTAGGCAAGACCAACGAAGCACGATATACGCACGATAACTGCGTAGTTTTTTGTGTGTGTTATTGTGTTGCTGCTGCAACCGGCAATCTAATAAGAGACTCGGTAATAGATCGGCGAGAGCGTCGAGAATAATCAACACATCAGCTCCGAACACAGGGCATTCCTCGTGCGCGAGCTTACTTGATTAAGCCAATTGTGAGTGATAAACACTGGTGCAGGAGTAGGCAACAAGTAGTCGAGCGTCTTCGAGCGAACTAGTCGCCGATAGAGGAGCATCTGTCGGCGACGCAGTCAGTGATCGGATCGCAGAGGCCCGCACGGTCCGTCTGAACTGGATCTTCGAGTGGAGCGCGTTAAATACTAGCCACACGAGCAGCGGGTTAGGTACCGCTCTTGAGGAAAGCCAAGAATATCCCAAACGATAGTGATCGCACAGTGATCCGTCACGCCCTGAAAATCTCTCACGTGCTCTTAGTGCACAGACGTCAGCTCCAGTAGATCCTTTTCAAGGTAAGGCACACCAGGCAAAGGCCGGAATCTCGCCACCTTACTAAGTCGCTCCCGCTCGTCCACCCGCCCCAAAAACCCATATCGGATCATCTCGTCGGGTCTGTACCGCATTGCGCGCGCGATCGTAACTCGGGTAGTGCTTTAAATCTGGGGCAACGCAGGCGGTTCCCATGCTGAACTACCGCCTCGTCTCGACGCACTTCCTGAAGCAGCCATAGATTACGCGGCCAACCACCGCACCAGCACGGCGGGGACCCCCAGCAAAGGTCGTAAAAATGTGCAGAGATCGGGATATGCGACTTCGATGAACACGAGCAACGAACTGTGTTGTACTGTCTGTTGTGTCGCGCACGTAAGCCGTCGTTACTTGCCGTCAAGCGGAGCGGAGTGAAAGGGTGGGTGAAGAGTGCGTCACGCAGCGAGCGAGAGTGTGTTTGCGTGTGAGTGTGAGTGCGAGAGTGTGAGAGAAAGAGAGGCAGAGGGAGAGAGCGCCAGTGCTAGTACATCACAACGCTTCAGTACTGCATTAGCTTCATACTACTACTACGTTTGCAACTACACCCGACTACCACCACCACTACTGTAGGAGTAGACGGATACCACTGCTACCAACATCTCTCCGCGTGCCTGTCTGTCTGTGTGTGTGTGTGTGTGTGTGTGTGGCAATACAGCGACCGGCGATCCTTCGATAGCGGCACCGGTAGTAGCTCGATGTCATCTGAGGACATCGCATCCTTCGCCAGATTCCTGCGCATCGTAACGTAGAACAGCTCCCAAGTGACGTTGGGACAAACGTCAACCGATCGGAAGATCATCCAGCAGATCAAGATCCTGACAACTTACTCCACGAAGTGACGCAGTGTCTTCAACCTCAACAGTGCGCATCCTGTCCTGCAACATCTCGGCAAGTGTTTTTCTGGCAGCAGGAGCAGCAGAGCAACTGCGACGACGGACGCTGTCGCTTAGGTCGCCGTTAAGCCGCGAAGATTCCACCCAAAATTGAAGCATTTGCCAAAAACTGCTGGGAAACTGTAACCGCTTGCGTGGTAAGTAGCTCCCAGCTTGTGCCCGCCTAATTATGGTACGGATGAGTGGCACATCTCTCACCTGCTGTTTATTTCTGCCATTCAGAAGCGTTGCGCCATTCCCGCGCACGATCAAAGTGGATGATCTCACGTCGGAAGGTTCGGTTTATTACCCTCGATCGGTATTGACCTTCGTCGCAGGTTTTGGGCGGCTGGCAAGCTGCCATCCGGATGTATTAAATGCTAGCTAATCAAGCATGCAAATAAGACCGGATAAGTTCAGCCACTTGTATGATGGAAGATGCAATAAAAATTCTGTTTCGAACGAAAGTTCTAGATACAATCAATCAAGAATGCTGAAAAATCAAGATGATTACAATTGAACGTAATAAATCTATTTCAGTGAAGGTTTATATGTCCCCCGACAGCCACACCCCATAATAACAAAGCGTCAATGGTGAACAACAACCGTTTTTGTTGTCGGCAAATCGTCATCCTCGGCGTGGTCGAAATTGGTGCGGCATATTTTTAGCCTACCGGCGGCGGGCCGCAGTATCATCAATCCCGGCCGTGCAGACACCGCACGCTACTGGCACTTTACACCGCCGCGGCGTTATTTTTTCCATCTCTTAATGCCGCCCGTTTTGTTTTCGTCCGTTTAACAGCGCTAAACGCCAGCCGGGCCAGCGGTTATGACCGGTTGGCCGATGTTGTTTGTTTTGCCTGCTTCGAGATGCGCCAAATTCGTCGCGCCGCAAGCACAAGCCCCCGCCTGGTGGAGGTTTCGTTTCGGCGGCGACTCGTGTTTCGTCGCCGGCCGCTTATCTTGACGGAACCGACCGGGCTGAAACGTGTGGCTGGCAGCTTGCTCGTTTTTTATGCTTTTTCTTATTATTTTGGTGTATAATTGTAAACAAACAACAAGCCTATACCGGGTGGGTGATGGTGATGATGATGATGATGATGCAAGATTATGCTTTACGGGCCGTCTTACAGGGAAAATTTGCCATGTTTTGACCAAAGCGTGTACATACGTGGTGGGTGTGTGATTGATGGTTTTGACTAGAAAATAGAACCTCTTCGAGTTAGGAAGACAATGCACTATAATAAATGACAATGAGTTTGGTTAATAATTCGGGCTTTGTTTGGTCTACAGATCTACAGAGGAACGATTTCCAACAAATCTTTTCTTTGAAAAAAAATCGATCATTTCGTTCAACTTTAAAGCGAGTAAGTCTTCAAATCTTTCGGACGCTGTCTTGCGATGATGTAAAATTTGATTTAATACAAAAAAGAAGTGTCGATTGCCCAGTGCTGTGCACGTTCCAACGATAATTTTCAATATTCGGCTGTTCGAAAGCTCCAAAAACACTTCATCAAATTCCTTTTCGAGCTGCAGCTGTTCTATAAATAAGGCAGAAATGCAGCGCAAAGGGTATCGGCACGACGTTACGACCGGCTGGAAGACACTCCGTCATCATTGAAGATTACCGAGGCAAATGGACGATCGGTCTGTGTGTGAAAAATAGATTACCTACCCAAACGTGAGCTGTATCAGTACGCAAATGATCACCTGACCCTCTAACATCCTAGCTTAGGAGTTTGTTTTGTTCTCTGCACGCTTTTGCTAGGATGCACTTTAAATCAGTGCGTAATATGTACACACGCGCGCGCCAGAACCATCTTTCTCCGTTGGCAAACCATTCGTCCCACGAATGACGTGCTGCTCATATGACTAGCCGTGAATGGTATTTTTACCGAAGTGCGGTGAATCGGTGCAAAAAATAGAATCCCAAAGCCACCCGAAACAAACACAAACGAACACACATCTTTCGTCGTTCCTGTTTTTCTGCGTTGCTTCCATAGTCCGCGCCATTTGATCCTTACAGCCGGATTTTGATACATATTCACACTCCCAGCGGAGAAGGCAATCACGAAGGAGCGTGGAGCATGGAATGTGGGACCTTTCTGACGCAAGTTCTTGGTTCATACTCATACGCAACTCATTTCATTTGCGCTATTTACATTTCCCCCAAACCTCTCTGTCGCATCCATGTCCGGTGTGTCACATGTGCTCTGATGGATATACTTTATGTGTGTGTGATGATTAATAATGCAGTGGATGTATTGCTTGCCGTGCTGTGGGACCGATTATTTTGGGAATATGCCCAAACAAGGTACTTCTGTGTGTAGTACTTCCACTCGTTTGCAGGGCATGATGATGAATGGGAGACTGAGCTGTCTGTCCGCCGTTTCGATGTGCCATACATATTTCAACGACGAAATGGTTTAACGACGGTGAATTGAAGTTTGTTTTCTTTCGCTGCTTGTTGCTATCGATTGGTGTGAGCAGCACTTAAGTATGTCTGCAGTTAGGCAGTATACCCAGTTTGGGGGTTTCGAGCGAGGTACGTCATGTATTAAAAAAAACTTCTATCGATTCGTTAATCAATTATCGGTACATTAATTATTTTCTTCGTGAGCTCACGACACAAACATATTTCGGATATTGCTATTTCTGGAAGTATTAACACTTGTGATGTTTGATCGATGTGGACTAAGCTTCATTTCTAAGTGTTGTTCCTGGAGCAACTGCAGTCTAAATTTAGGGAACGTATACACTGTTTTATGTGACTCTAATCTCACATCCTTCGTTATGCGGAATAGCTGCAAGCAATAAAGATATTTCGTTTCATACTTCTCACACGGCTCATTCGGTTTTTATGGCTTTGCATGGTATGATTCACGAATCGGCATTGCCGGTGTGTTAATTTCATGATGAAATGGTAAGAGCAGCTTTTAATATTATTACGATTTGCCTGCACGTTTTTCATCTCCGCCCACACACACGCTATGCATGCGTGGGAAAAAGAAATTGCTCCCACCGTGGTTCTGCAGCCGCCGATAACCGGGTAGTGTGCGCGTTTTATCAGTCCAATTAACTCCTGCTTCCAATCTGCTTCCGATGCAGTATAATTAAAGCGTTTTTTTTCCTGTTTTTCGCTGCCCTCTCGCAAAGGGAAGTGGAAGGATTCTCCGTGGCACTGACATCGCGATACGACCTAATCATCGATCAATGATCTGATCTTTGAACGGTAGCGAATGCGGCATGGGAACCCCACCAGTAAGTTTACGCTGAAAGCGGTGCAGCGCCCAGCCAAGAAGACTTCGCTGCCGGCGAGGAAAGAAGCGTGATCAATGTAAACAAATGTGCTTCACTGTCTCTGATAAGAAACTGATGTCGTCAGTGCACGGTGGGGGAAGTCATGTTGAGGCGTTGTCCAGTTTTGCCACCTAGTATAAGTGTGCCTAGGTGACGAAAGTATGGGAAGTACCAGGAGTAAAAACTCTGCCGGGATGTAAATATCTAAGGGAATCAATAGCGCGCAAGCTTGAGAGGTGTCACGTCGGTGCCACTCTCGACGTTGCACTCTGTGGAAAGTGGCCGTGTTAAAACCTACCTACCGACCGTCCCTGGTAGCCCGTGAAGGTGCTAACTCTCTTTCTCTCCGCGTCCCACTCATCTTGCGGGTGTGAATCAGTTCGGTCGAGATTAAATCGGTGCGGTACCGTTCTTTCTGGTTGTCACTGGTGTCCGGAATACTCCAACCGCCGGTGAGTGTCACACGTTAGTTGGACCTGCTAAATGACACTGGAACAAGAAGCGACGAGAGGTCTGCGAAGATGCTGTTGGTGTTGTTAGCGCTTATCAGAAAACATCGCCAGGCGAAACCGGATTATGGTCCCGCCGCCACCCATTAGCACATTTTTGCTTCAGTAATACCTGGACTGCACATGTTTATTAATAACTCTGCTGCAAAGTGATGATCGAATGTTCTGTGGCTACTGTCGAGGTGATCAAGGATGGTTACCGATCGTCAAACACTAGGTTTATTGGCTAGATCTTCGGTCCTGTTGAGCTCTTAGTGGTTATGTTTTGTATTATCAATGTCCAAGTTCTTAAGAGAAGATCTCATTCGCAAAGAAGCTACTCCATAATCGAAGTTCTTTACAGTAATACCTACGCACTGTTCATTTTTTGAAGTATTTTTTTGATTCACACTTTCTTGAGACATACTGTCGCAGTCCTAGAGAACCAGGAGTATCGCTTGTGATCAGTTTTCAAAGAAATATTAACTGATGAAAAATCTCTTCTTAAATAGTGTCGGTAAGCCTGTTGCGAGATCAACAGCAGTCCCCCGTGGATTCTCTCCAGTAAAGGAATGAAATGGCGTTGTAATGTAAAGAAACGGGCTGTTTACTATCCAGGTTTTTATGTTTACCTTGGCGAATGTAACAAGGCACTGCAACAGCGACGGCAACGGCGACAACGATAACAACATCGCTGTTTAAACGATTTCTGTCAATATTTGGTAGCGTGGCAGCGCACTGGGGCGCAGTTCGCAAGGCGCTTCGCCCGATAACCCGCACGAATTAATCGCGTCTCGATCGCTGGATTAATGGCGCATGCAAATGCGGGCATCTAGAAAGGAGGGATGATGCATCGTTACATTAGACAATGTGACTAGTGCTCTACTACTGTCAATGCGTCTGACGAGCGCTGGGAAACAATGTAAAAGTCGCACACTTCCATACTCCCTCGCCGCGATAGGCGTGACAGTCGCGCCATGCGGTGATAACGAAGCGGCAGACACTCAACCAGAACCTCGAGAACCGATGCCAACCGATGATCGGTCTACCTCGCGGTCTGGTGTTGAGTGTCACTGTATGGGAGATACGTCTGCTCTATCTGGCTTTCATATGCGTAGTCTGAGAGCGCAGATTCTCTCGCAGTGGCGGCTTGCTATAAAACGGAACTCGTGTGACTCGCGAGCTCCCACAAGTCTAGCAACCGGCATCGTAAGCGGTTCCACCGGCAGTGAGTGCGATCAAGATCAAGACTTTCCTTTGTGTGTGTGTCTATGTTTGCTTTCATCGTGTAAGCCTGATACCGATTGGGAAATTCAATCGCCAAGTGGTTTCAGCGACGATCACCTGAAGTGCAAGTGCAGTAGGTGAAGCAGACGTGCACTTGAAAGTGACCTGAGAGCGTGACTTAAGACGCCTCACGGCTCTGGATTATAAAATGTGCCAAGAATAAAACTGAAGGACTCTGCCCAACACAGCGAGTAAACATAACCGCAACTTGCGAGTGTGTGTGTGAATAAATAATATCGTGCAAGCTAAACTCTAAACCAAACAGCGCGCGCGATGCTGTGCGTACAGCCGTCCGATCATGTGGCGGGCACGAAGGGATTGATCTACAAACTGGCGCACGCCTGTCACATCCGTCAGTGGAAAAGCAAAGTAAGTCGCTCGCATCAATGAACCCCCGCACGCAGCGTGGAAATGAATGGAAGATTCCACACTGTCGGTGGGCTGCCAGCGGTGGCAACAAGAGTGTCCACCCTGCACTCGTCGATGCAGATTTAATATTTGTTGTTGCCTACCGTTCGTCCCCCCGCGGTTCAAGTGGTGGAGCCCGTTTCAAGAGGTCTTTTACACAATGAAAGTGAACAACAGCAGGAAGCTTTTGTAGATTTAAGTTTTGTTGACCGGAACGGCTCAGGTCACATCACGCACTGGTGAAGTGGCAGCTTCTTTGGGAATGTCAAGTCACTGGGACACTTCTGGTGCCCGATGACTCGACAACGCTGTTTGTGTCAGCTAGTGTGAAGTGTTTGGACATTTGTTTGATACTTTGACTTTTCGGGCTTTTGCTTGCGAATCGTTTGCGCGCTGTGGCTTTAGCTTCGCTTCGCTCCGCACATCTTCTCGCGCACAGATAATGTGCAAGTGGACACATGACAGGAGCAGCGCACACGCACTGACCTACGGAATGTGGAGAAATTGGAGCACATAAATCCACCCATCTACCCGCTACCAGCACATTCTAGAAGATCGCCGCTCACCACCACCGTGTAGCTGATCTTATCCTCGCTTCTTTATTGTTTGCGTGTGCCAGGATTATTGGGGTGGGATGATTGAGCGTAAACGTGGCTCCCGTGTCACCCGTTTTTGTAGATATCTTCCACGATAGAAGATCACACTTTATGACTCCCGCTCTGGCGATAAAGAAGCGAAGAATGGACGGAAAACAATCGCGCGTGCCAAAGAGAGATTAATTTGCCCATTCCGTTTGAGGTAAGACGGCCGGGTGTCAGCGTGCGTTGTTTTGTTTGTTTGTTGTTTACGGGAAGGTTAAAAATACCTGTCACCCATCTATCTCTGGAGCCGTCCGATAAGAAGTTGTGCGATATTTTGAGACGATAGTAATGAACGACGTCATTTGTGTGGGTTGACAACAGCGCGGGACGATAGTCACCGATCAATCTTGATCCTTGGGGCAGTATGAAAATTGAAGTTTTAATCACAGGGTCTTACCGGGTTCTAGTGGAGATCTTCTCACGTCCATCTGTGAGCGGTCTAATCGTGCCAATGCAAGTTTTGTAACGGCTCAACGACAGATCGGCGAGGCGAGCGTAAGAGCGGAAGAGGCGCACAATACATTTATCGACAAAAAACACGTTCACCCTCGTTCGTCACGGCGTTCCGTTGTGGTAAACAATTGGAACAATTTAAAACGCCACCAGCGGCAGCGCGGCCTCAGCAGTCTCGTGGGTCGTTATTTTTGTGTTTGTGCCTCTCTCGCTCACTTTTTGTTGTCCTAACGCGCCACATAAACCCTTCCAACCCCAAGAACTAATGTTGCCGTTGTTGTTGTTGTTGATGCTTCTAACTTGCCGGTCGTCATTTTCTCTCTATTGATCGTGAAATAATTTGCACCCATTGCTCGTCCCAATGCGTGCCACCACACATGCCTTTCTGTGGCTTGAGGCGATAAAAAACACGCTAAACGGTTACGAACGAATTACGTGTGATGCGTTTTTTTGCTCTAAGTCACTCTAGCAGCGGCATCGTACAAATTTTATCGCAATTTGTCGCCCGGCCGCCGTTCCGTCACATGACAGGACACACGAGGAAATGCTAAAAGGTGTGTTGTAGCACTTATGATACAGGCCGGTGCCGCTGCAACAATGACGCGCACGAATGCACAAATTTACGTCACGCATGCCTCTTCTTCTTCTTGTTCCCTTTAATTCCAAGGTCGACCGAAGGGGGCACCCGCACGAAAGCGGGCAAATTAAGGATGATTACAGTGGCATTTTCCACATTCTCGCTCGAGACGTTTAAACCCCCTGTTTAGTAGCCATTTCCCGGCGAATAAAGTGTGTGTGTGTGTGTGTGTGTGGTGCACGTTGTTTATTGTTTTATTTATTATTGCTGTTTTGCAAACCAACCGGCGAGAGCTGCTTAGCGTATCTCGCACATCCGTGGCATGTGTACCGCGTGATCCTCGGAGCTCTGATATGTTTGATCAATGTTTCCATTAATATCGCCTTTTTCTTTCGTTCGGTACGGGTCCGTTCGCGACCTTGGGTCGATAGAATGAGACGATTGATTGATTATTTTGCGAGTGGCAGCAGGCCGATAATGGGGGTGGGGAGGGGGGTGTTTTTAGAACGCCCGTCACTATGGTTGCATCTACGCCTCACGTTGTTTAATCAATCAACGCTGGAAGGTGAAAGCTTATTGTTCAGCCTGGTCTACAACGGACCAGGCTGCTCCATCCCGTGCAGTGTTGGCGAAATGTAACATTTTTTAAACGGGCTTTTTGCTTATAACTGAATTAAGAAGAACTTTCTTGCTTAAAAGGTTAACAAATTAGAAAAGGTGATTTTTTCTGTTTTTGCTTCAAAATTTTAAGGATAAGTGAAATAATATTTTTAAACGCACCAGGCGTCTCCATCAAAGGTTAAAAAAATGTCATCCTTAATTACTAATAATGTCATTTTCTCTGTCTATTCGCTTCTCTCCTTCCAGTGCGGCATGCGTCGCCCATCACTGGGACAGAATGAAGACGACCTCAGTCGTCTGACAACGATCATATCCCCGACCAGCATCAGCCTTTCGTCGAACGGTCAGTCTGACCCGGTGGTGGTTGTGCTAGCGAACGATCACCACGATGTCGTCAGCTGCGGTCGAGCGAAAACGAACGGCTGCACCAGCAGCAGCAGCAGCAGCAGTAGCAGCAGCAGTAGCAGCAGTAGCACCAGCATCAGCAATGGCGCTTGCAACACAACGAGCAACAGCAGCAGCAACTGCCCTGCCAGTCACAACAGTGTCGGCGGCGGCGCTGGTGGCAGCGTTGATGGTGGAAGCAGCACAAGTAGTAAGGTTAGCAACAACAGTACAAGCAGCAGCAGCAGCAACAGCGGTACTAACGATGGAGTGAAAGGAATCGGCGGTGTTAACAACGATGTTGGAGGTGGCGTGGCAGAGACGCCTCGCACACTACCCCCACCAGCACCGCCGGCAGTGCTGGTCAATCAGTATCTGCCGAATCTGATCAACTCATCCGAGTGGCAGAACTGTCGCAAGCGCAAGGAGCGCCAGGACAGCACGTCCTCGATCAGCCAGGACCGGAAGCTGATACGCTCGAACAGCGAGGAACATCTGCCCAACTGTCAGGAAGTGATAAGGCGAGTCTCGTCGCACGAGGACTTCAAGAAGCGTGCGGCGGGCGTCGTGTCGGTGGAGATATCGATCGACAAGGAGAACATCATCGACGAGGAGCCAATCGAATCCGATGGGGACGATCGTGGACGGCAGCAGCAGGTGTTCGAGAAGAACCTCAAGAACAGTGCCGACGATCTGAAGAAGTTCTTCATCGGTAGCGTCGAGAGTGTCGCCAACGGAGGCGTCGGCGGTAAGGACGCTCACAACCAGCATGCGCACCAGCACCATCATCACCATCACCATCATGGCAGCCACACGTACCACCATCTCGGTGGCCACCACCATCTGCACCATTCCGGCGGTAAGACACAGCAAGCGCACCATCGGCTGTCGCCCTGTCGCGATATTCTCAAGTCACGCCGTGACTCGGACAGCGAACAGGACGGTGAGCACGAACGGCGGCGCCATTGCGAGCGTTTCTCGAAGACGCGTCCACCGCCCGGCCGGAAGTCCGTATCGCCGCGGGCCCGCAACAGCTCGAAGCACTCGAAACTTGCCGTGAAGGCGGGCACGACCGTGCTGGTGGGCGGAAGTGAGCATTTCTACTCCAAGCACGATACGCACCCGACTGGTGGCGGTGGAAAATCGGAACGCCGGGTCCGCTCGACGAGCAAGCATCGCGAGCAACAGCAGCAGCAGCAGCAACAGACGTTGCAGGGTGATGTGGACACTATGATGGGCGATGGTACGCTGCCCTTGTCCGATTACAACGACAACAACGTGCTGGAAAAGAATCAGGCCGTGGATGAAGCGACCCAACTGATCGACGACGAGCCGGAAGAGGAGTCAGAAAAGCGAGAAGAAGAGCAGGAGCCGCTCTCTCCGCGCGACAAGCTGCCCTGGGTACAATCGGCGTACGCGGACGATACGCCGGCCCTCGTCTGTCAGCGGTTCGCCGACGACAAGTACGATCACGCGACGCGCATGGACTCGGCATCGCACGCCAAACTGCGACCGGTCGCGTCGGGCGGTTCGCTGAAGCTGTACGGGGCCCACCACCGCAGCGAGGAGAATGCTGCTCCCTCGACGATCCACCACCACCATCACCATCACCACCAGAAGGCGGGCACGGTGGCCCCCGCCAGCAACATGTTCGACGAGCGCATCAAGACGATCAACCGGAAGCTGGGTGCGTTGAAGAAGAAGCTGACGCAGTTCGAGGAACGGTTCGAGCGGGAGTACGGCTGCCGGCCGACGCACGGCGACAAGTCGGGCGATCCGGCCATCAAGAGCATCCTGCTGGAGATCCACAAGCTGCGCAAGGAGAAGAACCAGATCAAGGCGGATTTGGCCGTGTTTGCGGCGAAAGTGTTGTCGTCGGCGGCGACCCACGACGGCACCGGTCAACGGCCGGTGGGGCCCGGTGGAAACAGCGAGGACGAAACGGTCGAGGAGAAGCGGCTGGCCAAGATGAAGGACACGATCTCGGACATTGAGAAGGTAGGTGGAATCAAAACAATGTTTTACAAATCGCAGTCGGGAAACACGTGCACGTGACCGCCGGTGGCTCGCGTGGCATGACGTAAGGCTTTGTATAGCACGCAAACCACGGCGCACTTCGTTTTCCCCAAAAGCTTACCCACGACTGACTCGGCAAATACGGCGGCACCCGATTACTAATTATAGATAATTAGGTGATCGTTCCTACGGCTGGGCGGTGATGCCGGTGCGCGATTAGCGACGTTTTGCACCGATGTTTATCGTTACCCAAGCGCACGGTGGACACCTACACCGAAAAGCTTTGAGGCACGTGGCGTGTAGGGTGCGCGTAGTTCTGTTTTTTATTCGTTTTTTTACTGGCGTTGATGAATAGCTGGAGATTAGAATTTAGCATCTTTCGGCTTATTAACGTGACTGTTTTCTTTTCATAGAAAGACTCTCCATTTGCATCCTCAAAGTGTAAGAGGATATAAAACGCTTCCTTGACATTCCACTTTCCAAGAATGTCTACCAATTGAACCCTCTTCTACAGGAGCAAACTCATCTAAGAATAGCTTTCGAACTATTCCGGTTCATGCGCTATTGCTGATGCTCCTAATTCACCCTATCAACCGGGACCGGCCCATCCGGTTCCTCCGGTAGCTCGTGCTCAGCCCGTGCAGCCAAGCACGATTCCGTGTACTAGTTACGGTCAGCTTCCCCGGTCCGGTGATGATACTCTCGACTCT
Source organism: Anopheles dirus (assembly GCA_000349145.1). Lineage (NCBI taxonomy): Eukaryota > Metazoa > Arthropoda > Insecta > Diptera > Culicidae > Anopheles > Anopheles dirus. Next base: position 28,261 of record KB672490.1, read on the forward strand.
CGCGTTCATTATCGATTGAAAATCAATCTTGTCTCACTTGCCACAGTTGATCTCTTGACCGGACGCAAAATCAACCCATTCGGCCGAGTGAAACCTAGCGCGCGACACCCGGAACGCGGTGTGCGCGTTCCCGCGTCCACCATCCTCCGCCAGTTCGACTAGGCGCCCTAGCAGTGAGGGATACCGCGCGGTACGTGCCTTCGAGCGCATTGTTGGTCGGCCGCAAAGCGGAAACTGAAGATTGTCGCTCGCGGTTCATTGTAGGGTGCGGAATTCAAAATAGAACTGCGTCACGCTTCTACCCAGCCCAATCAAACAAGCCCAGCCCAGCAGAGCAGACCTTGAACCTTCAATTTTTGTCCCTCCTTCCCTATGTGCTCCTACGCCACTGCTGTTGGTTGTTGTGTGAATGAATAAATCAATTGGATGAATGGGTGTGTATGTGTCGCAGGACAAATGGAAGTACACATATTTTAAATGGCAAACTCTTCCTATTCGCAACGAGGGCCTTCTGGAGCTGAGCGTCGGATAGTGGACACAATCCTATTGCCATTCGCCATTGTAGCGTCCGGGTGCGGGAATGAATAATGGGATGTTCAACAAGGTTTTATGAGATAACTCGTTTATCGCACTTGAAAGGAGAAGAATTTATGACCAGCAGGACAGAGTGGGCAATCATTGCCGGCAACTTGAAGCAACTCTGTGTGATCTCACAAAGAAACGAATGGGTTTCATTATCTTTCGACGTAGAACCAGCGCGTCTCGATAAACGGCACACCTTTTATTTCCTAGCTTTACTGTCAACTTCAAACTGCTAGCGCTTGGGCAAGTAATGTATAAGCCGTTTTGTGACTGAATTCCTAGTAAAGATATGACTGCGTAATGATCCTAATTATGCCCTGAGCCCTACTGGCACACTTCCAACGCACCCATACTAATACTGCTGTAATTTCTATTCTCGTAGCGCCTCACGGACAAACGCGACACGGAGCAGCGCAGCGAGAACCTGGACCTCCTGTCGAACGAGCAGCTGACGGAGGAGAAAGCCTCCGTGCAGCGTGCGCTGCTGTATCTGGAGTCCATGTACGGTCGACCGGCGAGCCGCGAGGAGCGTGACGCGGCCCGCCCGCTGTACGACCGCTACCGGCTGATCAAGCGGCTGGTGAACCGTGCCAACTCAATCAGTGGACCGTGCGGGGTGGCCAACTCCCAGATGCCAACCATCCTCGAGCACGAGGCACTCGCGATCGTCGGTACGACGACCCCGTCCACCGACATCTCGCCCCCCTCAGCCACCTCTATGATCCCGTCGCCGACAGACACAACGACAACGACCACCACAGGCAAACCGTCGACGAACGAGTCGGAGGGGACGGCCGGCACCACGACCGGCAGCTCGGCGACCGAGAACATCCACTCGATGACGACGGACGAACTGTGGCAGCACTACGACGCGACGCGCGAGGAAAAGAAGGAGCTACGCCGCACGATCAAGGACTTTGAGCAGCAGTTCGAGGAAACGACCGGCCGGAAGATGCTCAAGTCGGACCGCAAATCGATCGAGGACACGTACGCTCTCTACAAGCAGAAGAAGGCCAAGCTGCGGCTCATCGATGCGCTTTTCAAGAAGCAGATGCAGGCGACGACACACGAGGGCACGTCACAGCGTAACATGTAACGAATCTTTTCATTGCTAGCGGTTAGGAATATTGTGCAGGCGGTTGTGTGATTCGATTGGCGCTTACATTTCGGCGGGCTCTTTCTTTTACGGCTTCGATTTCGAAACCGCACCGTGCATCGAAGTTGGCATTGCAAATGCGAAGATGCACGCGGCGACCTAGCAACCCAGCAAATGTGTTTTTTTTTCGTTTTGGTCCTTTCAGTTGATATGAGTGTTTTGTTTGCATTTCTGTTTCATTTATTTCGTTTCACATGGTGTCTATTAACTGTTACTGAAATATTAGAAAGACTATTACACTGTTTTAAAGTAATTTTAACATGCCTAGAAGATTAGGAGTTGAAGAGGAAGGAGAGCGTGAAAGGAACACGGTGTGAATGAGAGAGAGTGTGTGTGCGAGTGTGTGGGAACTCTAAATACAGACTGGTAACAAGGGAGAGAGCGGGAGGCCTAAGCCTCTAACGAAGAGGTAGGCGCGACAGCAGGGAGAAAGGAAAATAAATAAACAAACAAAGTTGTTAGTAAGTAAAATACACTGAAGCAGTACAAGCACGGCTGCATCCCTTACACAAACTTACGGGAGAGTGAATCGCGAAAGAAGGGGAAACGCATAAGAAGAAAGAAACAAAAAACAACAATGCAACAAACACATACAAAAACACCTTTTTCTAGCACAGTAAGAGAACGTGTTCGCGACCCCGCGCGAACCCTGGCGTAGAAAGAAAATGGAGGAGCGCGAGCGCATCCGCTTGGGATAACCGCTAAGCAACATGTAACAGCAACAAAACAAGCACACCGTACTTACTTCGGTGGTGCGGCTAACGGAAACAAAGAACAAACAAAATCTATTATATACACGTATTTACAACCTTTAGGATCGAACGAGAAGAGTGAAGGTGATGAGCAGCGCCGGTGGGTTGCAACATTTTCCTTTCGTTTTGGGGGCAATTTTTAACGGAAAATCGATGGATCATTAGGGAGAAACAACCCAATACAAACAGCTAGCTAGCCGAGACAAGAAAGAGGGAGAGAGAATCCGTTTTAGCAAACGAATGCTTGTTTTGTACTGTTTAATTCGCTTTAATACGCTAATCGATTTCGTTAAACAGAGACTCCCCAACGAGGGAGTTGGTATCGAGTGAACAATACCGACATACAATAGCCAACAAACATTTTAAATCCATATACTAGGCACGGTACTAGCCACACGATCATAGGTAGGCTGCGGTAGCTTGAAAATGGAGCTAATATAGGATTCCGGAGGAAAAAACACCTTTTCGTTCTATCTCTTCCTGCGATGAAACCGAAGTCTCTCCGCGCCCTTGTTCCATCCTTCACAAATGATATACACGCTCACACCGTATACATAGCATACCGCGACAAAAGGACAAACAAAAGCTACCAAACAGCAGGCTAGCAGGCTAGAAGTTTAGAAAACTAGGAAGGAACGCTTTAAAGGATCCACGATTCACACATATTACCGACGGAGGGGACACCTAAATGCAATTACGTTTGCAGCAGCAACAACACGCCGACGATTGAGTGTTGCGTGTCCGCATGGCATGGTTTTTTGTAGCTCTTTAAAAGGCATGCAGAACATAGCGTTTAGTACACTTATGATTATTACGATGACATGGATTGAGTGAGGGAAGGGGCAGAGCAACGCAAGTTCGTTCGGCCTACCTTGGCCGCTGGCCAGTAGTGGGGATTGTCGGGATAGTCGGAAGGATCAATGTTCTCAAAGAACAATTAACGTAATAAGAGCGCGTGGGAGGCGTGGGGACAAGATGCATCTTGTGAGGCGAGCGCAGGTACGATAATACAAATAGTAAGGTAACAAGCATTAAACACTTATAGCGAGATGTGTCTGTGTGTGTGTGTGTTTGTGTATCGGACACGTATGGGAAACACGTTAAAACTGGTCAAACGAAGAGTGGTTCTACAAGAATAAACCGATGGTGTGACATAATATTGAAAAGTTGAAACCCGGGAGATCGTAGTGTTTGATTGTGGTAGCGATCGAGTATCCGAAATTTTGTACTACATTCCGGTTAGAAAATCAACATTGCATTCGATGCATTTATTAGCCAATAGGTTGCACTTGTGTCACTTGTGTTCCTGATGCTCTGCACCACGAGAATTGCGTGTTTTAGTTGCCGATATCACTGTCACGTTCCAATGTGATCCCTTGACGATTAAGCGGCAAATCCCGTATCTAACCGCTTCAAGTAATCCTTGCGACAGTCCATTTCGTCCGCCGGACGGTTGTACGGCAGCCAAACCGGTTCGCCCACAAAGTATCGCTTTGCTTTAATGTAATTCTGTAAACCGACAGAAGCGATATGTACACCTGGATCACCCACACTCTCGCGAAGATTTTAATGCGTTTTACCTTTGCGTCCAGCGTGAAGCGATGGTAGATACCGCTCGGAATGATGATCAAATCGCCTGCAACGACCTCGATCCGAATCCAGGCGTCATCAGGTCCACTAGAAAAAAATGTATTAAGTTTACTGCGCGCACTTCCTGCTTTCCGGGCGGATGATTAACTACGAGCTCCTACTTGCGCACATCGAAGTAACCCGATCCGTCCATCACGAGCCGGATCTCCTCGTCTGTGTGCAGATGCTCGGTGAAGAAAGACTTCAGCTTGTTCGCATAATCGGGCAGACACGCCTCAGAGCAAGTGATTTCGTCCTCGTACGAATAGCCACGATCGTTGCGGATCTTGCCCAGCACACCATCCGTGTCGTACGTGGGAACGTTGATCTACAAGACAACCAGTGGGATGTCAGAAAAGTACTATTCTTTTGGCCTCTCGATCCGTCGTTTGTCATACCATGAAGTATTCCACTCCGGTGCTCTTTAGAAGCTCATCCAGCGTAAGGAACTTCGGTGGATTCAGCTGATGCTCCAAACGCTGATCGGTCGGCTCGTCGTCCATGAACCAGGCGCGCACCATTTTGAGACACTTGTAGGGGACGGGTTCGTCACTGCGATCACGCACTTCCAGCTTCCGACGACAAGTTTAACTGATAAGGAATGTAGAACTTATTCAAAACATGATATTGGGAGTACACAAAAAAGTTTCAAAAATCTAAACAAACGATAAGAACTTGGACCAGACCCAAGTAGCCTGCCTGAAGCGGGCTTCACATGTCCGTATAACGACATGAGAACCAGGCGAGACAGTTGTCAAAGTCCTCGCTTGGCCGTTCTCACTTCATCGTGCATTGCCAAGGTCTGATAGAGACCCAAGGGGAAACCACGCGTGTTTTCGTGACATTTGTCGGGTAGGATTGCTTAACGGAGTCAATCCGAAAAGATTGTCAAAATTCAGGGCTTTCGTTGGATAGCAAAGCTGCGTGACGCGGCATCGTCAAAAGTTTCGGGTGATAAAGCTTCGAATAGGTAAGCTTTGAACGAAAAAAAGCATGCTTTTGTAAACATGTATAAATGTAGCTTGATGTCAATGCACCTTGTGTAAACATGTATAAATGTAGCTTGATGTCAATGCACCTTGTGTAAACATGTATAAATGTAGCTTGATGTCAATGTACCTTGAGTTGTCAAAAATAAACTGACAGATGGTGATCACCCGGCAGAAGATATCCGAGTGTGAAGACGAAAAGAGCTTTGTGTGCTTTGTGTTTACAACAATTTATATAATTTACAACTCAGAAGTGGGATCCTGCAACCATCACCATGCCCACAAAGGACGAGATGTTATGCATGCTCGAAAATGCAGGTGTCGATG
>KB672490.1:42112-52443 GCA_000349145.1 Anopheles dirus
TGTCTCGTGATGATCGTGTTGTGTGTGTGTGTGTGGGGGGGGGGGGGAGTTTTTGTGTGTGTCGAGTTCTTTCGTTCATTTCCCTTTTCTCTTCCGCTATCTCTATTTCATTTGCTGGTACGTGCAATCTCCAGTCGCAGAATCTTGGGCAGCTCAGCAGTTCGGTATCGATCACACCGACGCCACCGATACCGGCCCAGATCAGCTGTACGACCGTCGAACCCGTGTCCCTGAAGGTGAGTTTGCATGCGGGCGACAATCGGCGATTTTTTTTTGTTTGCTTTTGGATTGTGTCAATTCGATAATTAGACGTTTGATTGTTGCGCAAAGCAAGTGTTGACTATCGAGCTTCGATAGAGTTGGTTTCTACGTTTCCAAAATGCGTATGCATTGCTGTTTAATTAACGTCCTGTTAAAAGCCCTCCCTACGTCCCAGTAATGGGGTGGAAAATAAGTGAAGCTTAAAAACATACACACGTTAGTGTTTCTCTCTTATCTACACACTCGTGTGTCAGTGCGATCGTGGCATTGAGGTCACCGTAGGACCATCGTTTCTTTTTTTTTGTACAGCAAAAAGTAGCATAACACTACGCATCTTAACTCGAGAGCGAGTTTGTTCGACTCATTAGGCTTCATTGCGCATCATTGATTTGTTGCTATCGCGTTGATGATCACGATGGAATTTTGTATCACTAGACACAGTATTACATTAGTCACTTTGTTACTCCGTAATCATGCGTTCTTTTCGTGATCAAGTACCACAAGATGTTTAAAAATAATAGTTGAGGGTCACTCCGGACAAAAGTTTCGTTTTTGTTATGGCCATACATTACACTGGAATGTCATTTACGCTAATCTCTTCAACGAAACTTTACACAACGATTACAAATGTAACTGCAGTGACGTAACATTGATATCATGACTGTCTGTCCCCGAGATATGCTCAAGCGAGCAACGCGTAGTCGGAGATACATTGATTTTGACATATAGACAACTCCGGTACTTGAACAAAGAGAATTGGCTTAAGTATTTGGATGCTTTTCATAACTCAGCTAGGACAGGGCTATTAAATCTTCACTGATATATTTTATATGAGATTTGTCAATGTTACTGTATTTCGAAAATGGTTGGAAGGAGCTGAATTCGTCCTATTTGTACCTGAAATAGATGTATCTTACCCACCCCTGCCAAATTGGATTCATTATATTAGCATATATACGATAAAACATTTTTATACTTATAGATGTTGTGCAAATTGATAAAATTGACATACGAACTCGATTGAGGGCTTATTATTTCTTTTTTCCTTGCATCAAAGCGTTACTGGTAGACACAACAAAATAAACCTATAATAACTGATAATGCACGCGATGAATCTTTTAGAGATAGGATATTCCATCATTCTCTATTCCAATTCCTTTCCCCCCTTTTTCGTTCGTCATCTTGCAGCGTGATCGCGGTGAACAATCGGCCCGTGAGGATCCCCAAAGTCAAGCCCAAAGGCAGGCATCGGCGAAGCTGGCACTGCGCAAGCAGCTGGAGAAAACGCTGCTGCAGGTAAGCGCAAAGTGGACCGCCGTAGCAATCCACTAGTAACGCACTAACCCATTCGACCCACTTTACACCGACAGATTCCACCGCCAAAGCCGCCGCCACCGGAGATGCACTTTGTGCCGAACCCGAGCAACATCGAGTTCGTGTATCTGCTCGGACTCGAGCACGTGGTCGACTATCTGACAAAGGACAAGAAACAAAACCCACCACAGCAGCCGTATCGGTGCGCGCAGTGCAAGATCGACTTCACACCCGTCTGGAAATGGGAGAAACAGGGTAAAAGAGGAAATCCCACTTTTCAGAACAGTCCAGGTTTTGTGTTGTTTCCTTTTTTGTCGTTCCCCGGACGCGTGCCACACTCGCGCCCCGTCTCACGTTTGCGAGCGCGAGTTTGTGACGTGTCGTGTGGGGGACAATGCATTCTAACGCGCGTCCTCCAAGCGTCCGCGCTAATGGACGCTCGAGAGCAAAAGCTTTTCTAACATGCGTTCTGTTTTTTATCCACTTTTATCCTTTCTTTGAACACAACACACACACACAGTTGGTAAAGATCCGAAGGTTATCTGCGAGCAGTGCGTGACGAGCAACGTGAAAAAGGCACTTAAGGCCGAGCATACGAACCGCTTGAAGACGGCGTTCGTGAAGGCGTTGCAGCAGGAGCAGGAGATCGAAGCTCGGTTGGCAGCGCAAAGCAGCCCGTCGCCGGTCGAAATCCATCCAACACCCTCGTCCACACCGGGATTGCGCGAGCAGCAGCGTGAGCTGCGCGAGCTCGAACAGGCGCAACAGCAAGCCCAAGCGCAGCAAGCCGCCCTGCAGCATCTCCAGCAACAGCAGCAGCAGCAGCAGCAGCAGGCAGCAGCGGCAGCCGCTGCAGCCGCCGCCGCCGCTCAGCAGGAGCGCCAGGAGCGACAGCAGCGGCAGAAAGAGCAACAGGAGCAGATGCGCCAGCAACAGCAGGCCCAACTGCAGCAGCTGCAGCAGCAGCAGCTCCAGCACCAGCAGCAGCAACAGCAGCAACTCCAGCAGCAACTGCAACAGCAACAGTTGCATCAGCTGCAGGAGCAACAGCAACAGCAGCAGCAGCAACAACAGAGCCGCCATCACCATCTCCATCAGCTGCACGCAGCCCACCTGCAGTCGCAGGCACCCTCGAAATCGAAAACCCCGACACCGACCCCGCGACCGACACCGACACCACCGAATCAACACCAGACACCGCCGCCCGCGTCCAGCTCCCGCTCAGGCCGGCACAGTGCGACGGCGAACGCGACCGCCGAAGCGGCTGCCGCCCAGCTTACCGCGCTGGCCGGGCTCGGTGGGCTCGGCCAGCTCGGTGCGTTGGGCAACTTCGGTAGCCTGGGCAATCTGGCCAATCTCAGTAACTCCACGGCTGCTGCGGCCGCCGTTCAGGCACTACATCAGCAGCTCTTCCGAGGTTAGTGTCCGTGTTGTTTGTTCGGCATTGCGGGTGTGCATCGAATCTAATCAATTTCGCAACTGTCACAGGGATTCAACAAAATCTACAGGCTGCCGGTAACCTTGGCAACATAAACAACTTGCAGGCGCAAATGATGCAGTTTTCGCCGCTCCTGTACTCCTATCAGCTTGCAATGGCACAGGCCGCTGGTAAGTAAATCCCTAGCCAGGAGTAAGTAACCTAAGCTATGGTGATAACAAATTGTCTATTAAGCCAGCAGGCCAAATTATCAACTATCAAGAGTGTCTAGTTATAGGATCCCAATGAATGATGTATTTTTTAGCAGTAACACATTGTTTTCTTTTCCTTCTTAAACGTAGCTTCACTATCGGCAGCGGGCAAAGGATCTTCGCTTGCCGAAATGCAGCGCGCACTGGAACTACAACGTCAATATCAGGAGATGCTGTCACAGTCTAATCCCGGGCCAAGCAACAGTAGGCAAAACAATTGGAAATCGTAAACCAATGCCGTTTCCAGCGGTGGGTAGAGGGGGTGATTTCGGTGAAAACGAGAATGGGGTTAAGGATAGGGACGTAACGTGCATCGTCCGGGAAGAAGGAATTGTTCACATAATACCCGGTGTCACCCGGTATCGTGCAGCGCGCCAGTGAGCGATTGCGACAAAGGATCAGAAACACACAATCTTTCGTATGATCCAACCCATTGCGCTGGTTGCTACGATCGTGCCCCTAGCAAATCCCCCAAGCAAACGCTATGAGTAGATGATTCAAATTCGAGACTACAACTCCGTCACACATTTTTAATGAAAGCTTCACACGATGGCGGTCCACATTAGAATCGTCGTCTATCCGGAAGAGAGAAGCGAAGGAGGCGCTCCCCAATTCGTGTTTTATAAAGTGAAATCCACGAAGCGGCTCCAGGTAGTGAATGAGAAGTATCACACGGCATTGACTGACTCTGGCTTTAACATGAGCTAATGGGGACGGATGAATCTAGAACTAGAACGGTGTATGTGCGTGTAAGTGAGTGCTGTTTTAGGCGATAAGCTATATTTTTGTTTTCGTTTTACTTTATCTACTTTTTTATTGACGATAATAACTACGAAATAGGACGGAATGGTGTTATTTGTAGACAATTTTGCTAATTTTGAACACATTGAATTGTTCAAAGAAGCACACACAGACATACGGTACGCGAGCTGCAGGAGTTAGAACGAGGCTAAGGGATCGTCTTGTTCTAGTAAAGAGGGTTACCAACATCGGATGGGTTTCACCCCTTTTGTGTCGGCACGGAGTGCGTGTGTGTGTGTGTTTAAGGAACACATATTTGCCTTTTGTAACGATATATAAGAACAGTTTTGTTTTAACTTTTCACCGTGTTTAACTTTTTAGTCTTACTTTAAAACTACACTGTTTGCACACCGATCTATTAGAAGTGTATAAGTAGGCACTATTTTGCAAATGGCTTTCTTAGCACTATCTACATTTGAGGAATTTGTGTATTGCGCTCAAGTAAAACCAGCCACAGCAAAACAAAAGCAGAGAATTGAGAATACAAGCGAAGGCGCGAAGTAAAAGCGAACCGGGAACTATTGATTAAATGAATCTTATTTTTATATACGAGTGTGAGTGTGACGAGCATAAGAAAGAGTATTTTAAAAAGCATCAAAAACATTCACTCTAGTCTTGGGCTCTTGTAGGTTGATTTTATCCGCGCAGCAAATGGCTTGTGTCACAATGAGTTAGAGTGGTTAAAATTTTGTTCGTTTCTGGACTATTTTCTACGGAACTTGATTTTCCGCTTACGTCATCTGATCGACGCGGTCTTTAAGGAAACTGTTGCTTTAAATTGTGCTGCTAAGATTTGTTCAATTGGGCACGCACGCGCAGATACAGTGTGTGTATGTGAGATTTATGTTAGAAATTAAACTACTAAAACCACCATCAGACCAATTTGACGTGTAAGATGCTGGATGGTAAATGCATACGAATCTGGTACATTTAGCTTTCTGTTTTGGCTCACAAGAAAAAGCTAGTCGAGCGGAGACAGCGTGCGGAGCAGTGAATATTAATCGGTAGGAGACACGTATGAAAGTAAATTATTCTTACTTAATACCTGCAGATACCAACGGGAACTGGGAAGAGGAAAAGAGAACCTCTTTTTACCTTCTTTTCGCTAACACTCGTTTATATACTTTCACTAGCGCTCAAATGAGAGCTGAAAATTGAGTGTGTCACTAAATCATAAGCTTATGTTATGTTGTGCTCCGGTGATCTTATCTTCGTTTCCTCATAATAGATCTATTACGCTTGGCTTTGATGATTTATTACTTGAATTTAATCGAACAAACACACATCATTAATTGTTTTATCTTACCCTTGAGAGAGGAAGAGTGGTTGGCATAATTGTTTGCCTCTTTTGGACCGTTTTTCTTATATATCGTTTTTCTTCTACGTTTGAGCTCAAACACACGTCGATTAAATATATCATGAACACGTTCTACGTAAACTTACTACCAAATATAAAATAAACCAGCTTATATCACTATCATAACAAATTAAACCATAGCAAGAAGATGAGAGAGAGTGGACAAAATAATAAAAACAGCAGACAGACAGAAAAAAATCGGTTTGTTCGGCCCGATCGAAAACGCATAACGATATATGCCGCGATCGTACGATAAATTTGTGATAAACGTTTTTTTCCTGCGTCTTGCCAACACGCGCAGCTGCTTTATGAGGCAGGAATTACTTGTTTGCTCAATTATGAAAACAGAGAACATTCACCCTGGAGGAAAGATCGAAGGAACTGGACTTGAGTGAGCCTGGACTACGAATTGCAAAACTCCAATCCATTAGGACGAGGTTGCGTTTTTATTTTTATAAATTCAATGCGATCCGAGATTACATTTTCTACCAACAGTGAAGAACAAAAAAAACAACAGTGCCCACCATTGCCACGTGACAGGGTCGAAACAATGCATGGATCACAATAAGAACATTTTTCCTACAGTAGACAAACGAATTAAGTAGCAATCTGAACAGAAACAAAACCATGTGTGGCATGAACTGTGAGTATATATGAAAGTACTTCTTTAAACGTAACGTTGAATACTGGTAAATCAAATATGCAACATACAGTTTTTAATTATTTAAGTAGATTCGTATCATGTGTTTTTGTGTACAAATGCGATATTTTGTTTCGTTCTGTTAATTTATTGGTGTCCATGTGGAACAATAACTCCCATTAGAATCCAGTCCTTCTCTCAGGGCAAAGCTTTTAGATCTTACCATTACCAAATTACCATTTTTGCAATATGCACCATTAAATGTTCGTTCGGATTCTATAAACACAATCCTTTATTTTGGAATTGTTTCATGGTGGACGCCACTTCACTCATTTCGAAATATAAGGGGAGCGAAACCCCTGCAGCAGCAGCAGCTAAAAGAGCAAATAAACTTTAAGCAAAATACTGCTGATCGACTTCCGCAAAAATGGGTCGAATCGTTTAGGCAAGAAAAAACAAGTTAAGTTAGAGGTAAAGTTTAGAACACAGCATGAGCAGAGGGGAAAGAGAGAATGTGAACATGTAATTAAAGGGATGGAAAAATATTACAAAAATTAAGACATATTTTAGGTGAATAATGATAAACAAAATCGAATAAGATTGATTTGTAACAGTTTGATGCTACAATAATTGTAAGGATAGGAAAGAAAACATAACAAATGCAAAAGAGTGCTAGAGAACAGAGAAAGTGGATAGTTAGCAGCGAGGGAGAGAGCGTTGAAGGATGAGAAGAAAAAAAAACCCACAAAGAAATTCTAAGTAATATTTTTTAAGTCTAGGCTAAAACGAATTTGGTCGTAAGGAACAGTGAGAAAATTTTGCTCTCAAAAGTGTGTTTTAGTTTTTATTTTTGCACTACACAGCAGCCGCCCTGAGCGGTGCTGAGTGTGTGCGTTTGCGCGAAGTAAAGTGAGACGGGCCGGTGGAAAGTATGCAAAACATGAAAATGCGAAGTAAAGTAGAGCAAACAAAACAACACTATGCAAATGATAACGCAACATTCACAACAACAACAAACTCTCAGACAAAAACAAATCACTCGTGGGCAGAGCAAATACTAGTGTTGGTGTCCTGTGGAAGTGCGATTGGTACGTGTATTCCTAACTAATCGGAGAAAGCTAAACATACCCACAATGGGTTCTTTAATCATGTTTCAAATTTTCAACACATTTTGGAAACATCTTACGTTCAGTTTTAACTTCAGTGCCGTTGACGTCAGAAACTCAATCGATATCTGTTGGCAATAAATCAGAAAATCTCCATATTTTTCAGTGAGCTATTCACGACATGTTTACTATTTTTGGAGTTTCCAAATACAATGAACAAATGGACGTTTATATCATACATACAAACGGAACACAAGAGAAAGAGAGAGAGGTATGAAGAAAGTAAACGTCCCAATTCAAGCGATAAACAAACCGACACGACTTTACTTCAATTTCGCTATATTATCTGTAACGATAATGGATATAAAAAGTAAAATGGAAAACACGAACACAATAAAACAGGGTTTTACTTCATTTACGGCAACCGAAAGATGAGTAACGAGCGTATTATTTCTTTACGGAGCTATGGAAGGAACTATGAAAAACTCTTGTTTTTCATTTAAAAGTTACATGTAACAATTTTTTTTCTAAAACAATGATTTTTACATTTGCTTTAAGCAATTTATCGTTTAAACTTAGCTTGTCGGACACATTTGAAATGATTTTTCATTCATTTCATAATCATTTCATTTTTTAAGGGCGCTTTATACTCCGTGCAACAAGCAAACCTACCTCTGTTGAAGTTTATTAAACGACTGATAACTCGGAATATATGCCATTGTATGGAACTGCTTGTGTATAAAAAACAACACACTTTCAATTGAATTCCCTACCCAGCGTTAATGATCGTGATTCGTTATCAGTAACACGCGAACCACAAGAATATGTCCAGACGCAGTTCTCTCACGTTAATCGCAAAACAACGATCGTTTCATTAGTAATCGTCGGACAGTAAGATTCGCGTTTGCGATCTCAAGATGTATTTCAAATTGAGGCTACTTCTGGTCTGTGTTTTGCTGGTAGTTTCGGTGCCCTTCAGTCAGGCGAAACCACTGGGAGGAGATGTACCAGTGGCAGCGGTAGGTTCATGTGGGCACGTTGAATCCTTGCGTTGAAACATATCCACATTGTTCGGCTCACCTTCAGGAACAGGGAAACCAGCGCTACAAGCGACAGTTCTCACTCAACCTTGGTGCGACGTACGAGGACGGATACGGGACGGACGTGAATGCGGAGGCCATTGCCAGCCTGTGGAAGAGTCAGAGCGGAAATACCAAGCTGGATGGATCGGCGAGTTATAATCAACATTTCGGCGGCCTGTCCGGAGACGGTAAACCACGCATTAGCGGACTGTTGACTTTTTCCCACGGCTACTGAAACTGTCTTTTCGTCACGATGGGCCATGCACAGGACGCGATTATAGGTTGAAGCTGAAGATAGTCTTCACGCGATAGTTGTTGCGCACGCGAAAGGTCATCATATGGTTTTGTACGACGTTCAGTGAAGTAAAGCACAGTTTGGACGCACGTTGTCTTTATTTACACACCGCACATGCGTCCCTAACCGTTTCATTGCCTACGACGAGTGTGTGAGTGTTTCTGCATCTGGAAAAGGGAAACGAGCGACTTACGGGCGGAGAGTTTACTTCAGCTCGGGCAGGTTGGCTGGAGGCCAGGCCCACTGGGTGGCGGGTGCCTGCTTCACCAGCGATTCCCACGGCTTCCAACCGAGCATTTTGCGTGCGAGCGTCAGTTCGTTTTCGGCTTGCATGATAAGCTCCTCAACCTGTCCGCAGTTGATCTTCTGCTCAATCTCGAGCACGTTCGGTGTCTGGAACCGGGGAGGACATGATGTTAGAATAACACGTATTGTTGGGATGAGAATGCCCATGGAACACTTACCGTCGAAACGATCTTGACCCGCTCGGAGACAATCTGCTCGGTGTATCGGCGGTACGCGGCCTCCTGGGGCATCTTGGCGACGGCACGCAGGATCTTGTTGTACAGAGCCGTCAGCGTGTGGAGCGGGTTCTTGGCCACATGCATGCCGGTCAGACCCGTTGCCTGAAACAAGTTGCGTAGAGTACATCATTTACGTGCATTTAAGACCGTGGCCACTGGCCGGGCGTTTTGTGACATAATCAGCACAGCGACACACTAAACACCACAAAGCGCACCGTCCGTTGAAATCCGGTCGATAAACGCGTACCTTTTTGATAACACCGGCCATCGTGGAGATTTGATGGATTACTTCTGAAAGAAATGAACAGTAGGTAATATAAACGTTCACGGATTTTTATATTCACACAAAAATTCTTCTTCTTCTTCTTTTCGTCGTGAGATTGTACCCAAATGACAATTTGACGGCTTCTCACTATGGCGAGTACGATGACAGCTTGACGTTTCCATACTGAGACGTTGCCATCGGATGCGCTCTCCATAGTGAGTGAGGAAGCGATTTCTCAGCACCATGGCGAGATGTTGATATTTCCATAGTGAGTAAGCAAATGGGCGTTGGATGTTCTCATGAGACGATCTTTCGTCCCTCACCGTGCAAATAGACGTAGCGCGAAATTTCTCGCGAGAAATTTCTCGCTGTCATTCGATATAAAGTACATACATAAAAAACGGCTCTCGTTGTCATCGCAAACCTAGAAGTAGCTCAATTTCATGTGTTGCTCAATGTGTTGCTCAAGCTGTGTTTCGTCTCAAATGCAAACAAAACATTGTGGTGAAGACATTTACCACAAATTTAGTTGTTGCGAATCTACAAAATATTACATATATTAATAGGCTTAATTTATTTTAGGGTTCAGCAATAAAAAATACAACAATAGAAAAATCTCGCGAGACAAGTAGCTCTGTTTGCTAAATTGAGCTACTTTTCTCGCGAGAAATTTCGCGCTACGTCTATTTGCACGGTCACGCATAAAGTGAGAAACGGTTGATATTGTAGTGAGGTCGGATTTTGGATCGGCTTCCGAGCTCACTCGAGTGAGTTGGACGGTATTTTGTGTGGCGAGTTTTTTTGTGTGTTCTTCTTCTTCTTCTAACTTTGTCGGCAGGTTATATCCTCCTATGATTCCTCTTGTGAATCACAATCAGAGGCATACTGCCTGTGTGTGAAAGAGAGGACGGTTGTGTCCATCAAGGAGATATATAGGAGGTGCCGACATGTAGAACATTTGGTCGCCGTGAAGGAGTGAAACGGGGATTGACCACAG
>KB672490.1:59952-80538 GCA_000349145.1 Anopheles dirus
AAAGGTAAAGTACTCTTCTATGCACAAATAAATATACAAATTTATATATACTATTCTCTTTCTCCTTCAGCTGCTCTGCGTAATAACACCGACCATGTGGAATGTAAACAACTACACGACCAAACACGCTCCCTCACAATAGCACACATACTCCCACCAAAAAGCCATATACCAAAGAACCGGCGACCCAATGAGAAAATGAGAAATAAGCAGCAACGACCAAATCATTTTTTTGCAGCTCATCTCACATTCCACTTTTTCTCACATCTCAAAATATTTTTTAAAACTCACCATGTTATTTTCTCTCACTACTTCTCTACATCATTCTCACTTCTCACGCCCAACAGCTCACTACAAAGTGCTCCGAATTTTTCTGAAATGCGGACTAAACTTCGGACCTGTGAAATGTCACCCGAATTTTTGACAGAAAATCGCATTTCAAATTGTCAGTTGGGTATATGCTCCTATGGTGACAGTTAGGTGTCAGCCATATTCAGAGCCTTACTCACTTCTCAGACCTGACCGTGTTGGTCATATGGTCACACAAAAATTCACACAAACCCGTATCCGAAGCAAAAATAATGTTTTCTTTTTTCTGACGTTAGAAATGTCAGTTTTGACTGATTAATCTGCTGCACGGATAACACGGCGCGGCGGATGAAATCGGCTGATAAATATTGTTTTTAATGTAAAATATTACGCTCAAATTGCTGCTGGGGATCAAAAGATAATCGAAAACATTAAAAAACATTTTTACCAGTGCAGCAATTCCGTGAAAATCTACTTTTGTGTTTTCGTCAAACATATTCGTTTTTTGTGTCTTCGTTAAAAACGGAAACGGGTTTGGCAACAGTTTCGTTCAAAGATTAAAAAGAAGAAACTCCAGTTTGTTTACAAACTTTCATTGCGCTGTTTTACACCAAATGTTAGAATGTCGGTGAAGAGTTAGTTGAAATGTATCTTTATTTTTAGTTAATTTATACGTATGACAACCCAGAGTTACGGTAAACAGAGCAGAGAGCCTTTTTGCAAATAACAACACGCGTCAAATGAGAGCGTGCGCGTGAGAAAATGAGCGAAACTTCCGTGAGCGAAAAGCGAAAGTGTGGAGAGAAGAGAAACTTGCAAAAACAATGACAAAAAACGCAACCAAAATAAACGACAGTCGTGGCGGAAAGGAAAGAGGGAAGAAAAAAAACATAAAATCATTGTTTGCCTGGGTGTGGAGGTGGCAAAAGAAAACAGACCGACCAGACACACAGATCGTATCGTAACACTCCTGCGCGTCGAACACACTTCCTCACAACGGGCATTACGGAAGCAGCGCACAGCAACAACAAACAACAGCAACAGTGAAAACAGCAGCAGCAGTAGTGGTGAAGAAAGCGCACTAGACTCGCACACGATAATCGAATGCAGTGCCAGCAGCCAGGGCCAGGGCAGTGAATCGAGGCATTTAAGACGTAGCGCAGTGGCTGTATCTGACCACACGTATCTGCGGAAAGCAAATCGACCGAGACATCCCCCATCCCGATCGTAACTCCAAATGCTGCAGTCGTTCGCACGCTGTGATGAAATTGTAGAAAGCACCGCTCGCCATATCGTGCTAGGAATTCTTCTGTCGACGACGACAGCCAGTGACCGCAACCCTTTCGAATCGTACCGTGGTGGTGGTGGTGTTACTGCTGCGGGAAAATTGCGTCGTACTACGTGCACTGCTGGTGGAAGCGCTTTATGGGCTGGTGGCGTCGCAGGGACCGAGGATTCACGCCACCGGAAGTGAAGAAGCAACAGGAGTACCGTGAAGGTGGTGCGACAACAAAGGGCGAACGTCATCATCGATCGTTGGTGGCGACAGCAGCGTCAACGGCGGAGGAGGTGGTGCCGGAAGTGAGGGAGGTGAAAGTTGCAAACGAATCGAAGCGCCCCTATCAAGGGCATTTGTCGCGACCTGCTGCTGCTGCTGCTGGTGCTGCTGTTGCTGCTGAACCAGACGGTACCAGCGTGATGTGTAGCAGCCCAAACTGGGGCCAGCTGCCAGCCCTCGCGATAACGAACGTTTTCCAGCACCTGAACCACTCGGATCGGCTAAATGCGTCGACGGTATGCTGGCACTGGCGTTCGGTCGTTTTCCAGCCCAGGTACACAACCGAGACCGCGTTTCGTTCACTTTCTCCCTCAGTTCCGTGCCAGTAGTAACGCGTTTCGCTTCCTTGCAGATTCTTTAACCGCATCCAGTTCGATGTTGCCCGTGAGCAGAACAAAAAGAATAGCTTCTTTTTGCAAAAGCTGGCTCATATCGTGAGCGAAGTGAACATTACGTTCGATTCGTGCAACCTTTACGACGTTGAGCTGACGGCGGAAATTCTCTACAAGTAGGCAGTGTTTTGCAACGCGGGGGAGTTATGGATGTGATGTTCTAATGGATTCATTTGTTTGCTTACATTTGATGGCATTTTTAGACTCAGCAAAAGTGCCCGTCTGCTCAGTCTTTCCATTTTGCCCAAATACGCCACACTGGTTACACCCGGGCGATTCTATTCAGAGGAAGAATGGAATTATATTCTCAAGTAAGTGTAATATTTTTATATCATTTATTTATTTTTTCTTAAATCCGTTTTTTCACCTTCTGATCTAGATTGTTTGTTCAACCGCTGGTAACGCTGCTCAACCGCAAGAATCCTCCGCTTCGAGCATTGGATTTGGGATGCTCTGAAATACTTGCGCTGCACGCTTCCGATTTTTTGAATGTGAGTTAAACTTGTACACTCCCCCCGGAACCCGGTCGATTCACACGATGTTTCTGTTGAATTCACACATGAACACACACACACACACACGCACACACACACGCACACACACACACACACACACACACTTTTACAGTGCACCGCAAAACCGCAGCTTCTCGAACGACTCGCATTCGCCTCGGTAAAGCAGGATCCCGGCCACTATCCACTCGGGTTGATCGAACCGCCTGCGTTCGAAAAGTGCACCTCGTTGCGCATGCTCTCGCTCGACTACGACAGCCTATGCGATGAGATGCTGCAGACGCTGCAGCTGCTACCGCTGCGCCAGCTGATCGTGCACGTGCACGGTATCGACGAATATCACTTCGGACTTTCCGAGGACGCGTGGGCCAGCTTTCGCACCAAAAATCCGGACACGGAGCTACATCTAACGCTAGTGTGTGCCTACGAGGCGGTCGACATACTGCAAACCCATATCCTCCGGCCATCGATGCCACTGACGCACTTGAAGGTGCTGTTTTGTGAGAAGGTAAGATATGTATATATTTTTCAACAATTTTCAATAGTTTTTTTTTAATATTTATACCTTGGTTAACGATGGATTTACCGACTATACTTTGCAGATAAATTGCGAAGCTTTGGAATATCTTTCCCGACATTACAAGGACACTTTGCGCAGTTTGATATGGGTTGATTCCATGGTAATTGTTTGTTTTCTTACTATCTCACTGGTTTTGATCTAACACGATTTCTTTCCTTCTCTCATCCTCTCCACAATTCCAGCGTATCGAGGAATATCGTAACATCATGGAGCTGGTAATGCGCACTGAGCAGGACCCGCTGGTGATGATGGCATGGCGCTGCAAGAAATTGCAGGAAATCATACTCCACGGGTACGTGCTCGATCCGCACAATCTCGTCGGGGTCGCACGGCTGCGCGGTCAAAACCTGCAGGTGCTGGAGGTGTCCGGACTTCATCTGTCCATCCCCTCGTTGATGGTGAAACCGTTTGTCGAGGTAAGGAAATGAGGTTCGCATTCTGGCAACGCTAGCCCTGATACAAACCATTTATGAAATTCCGCAGGAAATCAGTGTGCAGCTGGGTAAAAAATGGTGCCCCCTGGATGCGAAGACGCTGCCTCCCGCGCTCCGATTCTACCCTGTGTCGGATGAGGTACGTGATCAGTACATCTTAAAGTACATTCGCAAGGATATAATGGAGTAGAGAGTGTTTGTGTGTTTTGAAGAACTTTGGTTAAACCTTCGATATGCTTCTATTTATAGCAACAGTTAATAATGCTAAATAGCACAAATTAAGAAACAGAACATAGCATTGAGATTTGGTTACATAAAACGCAACCTAAGCATACTTCGATTCACTTGAGTTCGTGCTTCATGAACAACTTCAAGAACAAGCTGTGTGTTAATAAGCAAACAATCAAGCACACCTTGATCACCAATTCCAATTTCAAGCAACGTGCGATGTGCTACCAGACAGTGAATAAGTTACGTTTCAAACAGTCATCCGCCGCCGTACGTTTGTTTGTGGCTTAGGCAAGACTTAGTACATGTCATCTGAAAAGGTAAATAATAAACAGCGAAAATCGACAAGAGATCTACTATCGTAAGAAAACCGTGCGAGCAGAAGAGTGAGTTATATTCGTACCACCTGTTAAAGTTGCTCCAGCTGTGCGATCGAATTAAGAAGACCTAGCGAGAACCGGCTTGCTATCGCCGTAATCGAAAGACTGAGAGCTTATGAAAACCACCTAGAGGAGTTGTATGTGCGAGCGTCATATAGTATTCACACCGTTTCGCTGTGCAGCGCGCAAAGAACACGTTAGCAAAGTAATCAACAGCAAATCCATTAATGAAACCGACTGTGGTGTGTATGTGAGTGTGTGTGTGTGTAGTAGGAACGAATGTTATCGATCTAGGATTGTTTTTTTGTGAACTATTGTGTTTTTCTTCAAATTCGTTTTTTTCCGTTTCGTTCGACGCATGCGTTTTGTTTTTATCTTACAACAGCATGCGAACGATATATCTTATATGAGAGGGAACATAAGAAACTAACAGAGAAAATAGCGAGGATTTATTTATACACAGGATATCTATATTTTTAGAAAATCAACTAGTGCTAAGCAGCAAAACGAGCGAGCAAAGGAAGCGTCTGCCGTACGGCAGTTAGTGAATGTAGGCACACTCAATTGCGATCACGATCCAAAGGTGTGCTCAAGACGTAATCAAGATCTCGTACACATGACGGTGCAGTAGAAGAAGCACAGGGATTAAGCAGCGGGGAAAAGAACACCCCACTACCATCCGCGATGCAAAACGCGCAAGAAACACGAGCACAACAACACAAACAGCAACCAATCTGTGATGCTAATAACCACTTTTGTGTTACGTTAGAAAAAGGCGAATTGTGAGCCAAATAACCGATTCTCAAGGACATAGAATCGTACCGCAAAAGCTTCCCATTTAGTTGGAAGAAAGAAATTCCCTGAGGAATGAATTTATTTCCCCGAGCCAAGGAACATTATTTATTTATAGCCATTTATTGTTTGACAAACAAAACGAAAACACGAAAACATTTGTTTGCGATGTAGTTCGACATCCACGAAAGTGTTTCATCGCTGTGCTGATTACCACCGTGCAACATCTGTGAACGAGCTGAAATCGTCGAAATCTCGAACACAACATGTACAGAATTCGGTCAACAGAAATAATCAAACAAACAATCAATCTCCTCAACACGAAATGGAGCGGGCTAGAACGGATTGTGAAATCCTGAATCAGATTCCAAATGGCAATTTAAACTATATAAACCCCTACTAAAGCTAAACATCTTGAGCGACAGCAAGATAGAAAGGAACGAAACATGACGAGCAGCAAGCAGTGATAATTTTTACCAATGTGCGAAGCTAGCTGGCTGGCAAAAATGCGCTAAACGAGACGAACATCTTTGCAATGCAATCAAAACAGCAAAGAAACAGATATGGTCAGCACACCGAAACAAAAAGGAAAACACCAGAAGCCGTCCCTAATTAAACTGTTCGCAAAGGCAAACTCAACATTTATGCCAGCGCCGTGCCAGTAATACGTTAACAAATACGTAGAACATTTGAGTTCGAATCGAGCGAGAACGATGGGTTAATATCAATACAGTGATAGAACTATATCTAACAAAGGATTATGCAAGAAATAACGCGAAACAACATTTTATAGAAGAAGGGAACAACGTACCACCACTGTTTGTTACAACGACGTGTGCCTAAAGAAAATCGAAACAAACGTTAAGCGTAGTGAAATAGTCATCTAAATAGTGCAAGACGAGGGCACGCCAGCATGTATGCGACAGGAGCGACAGTACAAACGGTCGTCATGCTGCGGATGCGTATGTAGCGACGATCTCGGTTTGTTCCGCAGGATCAGAACAACCAGGTGGGGGGAATTGCAAATGGGTGCAAAAAAGCCGACAACAAAGCGATGATAGTAGCCCATACAATACGGCTCTGTCAGACAGTCTACTATACTAGTTTAATCGTTTTTTGTTCCGGCGAAAAAGAATCAAGTAAACGCAGCCAACACAACATAACAAAGCATACAAACAAATCCTTCACTTAAACAAAAGAAACCTACATCTGTGATACTATCGAAGTGTAAAACAAAATCGAATTAAAAAAAAGCGTAACGAAACGAAGTGTCGCGATGCGATCTATGCTAGAAACACTGTCCAAAGAGTACTGCAGCGGGACGCGTTTCACATCAAACGGCATCGGAAGGGACAACAAGAAACGCAAGCGTATATCCGTGCAATCAAACCAAGTGATCAAAGCCCATACAATAATATATAAGTGACGAATGGAGTCGTACCAAACCAACGAACTACGGAAACGGAACAACTTACCAAGATCAATGTCAGCCAGCGTTAAGTAAAAGCTTGCTCGCTCGTGAATTAATCAACCGACAACACCTCAGCAACGAAATGGATAAAACGCCCGGTGAGGCGTAGATTGCACGTAGATTGCAACAGAGCACAACAATCAATCACAAGAGTGTCCAGTGGAAGCTGCTGCACAACCCCGGTAAAGCAGTGCTGCTCATGTTTTCGAAAACGAAACCATAGTAGAAGGATACATTTACTTCATTTTCGTATCGACACCAACATAGCAGTTGTATGTGCAGAAAATGTTGTTTTTTTTTTTTTAATGCGAATAGCTGAGCGAAATAGGAAAACCCATGTTCATGTCCAACGAAGATTTTCAAACTTCAAGCGCTATAGAAAGAATGTTGATTTGATATATTCCACCTTCAGTTTCAAAACTGGAAAATGGAAACTTATTTTATTTATGGATTAAAGTGAAGTGGAATACATTCTGCAGGTTACATTGAAGAACAAAGGTAATATAACACCAACAAATTACTACAATAACACTACAAAATAGGCAAAGAACAGGAAAAACGGTGATGAAAATGAGGTAGAAAAACAGAAAATATAATTAAATTGCACAAACAAGCGAAGTAAAGAAGCAAAATGTGTTACAGCAAGGGAATCTTTATGAAATTCATATAATATAACTACGATCGTGTCAAACATCGAATATTAAAGAAGAAAGAAGAACGCGAAAATGAAAGATGGCAGTGAGTTATAGCAGAGCAACATAATAACAACACGCGAGAAACAAAAAGTATAGAACCATAAAATCAATATGTAGAAACATCCCCAATTTTAAAACCGTAATAAAAATTGTGCTTGCCATTTTAACTGCACGCGTAGGAAAGCTATACAAATGGGTAGAGAAAGACAAATGAAAGTATGAATTGATTGAACAACAGAGAGGGAAAAGCAAAGCAATGAAGGCAGCCAACCTGCCAGCCCCGCCAAAAAGGTTTGACAAATGCGGCCAAAGAGAATCGATACATTTGCGCAACACCGATCAAATGCAGGCATTGCATGCGAGGGCTTGACAATAACAACGTTGCGTTCCATGGTGCCAGAAAGGGGCTGCCGAATTGATAACTAAGAAGCAACCATTTAATTAACTACAAACTGTGCCAGAGATACACACATTCCATGAGGTGAAAAACAAATACTTTGAAACAAATCTGAGTTCTGGCTTTGAAACAAGTAGCTAGGCGTTATGGCTCATCATTGGTTCCAAAGCAGACTCCAAAATTAAAATCATTCATATAAATTAAAATTTGTCAGACAAACGTCAAAATTTGGGCAATCCAAAGTCTGAGGGAGGTATGCATTGCGAATATATATATATAAATATATATAGTGTTTGTGGTACCGACTCGAACAAACTCAAGCAAAATAACGCTCTCATCACACAAGAACATTCGCTTAAACGAAGAAACAATGCAAGAAGAATGAAACCAACACCATCTGTGATATAAGGGTTACAAGCGAAGCAAATGCAAACAAAGATACAAACAAACAAACGTTACGAATAATAACAGCAACATTAAAACACACTGTCAAAGTGCGAAAACCAGGCGAAACGGTATGAAATGACTTAAAACGGAAGGCTGAAAGTGGTTAACAACTAAACAACAAAAGAAAAGAAAAAAAACAACAATTAGCGAAGGAGAAGAGACGAGCAGTAAAGGAAGCAGAAAAAATATATATATGTATTAAAATGCCTTCATCGCGCAGGCAAGCTACTTATACTGAACTAGAGAAAAAGACCAACTCCTAGTTCGGAATATCCAATGTTTTTGTTTCTGCGTCCAATACCAACAAGAAAGGAGAACGACAGGAACAATAGCGAACACACGAACCAACAAGTCGAACCACAATATCTCAAAGCCAAAACAAGTGTAAAACAATCGAACCAATGAAACATCATTTGAAGCGATCCTCAATATCTGTGTCATGTACGGTCGCGTCTGTTCTAACATAGATGTTTTTGTTAGGTACGTACTAGGTGCAACATTGTAGCGAACTCGGCACAAGAAAACAACTTTCAATTGTCTCGGAAACATCGGTTTACAAGGTTTGTGCAGTTTCAATCGATTTGCTAACTGTTGATGCTGGAGATAAAATTATTCAATTATCCAAAGGAATAACAATCTTCTAATGGAGAGTGTTTTACTGTATTTTGTGTGCGTGTGTGTGAAATTTTTGTTTTCTATTTACATATACTATTGCTGTGCACCGTGCATATTGTATCGCGTTAATAACAAGCGAGCCAAGTGTGTTTTGCGTATACATCCGGTCAGGTGTAACTTTCTCCCACTTTTCACGTGGAGCCGAATAAAGTGCTTGCATATTTTCTCTCCTCCCATTTGCATTGGAAACGAAATAACAAAACAAAAACCAAAACAAAATTTCTGTAAAACTATTCTCAGTGCGAACCGCTAATAAGTGGAACTGCATACATGGAAACTGAATCACACAATTATTCAAAAGGATACTGTAAAGCAACTCTGACTCATACACGTATTTGAGCATTGGATTCGAAGAATAAATCAATGGAATAATAAAACAGTAAATAATCGAAGCGCGGTATGCACGTGTTCGTACAGATTCTATGATTCCGAAAACGTCTCATCTTCGTATGCAGTTTCTTTCCGTTAAAAAATCAAACGACAATGCACAGCTCGTGAACTCGTTTTACATAGTTTAATCTTACTTTGGCATACATTTTTAATAGCTAAATATGAAAGTTATGACCGTTAACGAGCGGCTACGATAACGTATCCCGTACAACGGTAAATCTATATATACGGTGTGTTTGTGTGTAGAATAAAAAAGAACACGTACACTCATCACCATCCAACAACCGCCCCAGCTCACGTTGATCTTGAGTTTTATCATGTGGGTTCCTGCAGTTTCTCCCTCTGCGCCTTTGTCATATGCTGCTCACATACATGCTTCATTTTCCTGTTTTCCTTCTGATTTTGATTTCACCCTAAAACTACCATCGACGGACTTCGTAAAAAATGCGCTAAAATCTCACAAAAAAGGGGAATATCCTAATAAGCAACTATGTATGCGTCGTTCGCACTACCCTCCTAAACACTCGGATCGTCGCAAGTACAAGTGGGCAGGGCAGCCAGCGCACTAACACTAACGATGATTTTGTCTACACCTAGAAACATGCTTACAAATAATCAATAGAAATATGCAATAAAAACGATTTCCGTTTGCTTCTTTAGCCGGGGAAAAAGGACGCATTGTACGTGTAAAATGTGAGCTTTGTCTCGTACACCAGAAAAGGAGAAGTGTCGCTAGATACGGTATAGCTTTACATGACAATTTTCTGTACCGCTTGAAATGGAATGCTTGAAATGCAATGCTATTGCCAGGATCGAAGCATCCGTGGAATCGCTTTTCCCGTTCTATCATGGGGGATGGAGTATTTCGAACACTTCGTATCGGTTACGGGTGTTTGAGGATTCGTTCACGTGTTGATAAGTGAAGTTAGAGCTTTTCAGCAAGTGTGCGTATGAGGGCTTCACCTTAGGTCGACGTGACACCTTTCCTCGCCACCAGCAAATTAAGCACGGGATTTTTCCGTATGTAACTGACGGCCTTCTTGTGCGTAACCATGGTGAAGTCGTACCCATTGCACTGGAGAATTTTATCATGCATCCGTAGGCCCGATTTGGCCGCCGGGCTTCCTTCGTGGACCTCCGTCACGTAGATACCCTAGCAGCGTGCGGTGGGGGAAATTACTTCCGTTAGTATGTATTTGTGTGTGTGAAGTATTTCTCCCATGCTCACATAATCCGTGTATCCCTGGGGGCTCTTCCGAAAGTCCTGATCGATGCCTCCTCCGATCTTGAATCCGCATTTCAACACCTCCCGTCCCTCCTCGTCGATGTCCTTCTCTTTGTGTAACGTTATAGGAATCTGGAAGAAATCAACCCGAGCGCATCATTAGTAATCGCACACGCTAATGGGGGAATGAATTATGCGCTACCAGAAACAAGAGCAACAACAAAAACGACACGATTTCACGGCTGTTGGACGAATTTAAACGTATTGTTTACACTTCAATTCACACCCCGTCCATTTCGTATCGAACCTTGGAGAAGGTCAATTCGAGCGGGTGGCCCTGGTCCATTGCCGATTCTGGACGCGAGGGTCAGTCTCAGTTATCGTGGTGGTGAAGATTGCCCTTATGCATCATGCCCTCCCGCACCGTGGCCCGTGGCAAAGGTTGACCGATCATTAACAATGAACATTAGTCATCATCCCTCGGTCGGGAAAGGGACAAAAGGGAAGACGAAACCAAACCGTAACTCACGCTCAAACACTCCATCGCTGTGCCTGCCTGATGCTGGAACGCTTTCTTTGCCATTTTGCTGCGGTGGTTAAGAGGTAGACGGGGACGCACTCGGATACGGTATTCAGCAAGCAAACTCGAGAGATTTTTGAAGAATTGAACTAAACTCCGCGGCAACGCTTTTCGATACGCCTTTTTTGCATTTCCAAAACAACCACCGCGAGATCCGAAACGGTAAACGGTGCAGGTCGTGACAGAAGAGGTTTTGCTTGATTGATAGACGGGACAGTTGAATGTCAAATATGCTCTGCCAATTATGATTGAGCTTTACAAAAGCAAGATCACCACCGTGAGCATATCTAACTGTTAACAAAAACAGGTAAATAGAATTAATATTACGATGCAGTAGTATTGAACCATCCAGGTGTATGATTTACAACAGAAAATAAAACAGAATGACAGCTTCATTCCATTTACAACTGTCAAAGTGATCTGAAGGCGGGGTCTGAATCCGATGCCATTTTGAAGCGCCTGTGTTGTTGTTTGTTGACAAAATACGGTGAGTCTTGCAATAATCTGGTTCCGTGTTCAATAAGCTTTTTGTTGGATCCATCGTGGTGATTCTCTCTCATTGACTGATAACGATTTGTAGCCTTCCCTCCATAAAACCACTTAACCTGCTGCAACAACGGTTGCTTTGTCCCGTGTGTTTTTCGTTCGTTCGTTCGTGCTGTAAAATGATTCGCCAACTTGCGGTGCTGTTGCTGGTTGTCCTTGCCCTGAGCGTGGACCGAGTTGCGGCTGCCGGAATGGATTTCGGCGATGCTTCCGCGCTGGTCATCTTCAGCGTTCTCGGTGTAATCGGTATTCTGGCGTACCTCGGGCACCACGCTCGAAAACTGCGTGCGAATCAGTTTTAATTGCCAACACATACACACGTACACTTCCAGTCCCTAATCGCCACAGCCGCTACCAAATTCAGCTTGTTTTTAAGCATCGTATCTATTCCGGATTTTCATCTTCATTCCCTCAGCGTGTGCGTTAGTCTGTAAGAATGAGCTACCTAAGAACCATGCGAACCGCGGCCGGATTGACGTGCTACTCCTCACAACGGCCGACACGATGGCCGGCGTCATTCCCACAGCAAAGACACTTTTCGTACGAAGCCACCGTCAGCGGGATTTGGCAGTCGCTTTCCCAAAGCGCACCGGTCGCGTATGTGCAGCACGGTATGATCAACATGCACGACTTCACCGGACTGCCCTGGTGGGCCACGATCGTCATGACGACCGTGGGGCTCCGTACGCTCGTTACCCTGCCGCTAGCGGTGTATCAAAACAAAATCTTGACACGGTTGGAACAAATTTCGCTCGAAATGCCAGAGCTTATAAAAGAACTGAAGGCGGAGACGGCTTTCGCGATGAAGAAATTTAACTGGACGGAGAAAGAGGCCCGTATCATGTACAACCACTCGGTAAGCGGCTGTTGGGTTTGGTGGATTGTGGCCGCAACGAGCGTCACTAATGCGTTTCATTCCCCTTCAACAGCTGAAAAAACAGTGGAACAAGCTAATTGTGAAAGAGAACTGTCATCCAGCGAAGACGATGGTGCTACTTTGGGGTCAGATACCGCTATGGATTGTGCAGTCGGTGGCGATCCGGAACCTGGTATCGATGCTGCCGGATCCGTCCGCGATCGAGGCACAGATCGCGTACACGGAACTCACGCTCGGTGGCTTCGGATGGATACCGAACCTAACGGAGTTAGATCATTCGTTAATCTTACCGATAGCGTTAGGTGTCATCAATCTCAGCATCATAGAGGTAACAATTGATGACCCAAAAATGATGACCCAAAAGATTAACCTTGCTCCGTATTTCAATCAGATTCAAGCTGCCTCTCGCACGAAGCTTCCCTCAAAGTTGCAGACCGTGTTCACAAACCTGTTCCGAGCGCTCAGCGTTCTGATGGTCCCGATTGCTGCATCAGTTCCGTCGGTAAGTAGACCGGTGGTCTGACTGTAAGATATATGCATATAAATTCGATAAAACCTCGATCCCCACCGTCAGTGTCTTTGTCTGTACTGGGTCACGTCGAGTGCTTACGGGTTGGGACAGAACCTGCTACTCCTGTCACCACGCGTTCGCCGTGCGGTTGGCATTCCTTGTGTCCCTTCGGAACTTGCGCATCCCTATCAGCATTTGCGTCACACGCTGGCAAACAAATGGGGCACCCTGACGAGTATCAGTTCCCGCAGCAGCTCGTCGCCCGGTTCGAAAGCGTAATTTCGTGTTTTTCGGATAATAAAGTTAGTCAAAAGCGAATGATGGCATATAGACACA
Source organism: Anopheles dirus (assembly GCA_000349145.1). Classification (NCBI taxonomy): domain Eukaryota; kingdom Metazoa; phylum Arthropoda; class Insecta; order Diptera; family Culicidae; genus Anopheles; species Anopheles dirus. The sequence continues at coordinate 73,288 of KB672490.1, forward strand.
TGCGCGCGCTAGTTCGCTACAATTGTTTTTTTTTGTATATAAATCATAGACTATTTCTCTATCATTTTACAAGCTATCCGATATAAGTAAACTAGTAAGAGAGGGTGTTGATGGAAACAACATGCCATCAAAAAGTTCAAGGCACAGGCGATGTTGAAAGTAAGCTTGCCTTTGTTTCTCCTGCTTCATCTAAAACGAATCAAACAGAAAATGAAAACGTCAAACAGTTCGGAAACGTTTGCGACCACTGAACGTACCTCACACACCGTACTGGTGCAGCGATTGGTTAAGCTTCTGCTCGATCCAATCTCGGTAGTGGGCCACCTTCAAGTAGACGCCCGGTTTGTTCGCGTAACCGCAGTGCTTGCCCCACGACACGATGCCGGTTAGCGTGGTGAGTCCTGTGAAGAAGAGAATTGTGAGCAGTTAGTATGTATGCACTGCAGAGTGTCCCAAATCACGTGTGTCTCAGCATGGTAAACTGAGATTGAGAAGTACAGTTCGACACTTCCACTTGTTCCGAAACAACTCCCAGACGTCCCTAGTCTCCAACTCGTCTATAACAGATGAGGCAATTTTTCCAATTCGACACCCGTTCTACTTACCATCGCCATTCGGACACACCAACGGACCACCGGAGTCACCATCACACGAATCGACACCGGGTTCGAGTGTTCCAGCGCAGAACATGCCGTCGATCAGCGAATCGCCGTAAACTTCCGGCCTGCGACACACACTGTCCGGCAGGAGGGGAACCGTTCCCGCCCGTAGATCATACGACGAATCTGCGAACGTCGAAACAGTATATTACCACCTGATGCCAACCGGGGGAATCAGTCGCCCTTGCCCAGCACTCTCACCTTTCGATCCGGCCTCGGTGGCGCCCCACCCGGAGATGGTGCAGTTCGTGCCCGGCTCGTACGCGGCATCCTGCGCGGGCAGGCAGATCGGCTGCACGTAGTCGTTGAACCGGACCGGGGTCTTCAGCACCACCACCGCGATGTCGTTGCTCATGTGGTGTCCCTCGCGGAACTGCTCGTGGATGTACGTGTTCTCGATAAAGACGTCCATCTCCGCGCTGTCGTACGCGGCCGTGTGGTAATCACCGATCCGCACCCGGTACGTGCTCTTCGGGTAGCCGACGAGACAGTGGGCCGCCGTGAGGACGTGGTAGCGCGTGATCAGCACCGCGCCGCACCAGTGCAGCGTCTTCACGCGCAACGACGCCTGCCACGGGTGGTGTCCGTACACCGTCTCCGAGCCGTGCACAACGCGCGCCCCGTACGTCGGTTTGCGCAGCGCAGGGTCCACCCGCAGCCGGCCACAAACGTCCGGATGGATCTTGCGCGAGCGTTCCACGAAGTCGAACCGTGGGTTCGGCCGGGTCGCTCGGAGCCGTGCCGCCCGCGGTTTGGTCGGTACGTACACGCCGCACCGCACGCCCACATCCTCCGCGTGGCCACAGTTGTGCTCGCCCCACTGCCAGTGGACGCAGTCCTCGATCGACGCTTCCGTCCCGTTGCACGCCACCTGATCCAGCCAGATCTGGCCGGCCCCGGGCGGATAGACGCTCTTGCGCACCTCGGCCGTACCGTTGAACCCGAGCTGCCGGCAGACGACGCGTGCCTCCCGCACACCGAAGTCATCGTCGCACACCGTTCCCCACGTCCCGTGGTAGTTGATCTCCACGCGACCCTCCCGCGTGTTCGGCCCTCCGACCAACCGGACGGCGAGCGGCGCCTTGCAGTGATCGGGCGCCTCGTCCGATCCGTCCGCGCAGTCGCGTACGTTGTCGCACAGGAACTGCACCGGAATGCACTCCTCGGACGCGTGGCACAGCCAGTAGTCCTGCGGGCAGGTCATGACGGGCGTGCGGCACACGACGCCCACCACCTCCTCCCTGTTGCAGTCGCTTCTGCCCCACCCATCGAAGCGGCACTCACGCAGTGAACTCTCGTTACCCTGGCACCGGACGGCGTCCATCATGAAGAACGGCCCCGGCTCGTCGACCTCGGTGGTGGCGTTGGGCGGGAAGAACGAGTGCGACTTCACCTCGATCGCTCCGCCAGCGAATCCGACCTCGCGGCAGACGACGTTTGCCGCCTCCAGCGTGAACCCGTCGTCGCACACGTACCCCCAGCGATCGTACGCACGCACCTCCACGCTACCCTGCGCCTTCTTCGACAGCTTCAGCTCGTACCCGATGTGATCGCACTGCTCCTCATCGGCCCGGTTGCCACACCCGTCGCGGCCATCACAAACCTCCGCCTCGTCGATGCACACCCCGTTGCCGCAGACGAACTTCCCGTAGCACGGATCCGGAGTCGTCGTCGTGGTCGTCGTCGTTCTTGGCACCGCGGTAGTCTTGGTCGTGGTCGCGTGCGGCACTATCATCGGCTTCCAGGGATTGGGTCGGTTGTCTCCGAAGCGACTCCGAATGGCCGGAGCTGTCGTTGTGGTGCTGGTTGTTGTTGTGGTTATGGACGTCCGGCGGTAGATGGGATAGACGTTCGATTCGGGCGCCGAAGCGTGCTGCCGGTTCAGGGAGCCCTCGGCCGGTTCGGTGATGTACGGAGGGGGCAGTGGCCAGGCCGCAAGTGGCACCGACGAGCCGGACTCGCCGTAGAAGTAATCGTTCACCTCACTCGCGCTCGGCAGGACATAGGGCGCGGTGAAGGACGGTTTGCTGGTGCTACGGGGCGTTGGTGCCGGCAGCCCGATCACCTGCACCACTGGCGGTGGTTCCGTCGTGGTCGTCGTGGTTGTCATCATGGTGCTGAGCTTGGTGGCGTTCAACGCGACCGTCTGCTTCTGTTCCTTCATGTACGGCGTCAGCATGTGCTTGAGCGCATCCAGATGCTGCTGGATGTCGATATCTTCCTTCCGAACGGTCGGATGCGGGGTGCTGAGTGGACGGGCCGTCGCCGACGGTGCCACGTAAACCGGGCGCTGAGCACTCGGAGCCACCTCCGGCTCGCGGTGAAGCGATTGGGGCTGCTTGGTCGGCGGCTTGACGTACACGGGGTAAGCCGGTTTGACGGTTGGCTCCTGGTTGCGCGATACTTTCGGCTGCCGGTTGCGATTTACTTCCGGTGCACCAAAGTTGGACCGTACTTCAATCTCGTCGTACACGTCTGTATTCTGGTCAGGATCGTCGTACTCATCGCTGCTTTCACGGGTCGGTGGGCTGCTCGAAACTTGGATTTGCTCCACATCCGGATGTAGCGTGTCCTGGCGGCTCGGTTCCGGTTGTCTCGTGGTTGTCGTGGGTTGCGTGGGACGAACGGTGGGACGGCTCGATGGAGTGACGATCGCTGGCACCGGTTTCGATGCGGCTGGCGCTTGTATCGGTTGACGTGCCGGTGTTGGGTAAACGGGACGACGATAGTTACCTTCTATGAGATTAGGTGTTTTGTCGCAATCCACCTTATACAGATGATCACACATCAGCAGTCGTTGATCGAAGGCAGTACCAGGAGGACAGTCCTTCACGTACTGGCTACCATCGCTGCACTGCACAAACTTCCGACAGTCGGTTGGATGAGGCCGCATCCCAATCACACCCCGCGGGCAGATGAAATCCTGTTGCTGTGGCGCCGGTACCTGCTGCTGTCGCTGCTGATCGGTATAGGCCGCCAGCTTCGGTGGCGCCCGTGGTTTGGCCGGTTCGGCAACGCTATTCAGCGATGGCACCTCCAAACAGGTCACCTTGCTCGGATGGTCGCACTCGTTCGTGGCCGGATTGAAGAGCGTACCGGCGGCACAGTTCTGTATGAAGCCGCGTCCGTTCCAGCAGTTGAGAAACTGCCGGCAGTCCATCACGTACGGGAACTGGCCGTTCATGCCCTCGGTACACTCGAGCCCATTCCATTTCGGTTGCTGCAGGGCCGGATGCTGGCGTACGAGCTCCCCAATCAGTCGATCTTCCTCGCCAGTTCCGAAGCGGGGAGCTACCTGTTGCGTGTACGGTTGCGATCGTTCGTAAGTCGGTGAACGGTGGGTGTCGGTTGGGTACGCTGCGAGTGGTACTCCTGGCTGGTAGTACGGCCCGGACGGACCATGCTGCTGCTGCTGGTGAGCATTCACCAGGGACGGATGCTGTGTCTGTGGCTGTGCGTACTGATAGTGATCAGTTTGGACGTACTGCTGTGATGACGGGTCGGCATGAGCACGATGGTGATGGACCTGGCTATAAGCACCGTGCATCTCCGGCATCATGTGGACATGGTGTCGGCTGTTCGGTGCCGTCCTAGGATCATAGATCTGTGGGTGCCACGTAGAGATAAACGGAGATGAGGGTGAGAAAATGTCAATGAAAAACAGTTGCTCATCGCAAGTCTCCCCTCCTAACCATGCTTATCTGGCGAACGATCGCCTGAATCTACGGTTGATTCCAATAATATACAAACAAAGACAGACTGAGAGATGTGCTGCTACCTGAAAGAGACCATCATACATCGCACCAGTAATGGTGCGCATACTATACTTTCCAACATAGCCCAAATCTTCAGGACATTCGAAAAGTAGTCAAACATCTATGCTCACTGGTTTGGAAACGATCGTATGGACTTTGTTGACGAAACTTGTTTGCCTTTGAGACGGTACGGCCATACTGAGAGGTTTCATCGCTGTTTGTCCCTTTGTCCGACGTCAATTTTGCGCATCAGTTTTCCATACGTTCGTTCCAGAACGGTTCACATCGCTTGATAACATCGACTCGCACGTTCTTGGAATGGCAGCAGCAGAGAGAGACACTGTCTTTACTGTAGCGGACTGTAGCGCACTATCTTATGCCGGAAGAAGCGCGATCGAGTTAGTGCTCTGAGTCGGTCCACGCTCGTCTTGATTAGAAAGGGTACCCACAGCCTTCCCTGACGATAAGTTCTCGTTGGAAAACTTCCCTGTTACGATAAAGCATTAGCATGAGGGTTCACCCACGGACAAGTTATCGTCGCACCGGAATCTCCTAAAAGGATCAAGGTTACGAACTGCTGCTGGATTTGTAGGTCAAAGTCGAAAAAAATGGGTCGAGCGGGTAACGTCTTTCATTTCGTTCCTGCTGCGCTAAAAACGGTACACTCCACGAACATGATAGAGAATCGAACCGAATCGAAAACATCCTGTACAATCACGTTACAGTAACACACCGACCATCCGTGGTGCGTCAGTCGGAAGCTAACACATCCCCACCATAAACGCGGCAATAATCCGGCCACTGATAAGCCGCTTTGTTGGAAATTCTGGAACACCCACGTCCCTCGACCCTCGGGTTCTGCCTCTAGAGATCACAAGCATCGCACTTACACCGAGCACAACGTTGCACCATCCGCCGATCAGCACTATCAGCGCCAGCAACACTATCCTTGGCTGCTTCGCGATGCGTTGCCGCATTTTCGCCACCTTCTGCTTCACTGAGCACCGTCGGGCAAAGTACGTTTCGGGATGCTTCTTCGCTTATCTTACGATCGGTCACAACACTTTGCCTCAAACACTCCAAACAAACACACAACGGACAGAAGAAGGTCCAGCCGTTTCCAGTGGAACACCAGAGTGCAAAAACGTCTCACCACGTCTTGCTTGCTTCAGGGTTGATCGTGCAATGAGAAGCGAATGTGGTTCCCGATTCACGATCGGGCTAGCGGGCGCACAATGCAGGAGAGATTACGCGAGATTCCTCACGGATTGGAGGACGTCTGCTCCGACGTCAATTCTCGAAGTAATTGGACGACGTAGCCATCGGGCCAAACCGGGTACGTTCGGTTCGGAGTGGAGTCGCATGCGTGCGAACACTAAGTGGACCGCATGATCATGCTCGGAATAGCGGTCTCGGAGTTACTGATGAGCGCTGAGCTCATCGAAGAACCGATGAACGATAAGACAGGCTGGGATACCTCAGGTGACGGTTTGACATGTAGTTTTGAGCGTGCCTAAGTATACTCTAGATTTGATAGACTATCATTGAAAGTCAAGCATGCGCAACACTTGATAACGATATACGAGCAGTAAAACAAAGACGTGCGCGTTTACCTTTGCTTCACACACCATTTAGCAGATGCTGGATGTTTGAAACCCGATCAAGTAGAGAAGCACGTTCTCCATTAACCTCCGAAATGGACCATTAGCGCACGGGAACAGTGCAATAATTGTGACCATGCATAAGTCACAAAATCGGTGGCTTTAGTGTAGTCGGCGCGATTCACTAGCCAATGGCTGCAGCTTCTCAGCGCTTATCAGCACCGTACTCTCCCGTTCCACTTTGATTGCTTACGACGGTAGTACGGTAGCCGCCAAGAACTCGGTGACGTTCCCAAACGCTCTCGCTCTCCAACGGATCGGGAAGACACGCTTCTCGGTCTCGGTGTCTTCAATGTGCCCGGTAAAACCCCAAAACCCATCGCCATGCTGCAAAGATGAATCATACGCTCCTCTGCCCATAAAGTCTGTTTGTAAAGCGCGTTCCTGCGTAGAGGACCAACAAATTGACGCTATTTAATGAATTAATTGAAGCGCTCATAAATCGGTAGCACTTTCCCCGGACCGACCGGTTACGACGTCGTACGATTCTCGTCCAAGAATGCTGTTCGTTGGGCGGTCCGGTATGATCGCCGAATGAAGGAGTTTGCTTCATCGAACACACGACGAAGAACCGCTCGAGAGGGTGCAAGTTTAATTGATGCTCAATTGACTGTTTGCTCCGCAAGCTGGTTAAAAATGTCGGATGTTTTCGATGATCTACGTCGGAGCGGAGGGCGCCGGAGGGGCTGTTGTTTGTGTGTACAAGGCGCTTATCGCCGGGCGCGTAGTGGGTTCAGCGCGAATCAGGAACATTGCATGATAGGTAGCATGTGTGCGCATAACAAGTTTCGCGGGCATGTGTAGTATAACTCAGCTGATTCATTGCGCACCGCCACACCGTATGCCATTGAGATCTGGAGCATAGAACTACGTATACTGTTGCTCGTGCTGCTATTACGAGATAATCGTCTTAAGTAGAATGTCCAGAGCCAGGGATTTCCCTCAAAAGTAGATCACAAATGAAAGAATTTTCCATTGTCCACTGCACAGTGGGCACGGGGCGTGCGCGTAAATCAAAAAGTCATTTTTGAGATACCGGCTTAACGAATGGATATTCTTAAAATAGATACTCATACATTAGGAAAGTACAAAAAATCATGGCTCTGATGTTAATCAGTTCCGAGATATAAGTATTCAAAGTCAGGAATTGTTAAAAAGTATCGCGAAAAAAAAAAA
>KB672490.1:88016-202521 GCA_000349145.1 Anopheles dirus
GGCCCACTGTGCACTGTGAGTAAACGAGGTCACCTATGCCATAAAATTAGTTGAGGGGTTTTCCCATTTAAATATTCACTAGGTTCGGTCCGTATCATAAATTATGAAATTAATATTGATTTGCATTTGCATTCAAGAGATGCATGTGATTGCTTACATTATGAGCTCACTAGAAATTATAGATATAATAGTAACTTGGTTCGACTCTTACCTCAGGGTCGGAGTTAGTTTAGTTTAGTAGAGTTAGTCCAAATGTTGAAACATGAAAATGAAGAGTTGCCAGAGGGAATAGAACAGATGCTTGACTTAATTTCCACCCAATCTTCAAGTAGTTTATAACAAATAAAGCACTTGCTCAACTTAGGACTGCTATCAGTAACAACCAGGCGCCTCCATTGCACCACGTGCCACATGACATGTCAGTTGAAGTTTGCCTGTGGTGAAAACGTTCTCCACGGCCGTGAGGAGCTTTCGAACCACCCGAAGCTGCCGTGGTGAGTTTCTCTGTTACCATGGTGAGCAGGCAACAAAACGCTACAGTTTCACGCACCCGCTCACAGTCGCGTCTTCAACGTACGAAGTGAACCGAGAAAGCGAGAGCAAGCAGGATAGATGGTTGGTGTGGTTTATCTCTTTGATCCACAGCGAAACTACACGAGAAGCTACACGTGTGCGATAGCGCTGTAGTGCGATACAAAACACTGGCCTCTCTCACCTCACGCTCACGGCTTGCTCCACCGCATACTTTGTTAGCTGAACTCACCGTGAAATAGTCACGCGCGTTCTCGTTCGCAAAGTGCCATCGAGCGAGAGTGGGTCTGCAAGAGCGAAAGAGAAATTGAAAGCTCGTCACAGCTAAGGAAGACTCTTAGGAAGAGGGTTTGGAAGTAATCACAACAAGTAAGAGCCAGTTATCTGCCGCTGATAGGACTTTGGACTGGACGTTATTGTGTTTATCGGGTGGGGTAGCATCCCAGATAGCAAAACAATCTCCGCACACACGGGTAAACAAGAAAAAGCTCCGGAGCGGAGAGCAAACAGAGAGTAAACGCGGCCCGTAAAAACCACCAAACGAAGCACGGTGACAATTGTATTTGTGCGGTTTGCGTTCCTCTCCCTTCTCGTGTGCTCTTGCTGCTGCGCTTCGCTCATTCACTGATTCACTCTCTTGCTCGCAGACAACCACAGGCACCACTACTACCGCCACTCTGCGCCATATCACAAAAAGGTATAAACAATCCCGACAAGTCACCGTCATCTTCTGTGCGCTGCAGTCGTGTGAAAATTTGCACACAAAATCCGTTCCGCGTTCTGTGAGACAAGAGTACTCCACGGCATCACAGCACACCGGGTTTAGGTCCGCCGAACTTCGCCACACTCAAACTCCCCCGAAATTCGCACACAAGCGCCCGTGCGTGCTGCCCGTGTCAAACCTTTGTGGCCGACAGATAGCGGATAGCGGGTTGTGTTACGTGCGTATTGTGTCCCTGTGCAGGAAACGGTGCAAAGTGGTCAAGATTCTTACGAAAGAAATGTAAGTAAGTGGGTCACACCGGGATTTGAGTACAGGTGGTGTGTGTTTGTGTGACTGTGAATGTGAAAGTGTACCAATATCCACTATCCGGAAGCTGATCCCACCGTAGTGCAGTTTTAGGAAAAGAAAAGAATGATTGGTCTCCTCCTCCATGAAAACCCAACCCACCCAACGCCCCGAAAGTTACGTCATCGTACCCCATCGTGCTGTTGCGAGGCCAAAGGAAAGCAGTTCCTCACTCCAAAACGAGTCAAGTTTGAAGCGTTTTACTGTGTGAAACAATTCCGAACCAGTTCGCCCTCGTTCGCATGAGCAAACCGAGGCGCTTGCTAGTTAGTGGTGTTTTGTATGAAAATTAATTTTAAACTCTCACCCACCTACCCGTCCATGACACGCGTTTCACGTTGGTTTTGCGACTGACTGGCCCAATTTTTATTTTCCTCTCCGTTTCTTCGTTCACCGCCAGTTGCGACGCGGTGACGGTTTGTTTTTCCTGTTAAAGATTTTTTTCTGACGGCTGCATTGGGAACACTGCCACTCGGTACCACGTTGGGTTTGACCGTGCGTTTCCTAGAAATAGATCATGACGGAAGCCATCGGTTCGGTCACACTGAACGAAGGGTTGGAATGAAAATTGGGGTAGCCCCGTCTCCGGTAGTGAACCGCGGAAGCTAGAACTCCACCGGCCCCCGACGGGTACGAACTCAAGCGTAACGAACGAACTGAAGGGCAACTTCTGAAGAAAGAGCGTACCGAACGGAAACTGCTCTCACGGTGTCTTATGCAACGCCACAACGTCTTCCGGGCCGGTTCGGAAATTTTCAAATCGAATAAAGCGTATCAAAAAGGTCACGCAGGACAAAATCGATAGCGAAGCGTCGGCTCTTGCAACAGTGTTGGTGTTGCTCGATGCTACCCTGGAGGTGTCCTACGGAACACTCGGTTGGCGAGTGCGTGTTTTTCGTTTTTTTTTTGTGTGTTTTCGCAAGACCAAACGGCGCCCCTTGTTGTTTCACAAAACCAGGATGGGCAGACCGGACAAGGCAAGGCCATAATGCATTGGCAAATAAGCACTTTGGGAAACAATAAACACGACTAAGTGTAGACCGACCGTCGTCCGTGTATTGATTGCCGGTTTTTTCTTCTACAATGAGTCTGCTTACATTATGCTTTATTTTTTATTAATTTTTATGTTGGCTTTCATTTAGATTCTCGAATCTATGTGTTTTAAACTTTTCAAATTTTAAGGAACATTTTAAAGTTCTCTACCAAAACCAATACTTCTGCTCGACGCTCGCTAGAGAAGAGTAATTTTTGGAAGCTGTGTGTTCGTGCCATGGCCAACTGCGATATATATCTCACACACATCGGAGAACCGTACCATGAGCGTGTCACGTGCGCTTAACTGACTCAACCAACCGCTGTGTACCAGCACAGTGACATTTTTGTCACCTCACGTCATACCCGCAGTGCAATTAACAACTGATTCACAGGCATACGAATTCCACACGCGGCACCGTGGCCATCGAGCGCGACTCATTCGATCATTGACTGATCATGTGTTTCTGTCCTTTTACAGTAAATCGTTCTTCGTGAAGTACGCGCTCATACCCATAACAGCCACCATGTTTGCCCTCTGGTACTTCTCGCTGGCGATGGACGAGCTGAGGTAAGTCAATGAATCCCGATTTGAAACGTGCAATGAAACGATAATGTGCTTATGCAGTCCTGCTAACTGTGAAAAAAAAAACTAAATGCCAAATCGCTGCATGCACTCCGAATGCGTTCACGTCTGCTCCAAAGGCACGCTGCGCATCCACTCCACATGGCAACGCAATGTCACTGCAGCTTCCGAAAATAGCAATGAACGAGATCAATTCCTCCCAAAGCCCAGCGCCACGGCGTCACCCAGTTGGCCCTGGTGTATTGATTTGTTTCGCTCCGCTCCGTGTTGGTAACGATCGAAGGTGGCGCTTCTAGAAATGTTGCTCGTTACTCGTCTAGTGCGCGAGACTCCCTTCGAGCGCTTGACTCATCGAAGCGGTTGTCATCGATTAGATTAGACACGCTGGGCACGATATCGCGCATGTGCAAGTGCATTTCAAAATAAAATCAGAGAACGAATGTACGACGATCGTACGGCTCTCTCCGTGAGCGTGAGCAGAAAGCTCCACGCCCGAAAGCTCGCTCACACGTGCGCAATGCCTGCTACGTTCGAGCAAAGCGTTAAGCGCCGCAAAGTATGCAACCAGCGGTACGTTTCATTTTAAATTTATGAAACCAGCAACGGAATGATTTTCCGCCAAAGGTTTGATGTCGACACAGCACACATGTAATTAATTGATAAGGTTAGCGATCAAGTGCACCGCTCAAGTATTCCAAACAATCCATAAAAAAATGAACGATGTAAACATCAGCATGATAACATAATGCATCTGTAAACGAACTGATTTTCTTTCACGATGAAGTGAGAAGATAATTACGCGTAGAATAATAAACACTTCAGGTCCATTGGATACTGATAAAGTATGGTATTGATGTTGACAATAAAAAACGTGCGCATTTCATGACATAATTTTTGTTTTAACTCCTGAGCTATTAAATAGTTGTCAGTCATGATGAGTCGAATGAAGTTGATTGACTGAGAGATATGGCGAGTCGGTATATTTTTTTTTACTCACTCTTGGCGATCAACTTACTCATTTAAGTTTTGATTCACATCTTTTCGCTGAAATGAGTTGCGATGTTATTATGATTCTCAATAGAGTCTGCATAAGAATCTGCATGATGACTATTGGATTGCCTGTATTGGCATATCCTATTATGTTTTGTACACCAAAAGATCTAAGATATTAATCTTGATCGGTTAGGTATTTTCGTTTCAAAATTTCGAAACCGGCTTCGGATTTCAAACAACCGAACCCCTCCCTATCCAATCTAATTAAGAGAAAAGAGAGGCATGCGATTCTCTCGCGTACGATTTCAAAGCATATGCTTTCCAAAAACCTATAATAAAAAGCATTAAAAGTAAGTCACAAACCATATGCGAAACGCTCTTAGCGAATAGTTTTCCTCCGACCAACCGAACGGGAATACCGAACGGGTGCGATCGTTTTACGCGCGTAAAATTTCAAACACCTCTAATTAATTAGCTTCATTTTTGTCGACGCACCACACGCATTAGAAAAAATGCACCCGCTAGAAAACATTTTCATCGGAAAACCGGGAAAAACAAGCATAAACCGAACCGCCTGGGATGCGATGTAAAGACAACGCCATTATATAACACGCACCGGATGTGGTGGTGGTAGTGATGGTGGTACGTCTGACAGCGGATTCTACTCGAGATTCGGTGTGTGTGTGGGCAAACATTTGCACCGTGTGCCGAAACCACGCCAGCGCCCAACAGTAGGATTGTTATTTATAAATGTTTCAAAAGAATCCGTCCTCTCCGGTCGGCTGGTTGGGTTGACGGAACGCAGCTCCGAACGTGCGCGATGTGGGACAGGAAACAGCAAATGCCCGTACTATCTTCTTTCAAAGACTGGCGCCGGTTACGCTTACTTTGAGCGAAGCGAAAGTCCGAACGTGTCCTTCGCGAACGAACGCGAATGTCAAGGTAACTTTTTGCCTCGAGAAGTGGTCAGATGTTGATGGGAAGGAAAAGCGTAGAAAAATGGCAATGTGTCGAGTGATCAGTCATCTGGGCATTGTCAGGCCGTCAGCTGTTCCGTCTTTTATGTACAGGCACATGACAGGAACAGCTTCTGGTCTGGCACTTTCCATACTCTTTTTGCCAGCAAAAATGATCGCTTTGGATGCAATAAATTGCAAAAATCAGAATGACAACCGTACGAGAACATCATATCTCTTACCGGGCCCAAAACAAAATCACCATATCGTCCCACCCAATACAAGCAAACCATTCGTTTAAGCAGATTATGCGCGTAAACAAACGATCACCTCTCCGCAGCCACAAATCAGCCAAGAAGGAGAGAAATCGTAAAAAAAACGAAACAAAATATTTCACTACACATGTGCGTGACGTCCTTTGCGGACGTTGGAGGTTGTCTTACTTACGTACCACCATCCGACATTTCGCCTTTCGAAAGTGGAAAACAAACACCCAGCGGGGGGTACGCAAAACGGCTCATCTCGATGCTCAAGTTCAATGTCAGATGAAGATGGCGTAACGACGTAGCGCGTAATACAAGCCGCTGCTGTTCAAGTGTGTTGCGAAAAATGTGCAGAAATCCCGTCGCCGTTGTGGGGCCTTTTCAACGGCACTAATCCCATTGGCAAATGCTGCAGAAGAAATAAATCTGTCCGCTAACCATTCTTGACTGAACGAGCTGTTTATTTCATTGTTCACCCTACTTGTAGTTGCAGTGGATGTGAGGCCACTAGAATTTGATTCGCCCTTTATTTCTGTCGCAATCAATGCATTTTCTATCACATGTCTTATACCTGCTAAGATCTCATTTCACTACCACCAAAGATGTAAGGATCCCCGTTGTTAGCTCATCTCATCTTTTCGATTTCTTCATACGACTCCAAGTGTTCCACACTGACTCCAAATGTTCTAGACTATGTGCTATCGAGTGGAAAAAGTTATCATCCAATCAAGCAACATCTGAGACACGTCATGAGACAGTATGTCCCATTTTATTGTCTCCAAATACTAAAAATACGTGAGATCATGCTGAAACATGACTTTGTCATGTGTGTCCCGGTAATCCTTCCAGCACATAACTGGAACTTGGCGTTTTAACAGCAATGTTTGCATATTTTCGTTGTGAAAGTACAATTTGGAATGCATCATATCAGTGCCTTGATCGTTTATACGGAAATGATTCATGCCTCAAACCCCTTTTTGCAATAATTGATATCTGAAGCGTTTCCAAACGTTGTAATCCTTCGTAAGTAAGATAAAACGAATGAGATCATTTTGCAAGCGTACCGAAATATGGCTGCCGGATCTGTCGGATTGCAACTCGCACCTAACAAATTTGCAGTAAGATAGTGTAACGTTATTTCGTTTGCCGAAAATATTAACACCAATGCGCTTGACTTGATCCCGCGTGCCCCGCGTGCGCTATCAGCGCACGTTCTTCGCAACCTACCTTCGTTGACCTAGCTTAGCGTGTGAGTAATGGCCTAAAAGCACCTGACTTCTCGCCTGTCGTTCCCCATACATCAACACTGTTGTTATCAGTGCAATTTTCATAATTAAATACGGCCGGGTACAGGCTGCGCAGCAATCGCACCTTGCAGCCGATGTGGGTGGCAGCGAGAGAGGTTGATAGATAAAACACTGCACCAACCCAAAAACCACGATGCACAAAAAAGGTTAGCAGAAGAAGAAGAATTGTTTTGTTTCGCACATGAAACGGATGCACTGTTGCTGCCATCGCGGTAGGTTGACGACAGGTGACGACACCCGTGCTACCTGCTCGAAGCGGTTTAAGGTTCTGGAAGCATCCGGCTGGAATCGGCACGTACGCCACGCACGACACGCTCACAGACTATCTTATCGGTCGATGAACGTCGAAAGTGTGTGTGTGCGTGTGTGTGTGTGTGTGTGTGCGTGTGTGTGTTGAAGAGGAGGATGTCACAAACGTCTTCTAGTTGTATTCGTCGCACGACGATCGCGGGTGTGTCGTTTGATGCGATTAACACCTGAGTGGCCCGAAAGTCTGCACAAGAAAGCGGAAGAAAAACACAGCAAAAATGTGCAATTATTTTCGCACGTCGATACACGAGACACGACAATTGAATTAACATGGCTGGGAGAAGAGTTTGGATCAACTGATGCGGAGACACAAATAGCAGGGAGCATGAAACCAGCAAAACTGCACCCAGAAGACGCATCGGCCAAGCTAGAACACGCGTTGCTAGGGGAATGCTGAGGATAACTAGATTCCGTTTCGTGCCGCAAATTGAATCAGCTGTAGCAATGCGCGCAATGCTTCGCTTGGAAGGATTAGATTGCTGGCGTTTATGATGCTTTTGATTATTGTTCATTATTTTCGTTATTGAAGCATGAGTTTAAATGGTTTTTTACATGTTTTACTATGTTTGTTTGGAAAGTTTCGATAGTTTTTTGTGTATATTTATTTGTTACAATTATTTAGTTGATTTATATCAATTTGTAACTTATCAACGTTTTAATTTTGATTTTGTTTTTTGTTCTTCTTTTCTTTCTTTTCCGTTGTTCACAGAAAACGCATTCCATTACTCGATAGAATCTTTGCGTTTTTCACCGGCAAAAATCGATCGATGCAACAAGCGCTCCCGGAATCGGCCGCATCCGAAAGCGTGACCGCTCAGGCAGTGAAAGACACAAAGCCCGAGCAGAAGGTGGCGGAAAAACCTGTCCCGGCAGTAGAACCCGCGAAGCCGGCGCCAGAACAGAAGCCCACAGCCGTCCAGCAGCCAGCGCGTCCGCCGGTAGTGGAGCCCACTGCAAAGCCAGTCGCCCTCAAACCGGAACTACCGAAAACGCCCGAAGATCCGTCGGTTCCGGTGGCGGCTAGCAAACCGGCACCCGTGGTAGTTCCGCCTCCGGTCGCCAAGCCGGCATCGGTCGAACCGAGCAAAGCGCCCGAACCCGCAAAACCCGCCCCAAGCCTTCCCAAACCGGTAGTGGATGTACCGAAACCGGAACCGGCCGTAACTCCGGCACCAGCGCCCGCCAAAGAACCCACTCCAGCGCCGGTGGAACTGTCGGCACCCACGCCCGCCCCGGCAAGGCTCGTGAAGGAAAAGAAGGAACTGCCGGCACCGACGCCGAAAGCGGCCCCCGCCATCCCGGTCAGCCCGGAGCCGACGCCGGTGCTACCGGCCAACAACGAGGACAGCTTCATAATGGTCGAGCAGCAGAAACCGGCGCCGGTCGGCAAGCCGGGCGCTCCCCAGAAGCCAAAGGTCGATCTCAAGAACTCGACCATGGACTTCCTGCAGGGGGAGAGTGGACGCGGTGCGGTCGCAGCCCCGCCGTCTGCCGCTTCCGCCGACAGGTAAACACGACACAACACGCTTAGACACTAGCCGAACTAGTCGGTCGGACCTGGCTGGGGGTGCGGATGTGGTGCGCCCTTGTCGTTCGCCAAGACGCGCTGCTCGCACCTGGGCGCACAACGCTGATGAGCTGCTAAATTATTTCACCTGTTACCTGTTTTGGCCCAGAACACTCATTAATCTCGTGTAGCGACGAAACTCAGCGGTGAAATATAATACAAGCGAGCGAGAGCGAGAGAAGGAGACTGTGAGACTGTTTTCGATAAAGTTTACTACCGGGATTTGCTTTTTCTTTTGTTTTTGTTTTGTTTTGTTTTCGTATAATCATCCTGATTTTCTTCCATTTTTAAACTGATCTATTTTTGTTCATTTTAGTCCCGGTAAGATTCACGACTTTATGAAATATATTTTTAGTTACGATGGTACCAATCAATCCAGGTGTTTATCACACTCAACTTTGAGAATTTTGTGTTCCTATGTTCAATAGGAAAGAGATTTCAGATTTCTAAAGCATGAGGAAGTTTGCTAGGTACACTAGCTGTTCATGTTCAAACATAAGGCAATATTTGAATTCTAACATCCTCAATGAAGATAAATTCGAATGAAGAATCCCTTGTATGAAGAGTTTCCAAAGAAGATCATGGAGTTTCGAAGATTGTTTCTATCTTCAGTCTTGAGATTCACACTTATTCTAGGATACATGGCTCTAAATCGCATTAACACACCACTATCATGAATTGTTTTGGGCCCTCTGCACAGCTTGGTTCACGAAACGAAAGAAAAGAAGCGTCCCATGCTATTGTTCCTACCCATATTTCATCTGAAGGACATGTGTCATCGACTAGATTTGAGCTGCCGGGCCCGCAATCGACCAAAGACCATTTGTGGGCCATCCCATGCTAGTGTGCCAAAACCTAGCCGGTCCCTGGCAACAGTTCTGACGGGCGGCGATCATCATCCGGCCACTTCCGGTTGCACATGGCAACAATGTTCCTGGCCGGTGCCAACATCTCTGCCAACGGCGTGCATGGGAATATTGCACTTGAAATCTTCTGAAGCTGGTGCTGCTTTCTCCGATGTCGATCGTGCACTCGCGTGCGAGCGTATAATAATGATGATGGTGATGATGATGATGATGATGATGCAGTGCAGAGGACCATAGTTTGAGTTTCAGTTCGTCGTTCAGTTTCAAAACGTTTCAAACCGCCAGCTTGCGGCTTCTATAAAAAGACCCCGGTACCGCCTTATAAATCACTGCCGCCGAACTGCACTGTTACTGGCGGCTGCACTGGTAGTATCCACGATCCTGGCCCGCTTGTGCTCGAGTGTGTGTCTATGTGGTTGGATCGTCCGGAATCGCTAACCCTGCTCTGCAGCCAGCGGCGGTACCATCACGGACATCAAGACGTTTATTACGGGTGACACAGTCTGGTCTGATCTGGTCTCTCCCGAGAAGCGATGTTTATATTTAGGCGAAAGAAGGGTCGACCGAACTGCACTGCCGTTCAGCTGCACGCCGTTACCGGGGCTTAGACGGTAGCGATGCAGAGTGATTTCGTTGTCTGATGCAAATACGTCCTTGCACGGGGCTGGACGTGTTCCGCGCTATCAGGGCGACGTTTTACGACGCGTTTGTCACCGCTGGCTTCCAATGCGGACTCCGGTGGTATGGTCGGCTCAGAACGAACCTATTTTTAACGCCTGCACGCAGAAGCATTACAGACAAAAAGGCAAGACGTTCCGGTGCTGTTTCCCGGAACGGCTGCCATGCATGCATGTGTTTTCTAAAATAAATTCGCCTTAAATGCGTTTCTGGTCTGAGGCCGGATAACCAACGGCAAACAGAATCGTTAAGCCGTAAACTCGCAAGCGCATGTTTTACGGCGCGTTTTAATTAATATTTCGTTAGCCTTTTTTGTGTATTGCTCTTTCACTCTTTCGAGGTGTGCCGGATCCGGTCCAGATTTTGAATCTGCCGAAAGGGTGGCGAATAAAAATACTACATTGCGGCCCCACCAGCATCTGGGGCGCGCAAATGAAAGAGTGTTTAAACAGCTTCGGACGCCTTCGAGCACATGATAATAGCGCAAAGTCGCAAACCTACCCCGTTATGCACCATTAGGAGTTTCACCGTTCCATTACCGTCGTGCGGGCGTGCTCCAAAGTATTATGCTTGGGCTTGGGTGTGAAAAATATTGTCCCTGCTTTCATGTTGCGCTCTCCCCCGGACAGAAACAACACACTCGGGCGCACCGGAGAGACCTTGCGAAAACAATCAGTGTGTTCGGCGGCATCGGTGCACGGTGTCGATCATTGAGTTGTTTTCGCGGACAACCTCTTTGGCATTGAGAACGTTGGTGGACTAATTATAAGCGAGAGCAGTATCCAAAATAATATAAAGAACCCTTTGACCAACACGTCAAGCACCAGGCTGCTCCATCGTCGACGCGTCGCCTGGCTGGCAGGCAAACGGTTGCTGCGATCGAATAAAGTGCATCGCTAGCCTAGCAAGGTGATAAAGCCCGCTCTCCCATGCACAAGCCATTACAAACGCTGTTATGAAATTGCATCGATCTAATTGCAGCCTGTCGATTGCGCCACTAATCGACGGTGAGGGCACCCCCGCAATGGCATCACATCTGTCAACGCTCGCTCGCGCGGAACCCAAAAATTAGATTTGTTTGGCTGTTTATTTCATTCTAAATATAGCGTGTCATCGCGGACGGACGGACACATGCACACGCGCAAACCGAGAGAAAATCTAAAACAAAAACATTCAGGAAAGGAGATCGAATGATGATCCTCATCCGATCGTAGCCAACAATAACTGAGGATAGTCAGGTTGACACCAACACCAACACGCGTGTGTTTTTTATGTTCAGTTTGCTTTAGTGATTGTTTCGAAGAATGCTCTGTATATATCTGATATATCGTTAACATTCTTAGCATCTAATCTAAATAAAATCAAGTAGTCAATGTTCAAACAGCTTGACGATCGTGTTCCGACCGTTTGCCGTTTGCTGCTGTTGCCTCCGCTATGGATCATTTATGCCACAGATGATGGATTACCGACAGAACGAGAAGCGCTGTTTGGATTCCGCACACCCGAAGAGCTCAGAGCTAGATGCGAAATAAATCTTCCCTTTTTCCCAGCCATACTCATACACATACATGTAAACAGCAACGTGAGCGCGGGAGGATTGATAAATTACCCCGTCGTACAATGTGTTGCTGGATGGGGGCAGGGCTCCCTCGGCAAATTTCCATTAAATTTTCCATTCCACCCGTTCCCGGATTTTGCCATTTATCGACGTGAATCGCGGGCGCGGGTTTTGTGCACTAAAAATATAATCTATCTCACGGTTCGCATCGTCCGGACGCATGGGCATGTGGCGCGGGGATGGTCTGCGGCATTAGATTACGGCATTAAGCGGTAACGCAAACAGGCGGCATGCGAGTCGAGCTGCACAATTGAGTTCCCCCTTTTTTGACCGAGACGAAATTGAAAATCGATCATAAAGAGTCATCCGGGGAGGTCGATCGAGCGCACGGTTGGCATGCAGCAGCGTTACGGTTTACAGTGATGGCTGCGAGTACAGAACCACCAAACGTATCCAATTAGCATGTGTTCTTGCCAACTACGAACCGAACAACTCATCTCCAAACCCACAGCCGTGTTCGACACTGTCCGAGGGCAGACCCAAAAATATCAATTGACGCGTGGCCGCGTGTGGGGCTTGCCTTGGCAATGGCCGAGTCGGGTTGCACGGGAGGTTGGATGCCCAAAACCCGCGAAGTCGTCGTGAACGCTGCCAACAAGCGCAACGGTCAACGGACTTCGAAGATCGTGTCGAGGAGCCAAACTTTACTTGCGTCCCACTTGCGTCCCAGCGCGCTCTGTGTGTGGTGATGAGATGTTTCGGGTGTCGCTCGGTGGGGGTTTTTGTTTTTTTTTCGAATTTCTTCGGTATCCTCAGACCAGATGGTGATGGTCTCATGGTTCGGGCGTCTATTTACAGTGCCAACGCTTTGACCCGGCAGGGAAGGTACGTTTGGAAGGTGTGAAGACAAAGACAGTGTGTCTAACGGAACGTCGTTTGGAACAGCTGGCGATGTCAGAGCATATTGTACCAACTCATCTGTTATTACTATATATGTTTGATAAGAAAGCTTGGTAGGGCAATATCCTAGTCTATGGAGCTATCTCACTGAGCCATGCTCTCTAAGATAAACATTTTTTACAGTCCCTTCGATACATGTTTCGTCTTTCGCAGATGGAAAGTAGGGATCTCTTATGCTTTTTATCACACATAGATTCCCCGACTCATCATTGCGCTCGCGTTATTGACTATCATATAGTTTGGGATTAGTTTAAAGTGTGTCTATCAAGACTTTATCTAGCCAACCAATAGGAAGGAAGAGATTAGAGAGATATGAGCATTGAAATCATTAGAAAGTCGCCTAAAGATAGCAGTCCCTCCGGATTCTGCACTGTATGTTTTTTGGAATGTTATGTTAGGATAACACGAGAGCACACCTCTTTGATAAAGAATATATCCAGTACTTCAACGACTCAGAAGTATTTTCTAAGTATTTTCTCAGTATAGTAGGTATTAAGGTTCGAGAAACCCTAAAGACACACCCATTATAGCGCTACGCTCAATGACGTTGGTGACAAAATTCGATGTAACAACACAGAGGTATGAAGTGAATGAGCATGGCATGCACGGACTACTTTCTCTTTGTTCACCTCCATTCTACTCTTCCCGACATACGCAGACGCACGCAAACTGTCACGATCTGTCTAACTCGACCGTTCCTGCCGAGTGTCCCGAACTTCTACAGCAAATCCCGCGAGGCGTGTTGTTGCGGCCAAAAATAAGACTAGCCCCCGGTCCGGGGCCGCTTGGTTGAAAATAACGGGAAACCGCACACACGCACGACACCAGAACCGATTCCGTCGTTCCCGTCGTTGTCGTCATTAGCTGGTCACCACGTCACTAGTTCCCGAATGATCTTTCGTGCGCGCATCGAAACGATACAATGGGCTTGCCCTTCCGGGTAGCGCCGGGAATCCAGCCCAGTGGTGCATCTGCTGGAAAGGCAGGAAAACGCTGTCTTGCAATGCATCAATGACGAAAGATTGACGCACCAAGTGCGGCGGGGAATTTATTTTCAACAACACCTGAACGAAAGGTCATTGCGTTTGTCGTTTTATTAACGGATATATTTTAGGAGACGCCAAACATACTCTAGGGGTGGTGTTGGTAGAGGGAACACGCTAATGAACAGCACTTGAAAAAACATGCTCGTAGCAGCCTTTTGAAACAATTGTCAGTCGGCCTGCAGTGGCTGGGTCGAATTTTAGAAACGGTACAGCGGCTCTAAGCAAGTTGCGTGCGTGCAAACGTTTTGCTATCTGACGTGACACAGTTCCTGCACAGCTACCAGCAGCTGACGTAGCTGCCGATATTGAATGTACTGCTGTGCATAACTAAAACGTCAATTTGCTATTGTATCGAATGAAACTTCCACATCCGATTGAAACGGATTGTTATATCGATAGGGAACGATAGGGTGCCTTGACTATGGTTTTGTATATTTTTGTGGTGTTTGAAAATGGTTTAAGAAGATTTCAAAAGAAGACTATCTTGTTATGTGACGACACCCGATAATCGAATTGATTGGGTAGTATTAGGGTAAACCCTGCCCAAAAGAAAACGCACCATTGGAAGTTTCATTCGATCCATCACCGGGCGACTGTCCTATGCCAGTGACTATGACAGCGATTGTCTCCTGCGGTTCGATTTATCGATCATTTGACATTCTGTCGTGTTAGCTCTGTTACTATTGCCACCCTGTCTTCATACCGTCCATTGTGTAATCCCCCATCCAGCTTAGGCACGGAGGGAACATAGAATACTCACGACCAACTCCTGCACTTTAGAACGTTCAGAAACGCGGCCACCATCATGCGACACCGTAATTATTCTCTTCTAACCACAATCTGGCGCTCACCTCGATCATACCGGTGACATGGGGCTTTTGGGGTTTTCGAGCATCATCTACGGCCCGAACGAGCCGCTGATGATTGTCAATTAGTCAACCGATAATCTTAATTAATATCACGGGACTCCCTGATGCGGGACGGAAGCGATCAAATTAATTGATCGCCTCGATACACCTGCTCGGATCCCGTGCGCCCCCTTGTACGTGCCTTTCTAGGGTGTCAACAGTTCACTACTTTCGCTCCAACGCCGAAAGCCTGTCGAGCACTACACGATAGTGTGTTATCACGTGTGAGGCGGGCGTTCTGACGTCAAGTGTTTCCCCGAAAGGCGGAACGATGACAGAGCATGCCCGATCGGGTAGATAGAAGACGATTGGCCCCTCCTTAATCGAGCCCCCAACGGAAGAGATACAGTGTTAATAGTACGTTAATATCGCTTTATCAACGATTCGCGATTCATGCTAAGCGCAGGGAAGCTATAAACGGTGGTACGTAACCTGGTGCTCTGCGCTAGTTCAAGGTTACGTAATGTGGTCGGTCGGGCTCGAGGGAAAGCATCCTGTAACATCCTGTTTTCGCATCGTGCCATTTCCCCTGCGCGCTGTATTGCGCGACGCACGGTTTGTGGTGCATTTTTCTTCGCCCATCGCGCGTGTTGCCGAAGGAACTCGTGAATTCTCGTGCCGTTTTTTGTTGTATTTTCGCCTGTTTGATGCAAACATCTTGATTGACTAGGAATGGCATTTTTAAATGCGAAAATGAGTCTCATGACAAGATACTTTGAGTGCCGTACAAAACAAGCTGTATCGCTACAACAATATAAAGAAATGTACAAAAGGAGAACCCCGTCAAGCATCCTTTCATATCTTTAGAAACTTTTCCACGAGAAAGTTTAACGGTTTTCGTAAAGTTTTCAAAACATTCAGCTCTGTTTTCCCCTTCCACATAGAAGCATACTTAAACTCACATTCTGTCCCCTTCTCACCTGCATAGCCTCTGGCGAGCAGCAGTATGCGCGAAAAGGAGTAAACGCTATCGTCCGTGTTGCACCAAACGCGACATCCATCCTCCACGGCACACGCAACCATCGGAGCGAACGAACCGAAATCCGTCGCCACAGCGCACGAATGGAAATTATGCTTATGCAATGTGTTAGTAAGCATAAGCTGCCGTAACACGGAAGCAGCTCTCTTGCATGTTTCTACCACTCGTGCATAAATGAGACATTTGTAGTGGAAAAGACATCGTTTTAATACTCGTTCATTTAATAAACGAAAGGATTGAATAATCATTCTATCGCTTTAAGAAACGCGTACAATCGTCACCTATATTGCGCCAAGTCTTTATATTAATTCTAAAAATGAGTAAAGAATGAATGCAACGAACGATATGCACAAAAAGGCTCGCATAGACTCTAAACTATTAAACTTCTACATAGGCTCTTGTACTAAAAACAAGTCTCCTACGCTGGCATGAACACTATTACATGAACACTATTTATCCTATAACGAGAAATGTAATGTCTAAAACGTTGAACGTTGCCAGTGTCTTTAACCACCTTAATATCGCATTTTGTCCCATTGTATCGCACCCAAACACACACATGCGCTAAAGGGGATATACAATGGGGATAAACGTACCTCTCCAATGCATTGTGTTCCGCGAATCGTGTGCGCGAGCGCGAGCGAGATGGCACTCGCCGGCAATCGGGTTTGCGTTCGCCATCTCGTTCCGGCCAACGGCCCTGCAAGGTGGGCACCCGAAGCGGGAACGATCACGAACGACCGGCGCGAAAGCGCGCGACCCACCGACCGAGGGGCGGCTCTCTGGCAATAAAACCATCTGACCGCGATCACGCTTTTGTTCAATTTCGTTTGAAATCTTGAGTTCGGCGGTTGGAAAAAGGTGAGCTCCTGGGTCCGCCCGGGACTTTGGTGCAAGCAGACCCGGCAGCGGTGGATAAGTCAGAGAAGACGGAAAGGATACCCAGCATGGCACGGTTGCATTTCGTACGAAATTTATCCTTAGCCGGGCGGAACCACCCGGGCTAGAGGCGCAACCATTCCTGCTTTCTTGACTTGTTTCGCCACGGCCTACTGTGTCGCAGTTCCAAGAGGACGAGCAACACTCTGGAGAGAAACGGTAAAGCGTAAGTAGTGGGATTTGATAAGTATACTTTTTCCGATGGCAAAACTCACCTAGCGTATAGTTTCACAAACTTCTAACCCCTCCGGGGCCTGCGAAAGGTGTTGTGCATAGAGAGGACCGGAGAGTGCTAAACAAGGCAAGGACACGGATGTTTCGCTAAACTTTGTGCACTTGTGGTCGCGAATGATCTAAACCAGCGAATAGCGAACGGTTAATATCCGGATGACGGTGACGGCAAGCAAAATGGTTACGTAAGCGCCCGTGTTGTAACGATGTGCTAGTATTGACAACGACGTCGCGTCTAGTTACCGTCGTAGTGTGATCAATTTGATGATGGAAACCTTTCGCGTGCCGGCCGGCGTTTTGTTTTAAGCCAAAAAGAAGCCAAAAGATGCCGTCTCTGCGTGCCTGTGTGTGAGTGTGTGTTTGTGGGCACGCCACGCCAAGCGAATGGTGTGTGCGCGCGTTTCAGAAGACTGTGCTGCTGCTGGTGCCTCTGTGTGCGTACGTGTGCATTACGTGATGAAGCGTCGTCTCGCTGACTCATAAACCTGTTTATTTAGCTTCATTCCGTTCAATTTAAAGCTAATTTAACGAACCCACACGATCTCCCGGCACGATCAATTGAGCTCAGTGTTTTATGGTAATGGTGGTGGTGCATCGGTGTGTTGTGAAATGTGACCGCTGAATTACTCCGCGGCGCACACAGCAAAACGCACACCACGGGCGCGCACCGACACCGTGTGCGTCCAAAAACTGCCTCAATTGCTGCGATCGTGTGATCGTCCTCAAGTTCGTTCACCTCTCGCAACGACGCCGGCCGGGAGCGAGATGAAAGATATATTTTTGGAACACCAGAGCTCCCCCCTTGCTGTTGAGAATGTTAAAACCCAGTTCGAACCCATCAACAGAAGGAAAGCTAACTTTATATAGCAGCTACACGGGAAGAGACGCGATTTCAAAAAAAAAAAAAAACCGCACCCGTTGCTAAAGATGGTCTTCCAAAAAACCAAGAAGGGGAAGCGATTGTTTTTTTCTGCCCTTTACTTCCCATATTCCGTGGTCGCGTCGTGAACGGGCAGAGGAGGCAGAGGCAGCGGAAGCGAGCTGAGCCAATTACTGTTGCGAATTTTGCTGCTCAAGACCAGTCCGGAGGTGGTGTTGGTGGGAACCAATTCGCAAACATTTCCTTCCCTGCGATGGTAGAAGAAGGCACCCTTTTGGAAAGCGTCACATGAGGCGCAGTGTCCATTGTGAACGACGGGAAACTCCCGCAAACAGTTTGAGATTGGGAAGTAAAATTTCATTTCAAAATAGTTGATGTTGATGATCCCAGGGAGAGCAAGATTTCAAGTGCAACGATACAGAGAAAATAAGTAGAAAAGAGGTGAAAAAGCACGCAAGATGTTGCGGAAGGGGCTTCCGTTTCTACAGCGCCAGTGTCGGTGGATGGAAAACTTTGCATACAATAGACAACCTGACTTCAAGTCGACTGCTGCTGCAACGAGACGACGAGCGTCGAGCACACAGCCAGCCCCACCACCGGAAGCGCTGCTACACACACCACCAGCATACGTTTTATCACAGCCGCATAGGTTTCTTTCGATTAGGTAATATGTTTCGTCATTTTTCATATAAAACCTTCTAACCAATCAGTGACACTTGCAGTGCGGTGCACTTGCCTTCGTCGCAAAAATCCCGGGCACGTTGCAATTGAACTGCTCGGAAGCTGTCTTTCTCTCCTTAGAATGCTGCCCCCACCAACTCATCATAGCAACACTATTATGTCGGGTTCACAAAGCAACCCTGGTTACGTAGATGGGTGTTGTAGCCATGGCAAAATGTTGCGCGCAGCATCATCATCGCCATCCGTTCTCCAGATGCGTTACCTAACAGGCGAGCCTGTGCCTCCAGCCAAACACAACAGCAAGCGTCGCAGGCGGGGAAGAAAATTGAGAATTCGAGTTCAAGGTCGCCGTTTTCCGAGCGAGAACGAGATGACCCGTTTCCATTTCCCAGAACGTGTGGTCCGATTGCTTTTTCTTCTATTTCCGTTTCCTGTTCGCTTCGCGAGGAGGAGAGGGACGTCTTGCGTAACTATTTATACGCTGAGCCCGGTCCGGGTGTGTCTGTATGTGATTGCTCTAGTTTGTACGAGGCCGGGAACGGCGTAACACAACGATACGCGCGAGAATGAAGCGGCAGGATTCGAATGGTATTAAAAATACATCACGCCGATTGGGGGGTGTGCAGGCGAATGAAACTGTAGGCAGCACGTACGTATGAGAACGGTTTTGTTTGCATTGCGTGGGAGGGAGGGACATCGTTTATGCAAAAAGAAGGAAAAATGGTGGAAAGGAAACTACTGTTACGCAACTTGCGAATCGATAAAAAGCTCTCTGTGTTATTCTGTACTCCGGCGAAAGCGAGTTAAAAAAGGAAATGTCATGCTTACTCCCTCACTCAGCACAGAGCCTGCTGTGGTGAACTATCAAGGGCATGATATGGTTGGTGATGATGTGAAGGAAGGAAAGAGTTTACGTAATTCACACACACACCTTTTCCACAGTAGTGGAAATCTAGGGCATTCCCGGGGAAAGTTTCATATTTCGATTCTACCCCGGGCACCTAGCGCACTCGCAGCAGCAATTATTCCAACTGTAGATTGGAGCCCGGTTCCGGCGATGATGAAAATATAACCGACCCACTCTCGGAAATGGGATCGTTTATCGGCAGTGTCTAATTTCTCGAGCCACAGACCCTCTCACCCGCTATGAGAACCACGGCCATGTGACGTTAGGCCTCGGAAATAACGTTGGTGAATATTATTCAATTATTCAGCTGCTCAAGCTCTGCAGGAGACCTGCTTATTATAATTTATGCAGTATTTTAGCCACACTCCGGTGGAGTGGTTTTTTTCTTTCATGCCCCTGGAAGTATCTCGTTCTGGGGTGTTCGGTTTCTCAAATCGGACATTTTTTTTGACGTGATATTGCATTTCAAAGCGTTCGTTGAAAGATATCTTACTGCGGTTGAAATTAATGTATGCTTATAACAATCCCACGGAGTATGCGTACTAACAACTCTCACTTCTAATTGTTTGCTGCAACTTCTTTCGAAAATTCCGTTCTGGTTGCTTGCTTGTGTGCGTGTTTTAATCACCCGGAGACTCAGATAGAGGGCAGATGAGGATTATGCAACCGCTGTCCTCCGAATAACTCTCCAAAAGCAAACCAGGCCTTATTATGCTTAACGTTAGTGAAAGCGATCGCTATGTTTCGCTAATATACTTGGGTAATGCACATTGTTTGCACAACCATGCCTGCGTGAGGAGATTGTTTTGCAAAAGTTTGCAACTCAAACCTGATCGAATGCCCGCAGCCTCTCCGCCGCTATATCCAATCCCAATCTGTGTGTACGTTTGTGGCTGTGTGTTCTAACAATATTTGTTCGTTCAATCAGCGGGCGCATAATGGCGGAACTTCGGGCGGAAGCTGCCTGCCTGCCCGCCGGATGACGCAATACACCGGAGAAGTCGGATAGGGGACATTCAGAAGTCACTCTGGATTGCTCGTATAATTGTCTCCGAAAGCAAATCGAGAGGACAGCAATGGACTCCGTTTGTTGCGTTACACACCAGCTGTTCTTGTGGAGAGTTCTGGTTGCTTGAGTAACAAACAAGAGAATGAGAGAGCATGTGTGAACGATAATGTTAACTAACGATGAGAATGCCCCCGTACTAGTGTGTTACTTAAACAGATGTTTTGCATGCATGCTAATTAATACCTCCATATACGTAGCCTTGCGGTTTGAAAACTTCTCCCATCACTACAGCGTCAAGAAAGTATGGGATTTTATCGCTGCTTTCTTTGCAACTGCGTGCTCCATCATTAAGATATCTTTCCCGTAGAAAATTGCCCCCTGTCTGGGAGGAGGACACATTATATATTTTTCCTAGTTCGTTTCGCAATTGGCCCGGTAGAAAACGTTTACCCGTGTACATGTCACCACCGTGTACGGTTACATTACATGTATGCACACACTCCACCAAGTCACCAATAGATTGGCGCACATTCCGCATGTATGTCGTGGTGAAGAAAAAAGTGTGTTCGCTGCACTGATGCCTCATTCACATCCTCATTTTGGATATGTCAACTGTTTGTCAGATGATTGACTTTACCGATTTGTATAGCAACCGCGCGCTGCTACAGTTCATGTGGGGTAGGGGGATGAGCCATTTTGTTCCATTTGATCAGTGAAGCGTGCTGGTGGAACCACCATACCTAATGTGGGTACCATAAGCGGATTCGCGGATTCGCTGAAAGTGAGAGGCAGGAAAGGACGGGAGGAACATAAACGTTGTCGTTCGGGAATGATCGCCGCTGCTTGCTAAATGGACGTTTCCTGTGTCCGTGTTTCTTTGCTTCCAGCACCTTCCCGCGATTGGAATTTCTGCATTCACGACTGTTGTTGGCATATGATATGTTCATTTCGATCTTCTGAATCTTAACGTTTGATGTCGGCTCTTGCTCTGCATGCTCTGCATATCGCCAATATCTGCGATCTGGAGATGAGATAAGAATAGCTGATGCATGCTGCAGAAGGGTTTCTTTTCCAGCAACGACTTGCACATACCACCAGCGAGAAGAGATGAATGTTTGTTTGAGTGTTTGGAATTTTTCTTGGTAAACATATTTTGTGGCTCAACTACACCCAAGAAGAGCATTTTAAGTTTGTATCTTCAGCTATTCATTTATAACTTACGAGGCTACTTGCGTCTAAGGCGATACTGTGATTCAGATGGAACGTTCTAGACACTAGAGGATGCCATTCGACTAACTAACTACGTCTGACTTCTAATTGAGCAATCAATTGAGCCCCGAACACGGCCTGCGTCCTCCATATGGACGACATGAATATTCCTCGCCGCTGAATTATGAAGATACGTCCATAAATTTGTTTTTGTTTATGCAGCTCGCATCTCAAGTGTATGCATAAACATCATCGCCCGGTGGACAACACACTGTTCGCCAGCAGCACACATAATTCAGAAGAGTTTGCATAATTTAAAGAAACGAGACACAGGAAAAGGCCCATTTAGAAAGGCATGAATAGTGCACTTTTACCCACTTCTATCCCAATTACGTGGAATTGTTGCGGTTGATTATTTGTTGTATAAGCAGGGTTCAATGTCTATATATGAAATCTGTGGAATGGTAGAAGTTTGAGCGAGCCTGCTTTTCGCCACGAACACTTTCCACTGCGGCGAACGTCCGTCCGTGCCTGATGGGAAATTATCCACATGTTGTGCTAAAAACCTTCAAGACACCTCCCTAAATCGATTGCAAGGCAAAAGGCACAAGTGTGTATGTGACCCCTGCACACCCTTCTGGCTCGTAGGAGTGTGGTGTTGCGATATCACAAGTATTTTTAGCTAAATGCTATCGTGCATCGTCGTGACTGCTTCATTTTCATGTCGTTATCTTGCTCGGAGCTATGAGCTATCTATCAATCGGTAGAAACGACGCTCACGGTGAAGTTGAGTTTAAAAAAAAGGAAAAATCTTTTGACATCAATAGATTTTTCTTATTTTCATTGTTGAATAAAGAGTTACCGTTATATTTTTCTCACACCACACACTCTCTTAACTAATCACACTCTTGTAACTAATCGCAATACAAGATAAAACAAGATTGTAAGCGAAATGCTTTACGCATCATGATAATGATCCCGAAAAAACACACACTACACTAATGCCGTTCCACCGGTAAACAATCCCGGCCGCAAGATAAACAAGTGTCCGTTGGTGTCGGAAAGAGAAATGTTCGAAATAAATCAAGCCGCGGAGCCACGGAGCTATGTTTAAAAGCGGGGCACCCGTGTACATTTCCACTCGCCAAGCAGCAGTGCGAGTGGTGGGTGTGTGTGTGGCAATAATTAGTATCGCTTAGAAACACAATCGTCAGCTAAAATTTATTGAGTATAGATGCATGCAATAAAACCCAAAACAACACATGCTTATTTTAGTGTTTGAGTCCCAGTTTTCAACGTGAATGCTGCCCCCAGGGTAGAACTGTGCACGATGGATGAAATCGTTTAAAAATAATCGCCTGCTAGCGGTGGCAGATGAATTATATAATGCTTACGAGCGCGTTCGTTACCCCGGTCGATCGTGGTGCATCTAGAATTAGTTATATTGCGAGATGAGCACGTCTTCCTCCTCGGTTCTGCAAACCGGAACCACTGAGATAATTCTATTTTTTGTTAATGGAAAACATGAAATATCAAATGATGTAAATGGCTGCATTAGTTGCAAAATCATCTTTTTCCAAATATTGTTGGAATTATCAAACACTGCAATTTCCCTGATGAACGTCATCACTGAAATTCTCGGTTGTGACGGTAGCGCCACCTAGCGGCTGCTAGTCGAAACCACACTAGTTCAAATGGAGCACTCGGTAACGAACGATTGCATTCACCTGCGAGCTCAGCGATGTTTGGAGATTGTCTTGATTTACTTTGCTCACCTAATCCATTTCTTTCTGCAATGCTATTTCTGCAGCTGCTTGTAAGCAAATGGAACTCCCGATATCTTTATTGCAGGGTTATCGCATCGTAATGGTTCATAACGCGCGGGGTGATAAAGTGCATTACAAGTTTGCTTATCTTTGCAGCCATACCATGTTATACAAGCCCAGCAACATGCGTCGACCTTTATTTCAGCAGGTGAAGGTGAATGTCACGGTGATCGTTTTTTGGCTTTTGGGGGGAAGGTCGCTTATCTGGATCAGACATCATCTCGTCTTCAGCTGATATGCAGCAGAAAGGAGAGGGAGAGTATACAGTGCGCTATCTTATCTACCAACTCCAGCAGCTACTTCAGCTGCATTTCGATGGTTGTATGCACAGACAAGTCATCAATTAGATTGATTAGTCATAAATTTTAATACCACCTTTATCAGATACCCATTCTACCTCGGGGGTGGAGCATTGTTCGTCTGCACCGATTCTTGTTCCGTTTGATTGTGTAACAGACCTGCAAATGCGTAACGATCACACGACTGTGCTCTGCTGCCTTAGTGCCAAGATAAAGAGAAGGACAATCAATTGTACTCTTTTTTATGCTGGTATCGAAGATGTATTGGTCGCTCATGTGAAAGTGACTGGCAAACTTGACGAGGATAATAAATGACAAACTTATCAGCTCAAGGCGAGCACATCCCCATCATCGCTCCGGGGATATACAAGAGAGCAAACAATAGGTACAACAATGTGTGTACCTCTTGAACTAGATACACCCAGCAACCCAAGCCTTTTTTGTGATCCTAGCGCTATCAACGATGGCCCCATCATCGTCTGCTACAGGGAAAGGGAGAGTTAATAAGCTATGCTCTGCCCGTCACGGAACGCACTCTCCGGACAACCCGTTCGGCGTGCAATACCTCCGATAAGGCGCGTGCCGGTGTGACACCACTTTTAGTTCTTCTTCGCCGAAAACCGCTCGCGACACATTCAAGACATGTCGATGTGTGTCGTGTGCGGTGATAAGAGCCTGGACTCACGTAGACTCACCCGGGGGCTGATGGTGGTAGTGGGAGACTACTGGGGCTTAACGAGTTTGGGAGTGTTGGAGCAAACAACGAAAACCGAAACAGCTGCCCACAACAGCAGGAGTTGCCTTCTAAGCCGTTCGCCCACTGCACGCCTCGCTGCCTGTCGCGCTTTTTCCGCAGCCGTTCGCTCGTGGTTATGGGCCGGCCTGTAGGCTCCAATCTATCAGTCCATCTTCCGCTTACCGCGTGTGTACAAGTGCGCGTCCGTGGGTCGCCGCGAGTAGTGTCGAGTGTTGTCCCGGAGTTGGTCAACCGAGAGGAAAGGGTCTTTTAGGAGGCTGGTGCTAAGGAATCGATCGTTCGTGCACAGTTCGATTTTCTGTTATCTCCCGTTTTTCTAATTGGTGTAGCTTGGGAAGCTGCAAGAGTTAGGACATTCATGTGGAGCAATGATTGGCTAGTTTAATGTCGAAGTTTTTGTTTATAAACCCGATTCATCATTAGGTAGAGGTGCAGAGGCTTTGAATGCCCACGGATATCTTATATGATAACGAAGTGTTGATGTGGTTACAATATTTCCCTGACACAAACACGACTATCCGCAGCGGCACGAGATCCGATCGGTTGATCGACCAAAGTAGTGAAAGCTGATCTCGTACCACAAACGCCTGTCTCTCTCTCTTGCTCTCTCTCTCTCTCTCTCTCTCTCTCTCTCTCTCTCTCTGTGAAAAGTGAAAACAGGGTCAGCGCACGCAACTAATTGCGGATTTTGCGAGCCAATGTATTGGTCTCCCCGCTCATGTTTTTAAATTACTGAGCTCATGGAGCGGGGTATGTCTCTCACCTGAATCAACCCCATGCTCCAGTAATAACGCTGACCCCACACGAGCGTAAGGGTTCACATGTTGTGAGCGCGATCGAACGGCGGAAGTTCGTGTGCGTGTGTGTGCTTCTTCTTCCGGAAAGCGCTTGCATTTACTGTTAACTTCGTGACGTGTTGTTGTTGTGTGCTGCACAGTGGAATTGGTTTCTCCGCAACATCAGTAAACGAAGCGCAGCAGCGTAAGCGTATTGCAGAAGCGGCACAGTGTGCGCGACATGATCGGATGGCGGAGCAAGTTCCTAGCCGTATTCTACACCGGTTTCGCGCTGTACGGCATCGCCATCGTTTGGCTCTACTGGAGTGGATACTTCGAGCTGGATGAGGCGGATGGGTAAAGTTTCCTTTTCGTCGATTTACTGTAGGCTAGCGAAATTTGCCCATTTCACCGGCATCTTCATAACTTATATAACAAATGACAAAGGAGGAACGCGCACGCAATTCAATGGCAATATAATCGCTCAACGATACGCGAAAGAGAACAACAATCTCACCCACATTGTGTGTGCATGTTTCTGGCGTGTTCGAGGAGATGTTATCTTGCTGTTCACCTTATCGAGCGATAATATTGTAACGCTCTGTATTTCCCTGTGCCGTACAAACGTATGCAGAGCTTGCGGCAATTGCATGCTTCTACACAAACACCGCAGTGCACCGTCGTATCTCGGCGGATTCGAACCACAATCCAATATCGTCTTTGAGTTTTATTGTTGCGTTTCATTGTGATTGGTAAAATTTAGCCTGCTCTTATCGTCCCTCTTTGCGATAAGGTTCTGATGAGAACCCGAGAGGGGTGTTAAATCTTAATTATATGCCATATCAAATCAACGTCCGATTCAAACTGCTCGAATGGCATTTAGGGTACGGCGTCGGTTGGCTGAGCTTAAACTAATGAATGAAGCTTGAAGTATAACAAAGCTTTCGGTAAATTTCAATGCATTTTGGAAGATTTATCATGTTGCGTGAGATGGTACTGCCTGATCCTTATCGAGCAGAAGGTCCATGTGAGAAAAGGGAACCGATTCATGCAACCGCGTTGCCATGGTTATCCTTATTGAGGAGTGAGAGACGAGTGAGTATGAGCAGATGACAGAGTGAGACAGTCATCGCCATGCTGAAATGTATATACCGAACGAAACGGACACTGGAACCGCGTATGTCCCTTTCCGGTGTCACGCGAAGTCAAACTCGGTGGCACAGTGCCGGCCGTGTGTTTATCTTTCTAATCGCATTACTACCTGATAGTTAATTTTTACGACCACGAAGGTGAAAAGTTTATTTTTTGGGAGCTCTATTTTCCCCCTGTTTTCCTTTAACGATAAAAAGGCCGAACGCGGGCAAACGGCGGAACTATGGGGAAAGTGCGGGTGGGAGTGAGTAAATAATGCTTGCCCTTTTATGGGAATATTTGTTTGCGTGACGGTGGCGTGAAAAGGGGAAGGATAAAAGCGCAATCATGCGCCACCACCCCACGTCGGGTTGCATGGTGGCGGCCTGTGTTTCACCTCAAGTTGTTTACTCCCTCAAACAGCGACGACGACGTGTTGCCCGCCGCTTCGACCGGGGTGGTAACGGTTGCGTGGAGAGAATGTTTCTTCCCGTTTGTGGAATGAGAACGAGCCGCGGACGGTAATATCCGCAATATGATTAACCGATCTGGTGGGTCCTGATGAAACTTTTTAATTGCGCAAACTTATCCAGTTAGCCGGAAACAACATCAAAAAAGCAGGCCTCCTTCACAGCTCCAGTGAAAGAAAAAGAGAATGAAAAGAGAGAGAGAGAGAGAGAGATAGAGAGAGAGAGAGAGAGAGAGAGAGAGAGAGATCCAACTGATGCTGTTATGCGTGCGTGCGTGCGTGTGCACTTTCAGGACACACCTAATGGCTGATATGCCCTTCTTTGTCCTTACGCGCCGGGGATGCGGTCGGCTATCAACGGGCGTTCGTGTGTTTGAACGCGAAAACCGCGTGTCCTGTGCCAATGTCCTGGCGTCGGCGAAACGCGGTACGGTTCATTGCTGCCTAGCGCTCTCTCCGGGAGACTGCCGGTTCGGAGATTGATAGAAGCAAGAGAGTTAGGGAGTGTTCCTTCTGCATTCACTATTCATCGCTAGTGGCTGCGACCTTGCGGAAATGCCGGAGTATTGGTGCGGGCCGCCGGTACGCTGATAGTATCGCAAATAATCAAACCATTTCCCAAAGCCCAACTATGCCTATCATGTATAAAAGCGCAATCCTTTTGCACAATACACGTACCGTTCGTGTCCCTGTTCGATTTCGAGACGGCCATGTGCAATAATCTTTGCAACTGTGTGCGTGTGTGTGTCGTGTGCGCGAAATTCTCTCCCATGCCGGTGAGACGCGCCTAGAGAAACTGCCGCGAGCCAAAAACAACACCCAAAAAGGACGAGACTCGATTGTGCTGCTGTACGTAGACACGCCGCGTCAATCGAACAGCGGCTGCAGCGCAACACCGCCGCCTTTGATTATCAAACCCCACGGGCGCACACGTTGAAGCGGAGCGCTGTTGCGCTTCCTTATTAGGGAGAAAATAAAGAATACAGAAGAGGTCTCCCGGCAGGGACAATACGTGTGTGCGAGCCATATGGCTGTGTGTGCGGCCAACAGGAGGGAAGCCAACAGGGATTGCAATTCGGTGGGCGCAGCGCAGGAGCAACAAATGGAAGGATCGCGCGCGGAGTCACGGAAGAGGAACGCGCGGAACGGGATACATAAACACATTTTCGATCCTTGTTCAATAGGCAAACCATTGGGAAAATTGTTCGCTCTCTCGCTCCGCGCGGGACACACACGCTTTTCACGCAGCGTAGCAGGCCTTGGGTGAGAGCGCGCGTCCTTTCCGCGCTGTGTGCGTATGTGTGTGTGCATGCTTTCCTTCTCGCACGCCTGCTGCCTTCCCACCGCTCTATCTCTTTTTCTCACACAAACACACGCAGCTCCGTGTCCCGGAGCGAGAGTTTCCGCGGGAGAGCGCAACACACCGAGGAGACACGCCGCGCTGGGTGGGGATTATAGAAGGTTAGTCCGTGTGCCCAGGACCGGACTAAGTCTGTCTTTTCCGTGTCCTTAGCGTGGCAGGATATACATCCGGGTTTTCGTCCGTGCGGCGTCCTCGCGGCCACAAAGCGACCGTTGTGTTTTCTAATCGTCCCTCCCCTCCCCCTACGCCTACCGGGGCACTCGCGTGTGTGTGTGCCTCCTTTTCCCGTGTTTCGTTTTTGATGGCACCCCGACCAAAGAAACGTAAAGCAAACTTTCGTTTTTGCGCGCGAGTTTAGTGTTCTATTTGAACTGGAAAATTTGCTAAATTTTCCGAAACCAAAAAATTCTCATTTGATTTCGTGTGAAAAACAGACCGTTTTTGTGTGTGAGAAAACAAAAAATACCGCACATATGGATAGCGAAACTCGGAACTAGCGAAATGGTGGCCGAAAAATGTTGGAAAACAGTTTTGCAATGGAAAGCCCAATCCCTTGGAAGGAAGGAAACTTTGTGCCTTTTCGAATATCGCCAGTGTTGTCAGTGTGTTAGTGACAGGACGCGCGCGAGCTTCCCTTTGCCGCGCGCAGTTCAAAATCGTGTTCCGTACGATTAAAGCCACCAACATAATTATCGTGTACACAGCACAAAAAAACATTGGATCAGTTTGCTCCTCCAACATGGACGTGATCTTTTGAACTAGAGAGTTGAACTCATCTTACCGTAGCGCGATTTGATCCTCTGACGACGAAAATATCGTTTCGTCTGAAAAGGGTGCGGCGACTGATTCATTCGGTGTATGTGTGTGTGCGTGATGTTTCCAGGGGGCGCCTACTATGCGAAGTGCAACGCACCCTTCTGCCCAAGTGAGCACGAAAGAGGCAGCGCGCAGTAAAGGATGTACTCGGGACTGTTGAATCTTTGCTATCTATCTCCTGGCAGAAGAGAGAGAGAGAGAGAGAGAGAGAGAGAGAGAGAGAGAGAGAGAGAGGAGAAGATTAAGGCGAGAGAAACTAGTGCCGAACAACGCCTTAAGGGGTGGGCGATAGTTAGTTGTTCGCATAGTTAGCAGTGAAGTTGTGCTCTCGTTCGGCCGGATGTTTTTTGGTGTGTTTAATTCATGGTATTAACCACACTACAATGCTCTCGAAGTTGTCGTCTGGAGAGCATTCAAACTTCCTGTAATTTGACTGGTTGACCCTAAGCTATAGCCTCCTCCAGCATCTCGGAGAGAGAGAGAGAGAGAGAGAGAGAGAGAGAGAGAGAAAGTGAGACGGACATGAGAGACTAAGTTTATTATTTGAATCTGATACCACCGGGTGTTAGATGTTATCCTTTTTAAATAAATATTGCTTCATTTACTATCAGCAGCAGTAGCAGCAGTACCAGCAACAAAAGCATTAGCCAAAGATTCACAAAGAGACCGAACAGTATAACAGTGGAAGGGGGAAGTACTAATATACGAAGTAGTAATAGTTGCAACGATTTCATAGCTCGTGATCAATCAAGCATCACAATCTGGTGATTAAACCTAAACCAAAAAGACTCAAACATTTTTGGAGAGTGCGTTTTACTTCGGGTTAGCAGATATAGTAACGGCAACTAACTTTACATTCTACAACAAGAGTGGGCGTGTGTGATATACGGGTGGGCTTGTGTGCTACGCTGTGTATGTGTTCGATAGGAAAGCCAACCAATTCCAGTTCCAAAACCGCGCTGTGTTCACCACCTACGCATCATCATTCCGCTGAAGAAGGTCGTGGAATAGACGTAGGGTAGATCCTTACTCCAAAGAGAAGCGTGACCACGATCACGTTCCGTCTACTCGTCCTCGCTGGGTGGAGCAGACACGGTGCTTTACACCGTAGAAAAGAGGGACCAAATCGAATCCCGATCCGACATTCCACGTTCCAACCGAAGGGAACGGCAAGCAGCTACTGCCTACGGCACGAACCGTCAACGAGCACGGCACCAACCACACATACACTCACACCAACCATGGGTGGATGCGCATCGAAGGACAAGAAGGACAGTAAGGTGGTAGAGAACGAAACGGCGGCCGGAACGGGCGGCGGAACCGATGCCGATGCGGCCAACGGTGGCGAAGGGTGTGTATCAAACTCGATGGTATTTTTGTCGAGGTAAGTGGTGTGCGGCGGGTGCGGGGCCCCCCGGCACCGACGGTGGGGTTGTTGATGAGGCGCAGGAAGGCAGACAGGCAGGCAGACAGTGATAGCGATATATCCCCCCTGGGAGCGGTCTTCCTGAGGGTGACACCCAGATACGAGCTACATACTGCTGTGTACAGAGCGCGCGCATAAGTTCAGTTGAGAGCTGTCCTAAAGGAACAAACGCCTAAATTGATGTTGAAATCCGTGCGATTGGATTCACATTGTGGAATCTCATTAGAATGTATTGCTTTCGACACATGGGGAAGCAAACGGGGAAGGATCAGGACATTGTACATCTACGGGGGTTAACCAAACGCTTTCATGCATTATGAACACGTTGGTTATAATTGTGAAGTCGTTTTGAAGAGTTTGTAAACATATTGTTTAGGTCAAGGTTTAAAGTTAATTTCACGAACTAACCGAGTATTTTGCCATCGGAAAATCAAATCCTACTACGACGCTACTATACCTCCACAGTACTTGCTCGATGAAACATAAAAACTTTGCATTGTTGTAGCCCAAAATGTGATCTTCCAAAAAGCAAAGCTAATCATGGTTCTTCCTTCACCGTTGCTTTCGCCCTAGCAGAAACAAATCAGACACCATGGTTGACGCAGCTGTCATGGAAAAGATGGAGGCTGGTTTCGCCAAGCTGGCTGCCTCGGACTCCAAGTCCCTGCTGAAGAAGTACTTGACCAAGGAAGTCTTCGACGCTCTGAAGAACAAGAAGACCTCCTTCGGTTCGACTCTGCTGGACTGCGTCCAATCTGGTAAGTTCGCACCCAACCCAATCGTACCCTGAACGGGGGCAATCAATTGCAACCAACTCACACTATCTGCTGCCCCACAGGTTTCGAGAACCCCGACTCCGGTGTCGGCATCTACGCCCCGGACGCTGAGTCGTACACCGTGTTCTCCGATTTGTTCGACCCGATCATCGAGGACTACCACAAGGGCTTCAAGAAGACCGACAAGCACCCGCAGCGTGACTTCGGTGACGTGAACGCCTTCGGCAACGTTGACCCGACCGGCGAGTTCGTCGTGTCGACCCGCGTCCGTTGCGGTCGCTCGATGGAGGGCTACCCGTTCAACCCCTGCCTGACCGAGGCCCAGTACAAGGAGATGGAGGAGAAGGTGTCCTCCACCCTGTCCGGACTGGAGGGTGAGCTGAAGGGCAAGTTCTACCCGCTCACCGGCATGGACAAGGCCGTCCAGCAGCAGCTGATCGACGACCACTTCCTGTTCAAGGAGGGTGACCGTTTCCTGCAGGCCGCCAACGCGTGCCGCTTCTGGCCGTCCGGTCGCGGTATCTACCACAACGACAACAAGACCTTCCTGGTCTGGTGCAATGAGGAGGACCATCTGCGCATCATCTCGATGCAGATGGGTGGCGATCTCGGCCAGATCTACCGCCGTCTGGTGACCGCCGTCAACGACATCGAGAAGCGCATCCCGTTCTCGCACCACGACCGTCTCGGCTTCCTGACCTTCTGCCCGACCAACCTCGGCACCACCATCCGTGCCTCGGTCCACATCAAGGTCCCGAAGCTGGCCAAGGACTACGCGAAGCTGGAGGCGACCGCCGACAAGTACAACCTGCAGGTTCGCGGTACCCGCGGTGAGCACTCCGAGGCCGAGGGTGGCATCTACGACATCTCCAACAAGCGCCGCATGGGACTGACCGAGTTCCAGGCCGTCAAGGAGATGTACGATGGCATTTCGGAGATCATCAAGATCGAGAAGTCGCTGTAAGGTGGCTGCAGTGTCACACACTCTCTCTATCTTACCGCTCTCGATGGTGACGAATAATTCCCCCGCCCCCTCTACGTGCGAAGGAGATGATGGTGATATGGATTGGACGGATTGAAGATTCCAACCGCAACTGAGAACTCAATACCCACTGAACAAAACTACATACACATACACACTCACCGGGACATCGGAACACCCTCGGCAAACTCCCTCTTGAACCTTTCCCTCTTGTCCGGCATCTCAGCTTGCCGTTGCATTGCCGCGGCTCGTTTCTAGTCGCTAAAGTATTTCGCTCTTGCTGCGTGATCTACGTTAAGAACCACGCGTTAAGAACTCCGTTGTACTGACAATGCGTGCACTGCTCACCCGGCGAGATTGAATTACACCAAGTGTAAGCCCATTCTCGTTCGTGTGTGTGTGTATGTGTGTGTGTGACCATCGTACCGGCCTCTTCCGCACTCCCTCCCTCCTCATCCAAACACATCCTTTTCTTGCACATCGGATGTGTGCGTGTGGATCGAGGATGATGATCGAGATGTGGAGATGCAAGACGAGCAGCGGATGGTAATGCACATCTAAAACCATGTCGCATCTGGATGCGGGAAGGGAAAGGCGAAAACTAAAAACTAAATAACAGCTGGCTGTTGGCAAGGGGGAAGAAGGTGATTTCCGATGTCTTCAATGTACACAACAACAGCAAAAGCGGGCGCGCGCGCGTATACAGCCAGCCAGTAAACAAACATCCAAGCAAGCGTTGCGCGAGTAAAGTGGTGTAAAAGAAACCAGCAAAAAACACATTTAATGGAGTAAGCAACAAAGTGAACTAAAAGTAATAAACAAACAAAAAAAAAAACAACTAACTATGCCCATGTTTTGTCTTTGTGGAACGAAAGACGCAGAATAGGAAGAAAGAACGTTGACTCTAAAACCGTACGTGCCAAGGTAGTACTCCCACTCCAACAGCATTCAGAAATCCACGAGGGCTACAGTTCGGGAGCCGATTGGGAAGATCCATTATAAAACTCTCCTAGCAAAAATTAGGTCCAACAAATAAGCAACAAAGTTCCCGAATTTTTCAAATCTGTATATCCACAAGCAGAGCAGACATTCTTGGGTCGCAATACTGGAGAGAAGTTAATGGACTTTGTTTGTAGCATATCGATATCATCAGGATCATCCTTTTATCCTGATGATATCGATATGCTACAAACAAAGTCCATTAACTTCTCTCCAGTATTGCGACCCATCATTGGTTGACCTGAAAAACTTATGAATGAATTCAAGTCGTTTCACACTGCATAATGTGCAACCGTAGTTTGAAAGAGGTCAGTTAGCCATATGATAGTCAGAACCGGTTAGCCACCCGGTTCGCGTGCCACCTGTAAAGGGGCGCGAATTGGCAAAGCTGCTGACAACGGATCAAACGTGATCAGCCACTCGGTCGGTGCAGACAGAAATGTATCCCGATACGGGAAGCATCATGCGCACTCTCTTCACGCTTGCGCTGGCGATTGTTGTCGTGTGCCGTGGTACTCCAATTTTGAAATCCGCGCCGGGAATAGAAATCCTTCCAGCAGGTGAGCTAAATTTTAACGCCGTTTTTTAAGTTTCTTATTAAAGATTCGTAATTGTCTTAAAAGCGTTTTCCAACGGTAGCCAACTTGACTACGTCGTAGTAGGCGACAGTGACGGTATGTACAGTAAAGGATAAACGAGCTGAACGAAAGAGTAATGATTTTGTTCAATCGCTGTAACGTGTGTTGCTAGATGCAGACCAATCCACGTTGGGCGAGGATTCGGTGTTGCAAATACAGCTTCCAGCTTCGGCCGTTAGCCAGCAACCCGTACCACCGATCATTTACCAAGTTCCGGCTCACCAACTGCAGTCACAACCACAGCAGATCCAATACCAACAGCCTCAGCCACAACAGATCCAGTACCAACAAGTGCAGTACCAGCAGCCACAGCCAGCGCTGGTTCAGTACCAGCAGCCACGGCCATACCAACCACAGTACCAGCAACAACCGGTGATGTACTATCAGCAGCAACCCGTACATTACTCGCAACCATCATCACCCTACTCACCTTACTATAATCAGCCAGCCGCTCGCGGTGATACGCGATCATCATCTTCAGGTAGGGATTCCGTTTTTGTGTGAGGAAATTTCGTAATCACCTGTATTCGCCGTATTCCTCGATGCCGTAATGCGAAACTCGTTTGGCGCCAAGCAGTCAATGCGAGACCTAGTTCGCTGGGTTAGCATGAAAATGGGCCACGGTTATGCCACGCATTTGGAAGGTTCTTTTTTTCGTAACGCTACTTTTAACACATTCATTTAATCACGCTTTACTCAAGGTTTCTTGGATACGATTGCTCGCGCGCTAGGTTTAAGCAATGCTGGTGCGAACACTCCACGGCCTGCTACGACGTCTTCGTCCGGGTTGAGGCTTTTGAGCAGTGCCTTGGGGTAGGTAATCTGGCATGAAAAATACAAATTGCCGTTGAAGCTAATGTGCCATTTCTTCTGCTTCATCCATTGCAGGCTTGGTTAGTGCATTCTGTGTTAGTGTTAGACCAAAGTTTACCATTGGAAAATGGTTTATTTTTGTTTAGAGAAATAATTAAAATTGTAGTTCATTGCATCTGAACGTGATGCGATTCACCGCTACGACGAAAAACGGAAAGGTACCCTGGCCTTACGTGATGACCTCAAAAATGAAGATGTCTTGGTGTCTTGTTATCTCCTGGACCATTTATATGCACTTTATAATAAGAAGTTTAAAGTGCCATTCAACAAATGTTTACTACGGATTTTTTCAGTTTCGAGCCTTCTTCCCCCTGCACCCTCTTTTCACAACGGGTAACGTCTTTTCCCCCACTTTCGTTTCAGAAGGTTTCTGATAGGTACAAAAAAAATCAAAACACGAAGATGCGTTACGGCGTTACTAGGATGGTTGAAAAAACAGGGTTGCCATTTTATTTACTCTCACCGTGGAGGCTAGATAATCTAGATTTCAAATTTGACAGCCGCGGCATATGTTGTTGTTATTCTTTAATAAAATAGCAATAAGAAGAAGAAGCTAGTGATGTTTGTGATTGTTGCGCTGCCAATTTTTTGAGATTCAAAAGATCGTAATTGTAAAAAAGAACTAGCATAATTTATGGGGGATAATTAGATGCAGCAGAAGTTGCATGAGAAAATATTGAGCCATATACTTTCGTTGGCCAACGGACATAGTGTCGTGGGTTGCAAATTCAACACGAGCTGGCTGTTGCCTGGAACGAGGTAAACAGTACATTCCTCTGGTGAATTTCAAGGCGTTTAAAAATTGTTTCGAAATACCACCCACTATCTGAGTCTGTACACCGTGCTGCAAGGAGTCGTCACCGCCCTTTGCCCTCTATCTCTCACGAGGTGCCTTTAATGTAACTGTCGCGGTGGTGCCTGCATTGTTCTGGATGAGCCGGCTCTACTACTAATCGTAGCGTCACCTTCATCGTAGATTTCTGGATGATTCAACCGAACGGCTGGATAGTGTTAGAAAACGGTGCGGCGGAGAGTCCCCCCGACCGAGTGAAGGCGCTAGTGGGTAAGGTACTCAGCCGAAACGCGGCACCGATGACGATGGTCGACCCGACCGTACTCCCGATGTCCAGACAGTCCTGCAACAACCCGAAGAACCTGTTCTGCTTCGTTTGCGGTAGCTACACGCCGTCACACCACAAGCGATCGCTCCGGACGCGACCGCTGCAGGAAGCATACGAGGCGTACTTCAAGGTGCGCACCAGCCAGGAGAACTACAACCACGGACCACCGTCCGTCTGCAACGTGTGTAACAATGCGCTGCTGCGGTGGAAGAGTGGCATGTCCCCCAGGCCGGAACTTATGTTCGCCGTGCCTATGATCTGGAGCGCACCGAAAGATCACGCCACCGATTGCTACTTCTGTCTAACGCGTACGGATCCGCCGCCTGGCAAGGTCCGTATGAACGCACTGCTGAAGCTCACGGTCGACTACCCGTTGGTGCAGTCTGCCATACGGCCCCGAAAGCACGCCATGGAAGTGAAGCGTGCGGCCGACGGTGCACCGCCTCGAACGTATGGCGGACCAGCGAAAACGTCGGGCGAACCAAAGTTTGTCCGAGTGTCCAGCTTTCCGTGCGGCGGAGCGCCACCGACGACGGTCGGTGTGAAGTTGAGCCCGTCCTTTCTGACGGTGGGTACGAAGCGTAAGGCCGGTTCGGACGTGGGCACAACGTACGACGTGACCCGGGTTCGGCTGCGCAACTCCGAACCGTCGATTGTGCTGGAGAAATGTGCCAAACTGCTGCCGGCCGAGCAACCGCACGCGATCGTGCGGCAATCGGTGGCAGCGGATGCGGTCAACTCGCCACGGATACTGAGCGTCTACTCGCTGAACAAGGACGCCGTCGCGACCGCGGGTAAGCTGGTTGGCAAAGGGTATTTGGTACCTGTGTTCACTGTTTGTTTTGTTTTTCTTTCCCGTCAGCGCTCAAAGCCAATGTAAGTTCGTCAGTGGGTCATTTAAAACCTGGTGCGCTCGAAGAAGATAAAGAATTCAAGCAGGGTGGAGTCATCAAACAGGATGAGAAGAAACATCCGAAACCAGACACGCCGGGTGCTATCATAGCGATAAAGCAAGAACCAGATCCGGCACCAGTTGCGAAACTGCAACCAACGACAGCAAAACCAATAACAATCAGGCGAGCGGAAACAAAGGTGGTTAAGATTGAGCCCCAAAACAACCAACAGCGCGCTGTTAATCCGCCAGCGAGGGCTGGCTTCATCAACATCAATGATTTGCCGTTATCTTCTTCCGCCAACGGAATGGTGGTGGTAAAGATGCCACCAACAGCCATTACCAATCAGCAGCAACAACAGCAGCAGCAGAAATCGGTATCATTGCCACCCACGTCCCCAAAACCGGACCCACTACCAACACCAGCAGCTGCTCCCGACAACAACACGGAGGCACCAGCAGCACCCCAGAACCCACCGGAAAAACATGAAACGACCGCTCCCGTGTTCATCACAAACGACGATGACAGTAACAACGTACCGCATCGGATCACCCAGTCCGAATTGATACTGTTACTGCGCGAGTTGGAACTCCCCAAAGAGAAACAGTGCGTGTTGATTGATCGGCTCAAGCGGTGGAATCTGCTTGCGGTGCAGCTGGTCAGTTCCAATCGGCCCCGTCCGCATCCCATCGAACCATCGCAAACGACGGTAACCGTCACCAAGCAACCGCTCTCGATTCCGGACACTATCGTGATAAAATCGCTGGCCAAGGTGAGGGAAATGCAGCCCCGGAGCAGCACGCACTCATCCTCACGGATGCCAGCCAGGCCACCCGTCCTAACTAACACCACCTCTGCGCACATCAAACAGGAGAAACTCCCAACACCGCAGGTAAACATGGTGACCGTGGTCAAGAAGGAAGCAGCATCTTCTCCGGCCCAGCCGCAGCAGCAGGGTATAATCACGACTCGAAGTGCAAGGGTAGCAGCTCTGGCCCGACCAGAAGTTGCTTCTTCTCGGTAAAAGAT
This sequence comes from Anopheles dirus, assembly GCA_000349145.1. Classification (NCBI taxonomy): domain Eukaryota; kingdom Metazoa; phylum Arthropoda; class Insecta; order Diptera; family Culicidae; genus Anopheles; species Anopheles dirus. The sequence goes on from KB672490.1 coordinate 125,655, forward strand.
GATAGAAGAAGTAGAATTAAGGCTAGAGACCACCCCTACCACGCGACTTATAGAGTGAGATAGAGGAATTTGTTCAGATACAAGGAAGAAGGCGTCCAATTCTGATATTTAATTTCAGAAGACCTGGTTTGATGCAATAAAGCTACCGAAGGCACACATCTCCACAGTACAGCCACAGTAAATCCAACGCATAACGTTAACAGGGCTGGGCAAAACAGTGGATTTTAAAGATTCCTTGGAAGCGGTTAAGAATGCGATCGTTTTCAATTACCAAGCAAATTATGATTCTTTTATATCCCCAAAGTGATCGTAATTCATTTTCTATTGGATTGTAAAAATAACCGTTCTATTCCATTGTTGCTGCTGAGAGTTGTACACAAACCATTGTTTAACACTCATTTTACAGGATCTTGTAATCGCTGTTTCTGGAAATTTTATGAAGTGGAAAAATCGAAATAATTCATTTAAGCAGAACAATAAAAGCACTCTAACAGCAAACAGTTGTTTTTGATTTTGGAGACCCACTTCCTTCTCAAGCGATTTTAGCAATAACTTATCCAACAGAAAGCTAATTCGGATATCTCTCTCACGGAATTTTACCTATATGTTTGTGTTTATTATTTTTCCACATTTCCATTCCATGCATCAAATTCAATGCTTTGCTGTTGCTTCCTTCAAAAATATAATTGTAGAAGCTTACCGGTCGCTCGGGTGATAATGATTCTTGTTTACAACCACACGAGCAGCTATCGAGAGCTACCTATATGACGAAAGATAAACTAGACATTGGAGTGTTAATCACAACCGCAGCAAACTGCAGGGATTATGATTTGCGATTTTCTGCTGTTTGTTGTTCTCCGTTCTTACCATCCCCTACACACCAACCACGTCGAACCTGTAGATTCCTCTGAGCGAAGGAATCAACGTCAGAGCGGACATATTATCTACTCGAAAGACCCGACTGTGTTTGAAGTGTTTGAATAATTATTTCTACTATACGTCGATACGATTATGCTTCGAAATAAAGAAAATTGCTTGCGGAAGAGAGAGAGAGAGAGAGAGAAAGAGTGTGTGTGTGTGTGTGTGTGTGTGTGTGTGTGTGTGTGTGTGTATGAATGAGTGTGTTGGGACTCTGGGACTCCAAGGAACAAAAGCGGTGGCGGAGGAGAAGAAGACCGTATATGGATATACAGAAAGGAGAGCTATATAGTCTTAGAATTAATGTATCTTTTCTTATTTGCTTCAAAAAAATCATTATTACGATTAAGAGGCAACCCACGACAGCCACTGTTGCGCAGCGTTTCCCCGTCACTGAAGTCTACATCGTTTCCTCACATCCTGCTACTCTTGCAAACACTCCTCCCTCTTCTCTGCGTCCGTCTGCCGAGCAATATCCCTAAACTCCGAGCTCGCTGTCTCTTTTAAAACGCGATCTTTCGATTCTGTGTTCAAATATTGCTACCACATACTCCCGCTACTACTACTACTACTACTATTACCACAGCACGCCACTATTACTACTAACCAGTCGTGTGTTTCTTTGCTCTATTCCATTATTTCCATCACTTGTAGCAGCAGTGTCGCAGACCGCTCATCGCCCCCGAACCTTCGCGGAGTGGGATCGTGTGACAAACAAAAGAACGGTGAGGAAACAATGATGGGATGGTAGCTCACGTGTGCTTTGACAAACTGTGAGTGCGAAACGGCTGCAGCATCAACCGCACCTGTCGGGACGCGTCTGTTAGGCTAGTTAAGAAAGGGAGGGGGTGAGGGATGATGACAGAGGGTCCATCATAGCCGGTAATCTAACTGTAGAGATCGTCGTCACCGTTGTCGCCGGGATTATTGCTCGTCGGCTGCGATGAACCCTGGCCCTGCGAACTCGAGCTGCCCTGTCCCGAGGGGAACCTGTTGAGAAACAAACGGTGGGTTTTATTGTTTAGAACGTGTACTGAAAACTCGTTATCGCGACTATTACTTGTTCAAAATGCAAGAAATTGAAAATTAGACTAGAGTAGCTCTATAAAAACCACAAAGCAAAGCAGCCTTCCACGCATAATTTCGTTTGAATTAGAAACAAGGGCAAAATAAAACATCATCCACTCACCGGAAGTTGGTACCGAAACCACGTGACTGCTGCAGCGTCTGGGCAAACATTTCGTACTTGCGGATGTCGTTGTCCGAAACCGAGCGGCGGGCAAACTTCATCGCCTCCTCGAAGTGATCCCGCGTAATCTCCGGCACCGGATCTTCCTCATCCATCTAGTTGTGAATATAGATCAATTAAAACTCTCACTCTCTCGCACAGTGTTCCTCCATCATCTTTCTCTGCAGGGCTACACTTACATCCATCGCCGAGTTCTGGTTGGCGGCACGATCACGCTCACGGCGAATTTCCGCCTCGATCGCCTGACGAATCGCCAGCTTACAGGCACGCTGACAGATCTCCGTCAGATCCGCGCCGGAGAAGCCCTGCGTCACCTTCGCGACGTAGTTCAGATCCACGTCGTCCGCGACCGGGCTTTTGCGCAGATTCGCTCGCAGAATAGCCTCGCGCGACTTCTCATCCGGCAGCGGAATGTAGATCAGCTGATCGAGGCGGCCCGGACGCAGGATGGCCGGATCGATAATGTCCGGTCGGTTCGTAGCGCCGATAATGAACACGTTCTTCTTTGCCCCCATTCCATCCATTTCCGTCAGAATCTGGTTGATCACACGGTCGGCTGCACCGCCCGCGTCACCGACGTTGCCACCGCGCGACTTCGCAATACTGTCCAACTCGTCGAAGAACAGCACACAGGGCGACGCGGACCGTGCCTTGTCGAAGATGTCGCGCACGTTCGCCTCCGACTCGCCGAACCACATCGTCAGCAGTTCAGGGCCCTTCACGGAGATGAAGTTCGCCTGGCACTCATTGGCGATAGCCTTCGCGAGCAGCGTCTTACCGCAACCCGGCGGTCCGTAGAACAGCACACCGCGTGACGGCTGCATGCCGAACTTCAGGAACTTGTCCGGATGCTCGACCGGGTACTGGACCAGCTCCTGCAGCTCCCGCTTCACATTCTCCAGGCCGCCAATGTCAGTCCAGGTCGTGTTCGGCACCTCCACCACCGTTTCGCGCAGTGCCGACGGGCTCGACTTCGTCATCGCGTACCGGAAGTTCTCCATCGAGACGGCCAATGAGTTCAGTACTTCCGCATCGATCTGATCGTCCTCCAGATCGATCAGGTCCATCTTCTCGCGGATCTGCTGCAGGGCCGCTTCCGAGCAGAGGGACGCCAGATCGGCACCGACGTGACCGTGCGATTCGGCCGCAATCTGCTCCAGATCGACGTCATCCGCCAGCTTCATGTTCTTCGTGTGGATGCGCAGCACCTCCAGTCGGCCGGTCGCATCCGGAATGCCGATGTCGATCTCGCGATCGAATCGCCCGAACCGACGCAGGGCCGGGTCGATCGAGTTCGGCCGGTTCGTCGCGGCCATCACGATCACGTGCGAGCTCTTCTTCATGCCGTCCATCAGCGTCAGCAACTGCGACACGATGCGCCGCTCCACCTCACCGTGCGTCTTCTCACGCTTCGGTGCGATCGCGTCGATCTCGTCGATGAAGATGATCGCCGGCGAGTTCTTTTCCGCCTCCTCGAACGCCTTTCGCAGATTCGACTCCGATTCGCCCGCCAGTTTCGACATAATCTCCGGGCCATTGATCAGGAAGAAGAAAGCACCGGTTTCGTTCGCAACAGCACGCGCAATCAGCGTCTTACCCGTGCCGGGCGGTCCGTACATGAGAATGCCGCGCGGTGGCTTCACGCCGATCGCCTTGAACAGCGACGGATGACGCAGTGGCAGCTCCACCATCTCCTTGATCTGCGCCAGCTGCTTCCGGCAGCCGCCGATGTCGTCGTACCCAACCGCGTTGAGCGTTTCCTCCTCTTCTTCGCGCTTGATCGGGTTACCCTCGCAGTGGATGACCGTTTCTGGTGCCACGATGCAGTAAGGCTCCGGGTCGGCCGCCACCACCTTGAACTCGACCGCGCGCATGCCACCTCGCACGATGAACGTGTCGTCCTTGTGAATCGGCCGGTACGCCTCGAGGAAGTACGGCTTGAGGTACACATCGAACAGGTTACCCGCCAGGCCCTCGACCGTGTCGTCGATCGGCAGGATGTGCACCCGCTTGCCGTACTTGACGTCCGGGCAGGACTGGATCATCACCACGTCGCCGAGCCACACGCGTAGATTGTTGCGCACCACCCTGTTCATGCGGATCTTCTCGTCCGGGCAGTTTTCGTCCGACAGCACGATGCACACCGTCTCCTTGCGACGCTTGCCCTTCAACAGCACCGTATCGCCGCGGAACAGCTCCAGCTCGTCCATTTTTGCCTACGAAATAATGTGTGTGCGTGTGTGCAAAGAGAAACGTAAGTACGCAATGTTGTGAAATAGCCAAGAAAACACATTTGAGCAGAGCAAGATCGCATTGATTGTGCAAAAGAGGTCTTCATCTTATGTAGATCAAGGTCGCAGGAGCTCGATTCTAGCGACAAAATCGCTTACCTGTGACAACGAAATAACCGAGTTGTCATCGTTAGCGGCTTCGTCAACGATCAGACGGTTTGGGCGATCCTTGCGCTTCAGGATGGCAGTTGCCAAATCCTCACTGAAATCGAAACAAAGAAAAACAATTAGCCATGGAGTAAAGATTTCGGCGATGGGAACAGCAAACAAGGCATGAATTATTCCCTATCCAATTGACTTTTGCGCTCGTAGTTGGCGTCGTCTTCCTCCACGTACAGGAGCGTAGGTTATTAGCCTCTACAAAGCGAGACAGTGCGTGCGAGTGAAACAGAACATCGCAGTAGACATGTTGCGCTGCTTTCAACACTTCGTTCGGAATTAAGACGATTTTCTGTCATGTAAGTTGTAATAGAAGGCGTTCGATTTCATCATGCAATAGACTCTACTCTCTTTTATGCATGACCCATTTTCATAAAATAAACATAGAAAGATAAGGTGATTACAGCATCCTTTCCATGGCCTTTCCTTTATTTATGCGGCGTAACAATATAATCTCCCCCTCCTTCCGTGGCTGCGTAAACTGACGCGAACAGTTTGCTATGGCAATATCGACACATTTCTGCACCGGTTATGAAATGCATTTAAAGCGCATCGACACCGGAAAAGCATTTCTGTTTAAACCAAGCTTTGGCTTCCGCTTCTGGTAATGCATTTTTAACTCCCAAAACGATTACGCGGAGGTAGCGCATATCGTGACAAGCGAAAATTGAAGCGAAGTCTTCGGAATCCCCTCACAATACAATGAAACCGCTCGCACATACACAGCCGCAGACACACGCAACCGCCTTCAGCCAATAGAAACCCTCAACGTACAAACACACGACACAGCAGGCCTTTTTTCTTCTTGCTCTGTAAAATCGCCACAAACGAGAGGTCCCGCGGGTACGATTTTCTTGCCGTGGAAAAGGTACTCTATGTGCTGTTTTTTCCCCGTCGGCCGGCTAGTAATTTTTTTTCGGCTAGCAAACCATGGTCTAATGATACGCTGGGGAAGGACGCGAATGTTCTACTCACTTCTTGCTGTCGGCCATTTGAAGAGCGGTTCTTTTCCTCGGATTCGGCTTTCGCAGATATTATATTAACTTCTTGGCGGTTTCGTTTCGGTCCGTGGTGCCTCTGCTTCTTGTGAAATTAGGTCCTCGTTCAGTGAGGAGCACACGCCGCACAAGGGGTACTTTCTTCCGGGGTAGAAAAGTCGGAGCACTACCACTGTTCGTCGTCACGATGGGCGAGAAAAGCGAGCGAATGAGCCTACTACGAGCGCTGCTAACTTATTTGTTGATGGGTCTCGTCTCGTCGCGGGATGGTGTTGAAAATCTAAGTTCAGTCTCGCCTTTAGGGTTACAGATTTATAACCGCAAGCACACACAGCACAAAACCAGCGACACGACAACGACGGAGAAGAAGCGAAGAAGCAGCGATGACGATGATGACTGGCGGATATGAAAGCGGCTGTCAAGTCGGCTTTTGTGGCTGTCAGCCCACGGTTCGTAGAGATGTCACATGTAAATACCTTGAATTGCAGGCGATGAAAATTGAAATTAAATTCGATTCAGCTTTTTTTCAAATTCTGTTCGATAGTACGAGCAAAAACTGTCTAGTTGAATTTATTTCATCCGACTCCGGAGATTGAATTTATTTCATCCGACACGAACCTATGCCTAGTACTTTCTACGTTTGATGATTTCCGGTCGCCAATTGATCGGGTGCGATTCTTCCGTCGCCTCGTCATCTTCCTTGTAAATCTTGATCGTTTTGTCCGCCTCGGTCGTGATCAATCGCGAGCCGGACTGGTCGAAGGTCATGGAGAAAATGCCCGCCTCGCTGTCCATCGAGCCCGGCTGTACAGCGGCCTGCAGGCGCTGGAAGTTGTACCCCGTGCGCCAGTCCCAGTAGAACATCGTCCCATTATCTCCTCCCGACACCAGCACACCCTCTGGATTGACGGCCATGCAGTTCACGATCGAGTTGTGTCCGCCGAGGTTCTGGATAAAGTTACCCTCCGGACAGCGCCACTGCTTGATGTTATCCGGTGAGGCGGACGCAAACATGTACAGCGATGGATGCAGCACGATCGCACGCACGCTCTTCTTGTGGTTGGTCAGTGTGCACATGCTCTTGCCGGCGGCCAGATCCCACAGCCGCACGGTCGAGTCGTGGCTGCCGGTAATGATCTGCGGATTGGCTGCCTGCGTCACGACACTCGCCACCGTGTTCGTGTGCCCGGTAAGCGTGTGGATGTTGGCCTTTGTGCGCATATCCCACACGCGTGCCGTTGAATCGCGCCCAGCCGTTACGAGCACATCGATCGTCGGATGCAGTGACATCGTGTACACAGCCGACAGGTGGCCGTGGTAGTGCCGAATAACCTTGTTGTACTCCAGATCCCAGCACTTCACCTGTCGATCCTCGCCGCAGCTGAACAGATACGGATGGCGCGGACTAACTGCCAGCGCTCGGACCGTGCTGACGTGCCCGGTTAGCGACAGTTTAAGCTTTCCGCTGGCGAGGTCCCAGATTTTGATGACCCGGTCGGCGGCACCGGTCGCGAACCATTCGTTACCTGGTTCCACGGCCACACAACGAACCCACCCGAGATGACCGGAAATAACGCGACAAAGCTTCCACGGCGCGTGCCACTTCGGTTTCGGAATGGTTGGTGCTTTCTTGGGCAGTATTTGCACCGCGCTGGAGGTGTTTTGCGACGTCGGTGTTGCTGCAACCGGGACGAGTGCTGTCTGTGCGTTTCCACCGTCCGGTGCACCTCCTCCCTCCTGCTCGCCGGTCGTGATTGCTAACACTGAAATGGTAGCAATATTGTTTTACTGCGATTGCTGCTGATTGTTTATTACAACATATACTTACTACCATCCTTCGCGGCAGGCAGACCCTCGATTCGTTCGGCATCGCCTCTCTTGGCCGCCAACGCCTTCGCTTTGGCCGTACGATCGAACACCAATCCGTACGTGTCCCGTGCTTTGATGTTGTACTTCAATGTTTCACTGTGAATAAACAGAAACAACGTAAATGAGGCGTTCAACGGGGCCACGATCTCAGTGTACGATACTCACAGCTTTTCATCAATCTCCGGAAGCATGGATTGGTTAGCCACGAAGAAATCATGTGTACGCTTCAGTGAACGGAACACCAGCGTGTGTACCGAGTGGCGCTGCACTTCCTCCATCTGTATTATCTTTTCTTCGGCGCTAAAACACAATACTATTCTATTTTGTGCCCAAATGCAACCAGGCACCACGATGTGCGTCTTGTTTTTTTTTTGCTGTGAGGGTAAACAATTTATGACAGCTTCGGGAGTATCGGTTATACTGATGTTTGTTTTGTTTTGCTAAACTGACAGCTTACAAAGGGGGCTCTCGACTTGGGGATTGATGGGTTTCAAATTAAAACAGGATAATTAATCATGGTTTGAGAATAAAAGTCGGTTGTGTTCCACTTTTCACTAATTATTCACAACGTTAAATATGAAATGTTGTAGAAACTTATTGCCTAATGTTTAGCAGGTCGTTAAGGTCGTACTCGCCCCTAGACTGTTCTACGCCAGCACCCTGTCCAACTGTTTTGGTCGAGGGGTGGAAGTAGGCGAACTTTGACACAAAGGCGTGTGAGCTGTCAGCTCGTGAAGTGAAGAAAAAATTTATATCAATAAATTCGATTGTCGTTTTTTGTCGCAGATATCGCAACCGAGTCAGGGTGCTTCTCCGTAAATTTTCCACGATAAATCGTACGCCAAACACTGGTCTCAGGTCGCGTCCGTGCTACGAGTGTTATACTGGTGAAATAGTCGTGTGCATCGCTCGGAAACATCCGCCAGGAAGTTGTGGGTGGCATCGAGAAAAACAGACGCTGCCAGGAAACATTAATCCTGCATATCGACTCCGCGTTATCGCAATCGACCCCGCCGCAGAACCTGGACGTGAAGAGCAGCAAGCATGTCGAGCAAAATTGAGGAAGCACAGGAACACATCCGCCAGGCGGAGAAATGGTGAGCAAAGTAGTCCCGAACAAGGACAGGATTCCTTGAGGGTATATTTTTTTATTTGTGTGTTGCTGCTCACTCATGCCCATTTTTTCTGCTAGTTTGAAGACGTCGCTTCTGAAATGGAGACCAGATTACGACAATGCAGCAGAAGAGTACAATAGAGCTGGTAAGGTTCACTTCAAGGCCCAGCACGACATGGTGTGATTGAATTCGGGGTTTCTTTCCCAGCCACCTGCTTCCGGAACGCAAAGTCTCTTGATCAGTGCCGTGACTGTCTGATGAAATCGTCCGACTGTCATCGTCAGAACCGGGCCCTCTTCCACGCGGCCAAGTGTCTCGATCAGGCCATACTGATCTGCAAGGAAATGAACAATCTGGGAGACATTCGCAAACTGGCGGAGCGATCGTGCAATCTCTACCAGCAGCACGGTTCCCCCGAGTCGGGTGCCACCGTGCTTGACAAGGCGGCAAAGATACTGGAGCAATCGCACCCGGAGGATGCCCTGCAGCTGTACAAACAGGCGGTTGACGTTGTGACGGTACGTATTGGGTAGGCCACAGGAAGGGGATGTGTTAATACAGGCGGCTAACACGTTTCTTTTTCAACCACAGATTGAAGACTCGACTCGCCAAGGTGCTGAGTACGCTAGCAAGGTGGCACGGATCATGGTGAAGCTTGGCATGTACGATCAGGCGGCAGACGCCATACGACGGGAGATCGGGCTGCACCAGCAGGTCGGTTCTGATGGTGCCATCGGACGGCTAGCAGTAGCGCTTGTGCTTGTCCAGCTGGCCCGCGGAGATTACGTCGCAGCGGAAAAGGCCTTCAAGGAGTGGGGCAACTGCTGCGATGCGGCCGAGGTGCAAACGTTGGAGTCGTTGTTGCAGGTAAGCCTTGTGTTCGATGGACGCAATGACAACCGATTAACGTAACCTCGTCTCACCCGAAAGGCATATGACGATGAGGATCCGGAACTGGCCCAACGTGCCCTGTCATCGCCCTTCATTAGGCACATGGATGTGGAGTATGCTCGACTGGCCCGGGATCTACCCCTCCCGAAGGGCGTATCGATTGCCCCGAAGGCGAATGTAATCGAAAATGCGGCGGCCTCATACGTATCCCCCAACAGCGGTGCAGCGGGAGATGTAAGTATAATGAATAGTGAAGCATATTTCGCTCCCCAGACTCACAGACACACATGCTGAGATTGGTTTCTAACATTTCACACCGTCTTGCTTCTCTTTCCTTGATAAGGCCCCCAAACCACCGGCTGCCGACGACAATGACGAGGGCGGCCTGTGTTAGTGTGTAATATGCTCCCGACCGTTACCACCTATCCATCCATGGGGGTATCCCGTACGAGCGTTAAGAGTTGTGTGATACTATTGCTTTTATTAATATTATTATCATTATAATTATACTTATCGGTAATTAGTCGAGTGTGAAATATTACGATCGTTACGCAGCTGGCAAAATGCTTCTCTCGGTATTCTAACATTTCCAAACACAAAACAACTCGATGATGGTGAATGTTAACGATAAACTAAATATGCTGCGCGGGCAGGATAAGAAGCGAAAAGGTGCAACAAATGATTATCACATGTTAGTTGCTGTTACTGGAATTTTACTTGTCTAATGTGTGCCAGCCATCCTATGTGGAGAAACCAATGTTGGTAACAGGCTGACGATTACCATAGTTAGCTTCAAGTTTTGTTTGCTTACAGACTTGGAGGTTTTTTTGTTCTTCATAAACGATCCATGAAAACATAGACTGATTCTTGACCTTCAATTGGAACGATATTTTCTTGGAATTACAATGTTACGTTGTGATACTGAAATGTTTAGTTTGTTTTGTGCTATTTAGCAGTCTATTCTGCTATCTGAATATTTCCTGTGACAGGAGCATAAAGGTGTACGAGACATAATAAACAAAAAAAGAACACAATTATAAGGAAAAAATCGATATGATATTCTGAAAACGAATTTCCAACTATCCAAATCTTCATTAACTATATATGTAAGTAATGCTTCATGGTCCCAAATTCTAGTTGCCGAGCAGGGTTTACCTACCCCGGAAAATTGTGCTTACACTAAGCTGAAATCAATAACTTGTTACAGTGGAAAGAATAAGGCATCAGAGTAATTAGGAAGCAACCTAGTCGGTGTCGATGTATTGAAGAGCCTGCATTCGAAGGCAAACGAATAAGAACACTTCCTGGTAAAGATAACACAGTGCCGCTACCGCGTGATGCACTAAGTAGTAAACTTGTATTCCAAGCAGTAGCGAAACATAACAGAACAAAACAAAACAAAAAAACACCTTTGCGACAACACGGTGAAAAGTAAAATAAATCATATATCTGAAGCCTACCAATAACTAAATGCATTGACTTGGTGTGTGAAATCTATGAATTATCAGAAAAGAAAAAAAAACACATACAAACAACTCGAAAAAAAGCAAAACCATGAAAGCGCGTCCCCTCCATCCTAGTGTACACCATCGAATGAAGTTATCAATTATATTAATAGATAGAGTGATGAATGCACGCCAACCACCCACGTGAACGCTGCATTATCAAACGATACCGCCGTAGATGAACAGAGTTTTAGAAAATGCGAACCCAACGTGGCATGAGTTGAAAATGTATATTGAAGCAGCTGCAGGCGAATGCTAACGAGGCCGTGACTATACGAGGAAGTTAAATAAAAGAAACAGTTGGCTAGTGAGACAAGATTGAACACAAAATAGAAACTAAACACTTTCGTACAATTCACATGCTCGTATGGAAAAGGAAACAGGAAAAAGAAGTGCAAAACTTACGGATCCATCGGAAGTGTAAGTTTATCGTTGGTGCAAATGATTGAACGCAACATTATCGACTGCATTAAAACGTCCGAGAAGCTGAACAGGAACGCTAAAAACGATACCTAGCTACGTGCAATATTTTGTTTTAGTGAGAGATGTTTGGTTGCTGGTAAGCTCTTTTGCTATACTTAGTTCTAATGTTAATAGTGCTTAAAATTGCAAAACCATCTTAGGTACGTTTCAAGCTATTATTTACGTGTTGATGTGATGTTACTTTACAGATGTAAGCTGCAAGCATGATGCATTCCTATGTGTTACGATATAGTGTCGGAAAAAAAAACACTCGAAGGTGAAGATAAAAGTAAACGACATAAGCAGAGCAATCCATACAATCTTAAAGATGCAGCACGAGACACAACGATAATCAGAAATTAAATGCGTGAACAGGCCTGAAGCGTTAAGCAGAATGAAAAAAAGGGAAAATAAAGTTAAAAATAAGCGAAATACACCGTTTTCTCGTTATGCATTACAGCAAGTGCTTGCTTCCGGTTGTAGAAAAATGGGAAGGAGAGATACACCTATATCAAAATAAAGTGCACTCGACATCCTTACTGGTGTGTGTGTGTGTGTGTGCAGGGGGAAAGATCAATTTAAGATATCGACGTTTGAGACCGGGTCAGGGTAGAGCACAGGCACCCGTGTGTGTGTGAACATTCCTTCAAAAGAAATAAATAATTAATAGACAGTTTTATTCACCAAAAAACTATGAAACCAAATAAAACTTGATCGGTAGCAGGACATGTTTCTCGGCTTATAGAGAGAGAGAGAGAGAGAGAGAGATAGAGGGGGGGAGGGAGGGAGGAAGGGAGGGAGAGGGAGATGGAGGGAGAGAGAGAGATAGAGGGGGGTAGGGAGGGAGGGAGGGAGAGAGAGAGAGCGAGAGAGAGAGAGAGTTAGAACGCTTGTAAAGAATGCTTAAAGTTGTATGAGGTATGTTACATGAAACAAAACGCAAAGAACCCACGTTTATTCCATACCGTTCGTGTGTAGAAGGATAACAGAATCAAGAACAACACATTTCGGGACGATTGCAACACTGCAAAACGCAAAAGTGAATAAAAGCAAAATTTATGCGGTGTAAAGTTGTTGACTTAACTTTGTTCGGTTGCCGTTTTCCTGTGTTGCATGTGGCTTTAACCGCTTTACCAGATAAGTGATGATTGTGAACTTCTTCCATAGTGTGACGCATATGTTAACTATTGTGTTATAGCATCTGAAAGGCAGGATCGTAATGCACCGCGATCCCTCATGCCGGTCCCGATCCATCTCCCAGAGGTCTTTTGTGTTCCAATACTCATTACGCTCCACTCACACTCAAAGCTTGTGGCCGTTTTCTATACCTACCCCACTGCCTTTAACATCATTAATCCTCATTTCGTTATAATTCGGCTTAAGTATTCCCGAGTGATGGGAAAATTGTACCCAGTGGGTCTTAGCCGTTTTAAACTTGCGGTTACCTTTGTCACAATCTTCTTCGAACTAAGCCCATGCAATCTCGGTAAGGGACATCCCGTTCTGGAGATAAAAGGTCAGCACCCAAGAGTTTGGGAGTTTTGCGTATCGAATTACCCCTTGTGACCGCGATCGAGACGGATTCGGAAGCTCGGCCGAATCGGGGTAGATGCGAAAAGTGATCTTGTTAATCTGAACGGTCGGAGTTCGGTCGGTCGGAGAAGATGATCCGGTATCTTCTCGTTAGGGAGTTTCCCAGGTCTCGAATTGGAGCGAAACCCTTCGCATGCTTTGATCATTTTGGGGATGGGAGAGCAGGTTGGGTTCGTTCGTTTAAACCGAAGGAAATTAGCTGTCAGGTTTGTCGGGTGTAGTGCAGTGTGGCGGTATGAATAGGCAGGTTGTTGAAGGGTTGTCGATCAAATTATCCTGCCATTATTTTGTTCGTGAAGGTACCGAAATGGTAAGCCAACATTTAATTGATAATTAACATCTTCCCACTGATAGCATAATGTGCTGTTAATTCGTCTAATGTAATCATATCTATATCGTGTTGTTGCCACCTGGAATGGAGCTTGAAAAGAACTCGTTTTCATTCCACATCTGCAACAAGACGTATTCTCGATACGTATAAACGATCCGGTCGTGGCGACGATCATAAACGTGCACACCCAGAAACTTTGCATACACCCTGGGAACGTAGGAGGCACGCTCGCAGAACCCTGAACCCTCTCATAAACATCACTTTTAACCGGTACCAGCGGAAGTAAGATTGAATGAAATTGGGTAAAAAATAACAAAAAAAAAATCGGCCTCATCGGTGGTCCTGTGCAACATGTGAAAAACTGTCTTCCTTCTCACTCTGACGCACGGCAGCTTATGGCCGGTTGTTTCCAATTATGCTTTCGTCGAGCGGCGAAGGGAGAGATATCAAAATGTACCAGAAGACGGATTTGCGGACCGACATTCAGAACAGCCGTCAGGGCCCGGCAACTCCTTATGCAAACGCTTTGCGGGGAACGGAATAGAGAGAGAGAAAGAGAGCGTGATTCGAGCCGAAGGAGGGATTACGAAAGTGAAGCAGCGTTGGAAAAAAACCGAAAAGAAACGTACGCATGGAGGCGGCAAACGGACAGGATAGTGAGAACTATAAGTGGCCGATAGTTGATGACGGGCGGAATGAAAGGGGTTGAAAACACCATCGAGTAGAGAAGAAACACTGATCACCAACTCCTGCAGGCTGCAGTGGAAAAATCAAAACAGAGAGAAAACGATCAACTCCAATCCACCTAGAGATGAAATTGAAACACAACCCATGCATATGCTTGAGAGAAGTAGAAACCCTGTAAATGGTTCGAAAGGTTATATCAACACTGCTTTGCTTTGCGAAAGAGTTTTACAGATAACTCTCTCGAACTTGTGTGCCATATGTTTCGGTATGCCCAACAAAACCCGCAAGCCACAACGAGGTACCATTCGTAACGTCATCTTTTTCCATATCCAAATTGATCATCATCATCACCGCCAGCTAACAACCGGTCAACGCGATACAACGTGTGCACGATCAAAAAAGGTTTGCCGACAATTTTTATTTTTTTGTTTAATGGCAAAAGATGCGGACAATTTGGTGCTCCTTCTTTTGCTCCGCTGGATCGAGATCACAAGGAGTGAAGGAAGCTGCCGTACGACCAGGTAGCCGTACGATCGCGCACCTAGGAAGGAAGAGTGACACCCAGTCTGCTTGCGAGTGAAAGAGAAGCTGGAATAGAGGGAACAAAGAGAACATAGAATTTGGCGAGCATATGTTGGGAGATCGAGACGGAGTTCAGGGATCGTCAATCGGTTACTTTAATTAGTTTATTTTTTTGTTTCAGCTACCAGCCTTCATATAGAATTAGAATACTCATCAAGACTCCACAATAGTCAACAATAGAGAAATCATTTCAAAGAATTGGTAGATTCTTGGATCGGAAACACAGTCGTACACACAAACCTTATCCACACACTGACTATCCCTGGATTTGTATGATCAATCCGTGAATTGGTGCACGAGAAAGAGCAAAAATGGTCTCTCAGCACGAAGAGCGATCGCGATCGTGGACAGGACTCCGATGAGCGTGTGTTGGTGAACGCACAAGCTGGTTTTACAGCACACTCCCCCATTCGGAAAGACTGGTAGAAGGAAGAAGAAAGACATAATCAACGGCAAGCGGCCGGAGAGAAAGGAGCCCGCAACATGAATGAGAGAAAACGCGCGAGCGTGCGCGCGGCAGCCGCAGGAATGCCTGGGACGAAGTTGGTCGAAAAACCAGTTTTCAGTTCAAACATTACGCGCACTTCGATCGGGTTGTTGGCGAGAGTGTATCGCGCGTTCGTTCGATCGTTCGTTCGTGTGAAGGGTGCTGCAGTTTACAGCATCTCTCATCGGGGGGAAAAAAACGGAACGAGGTTAGAACCATGGGCTGCCATCTCATATCCTGTGACTCCCCGGTTTGGGACACGTAGTTTCGTATGGTGTATCGTGTTAAATATGCTGTGGCAGTAGGCGGGAGTGTTTTAAATAATAAAATAACCCTCGCCATCACCATTCCCACGCAAATGCACCACCTGGCGATAGTTTCGTAGTTTGTCGCCCTGGGGTCCCTTGCCTGGGTTAGTTTTGCGAAGGGGTCGTTGCGTGGGACATTGTGCGACTTCGCCGAAAGTGCACGTTGAAGAGTAGTTCGAGTGAGCTGTGTGGTGTGCGGTGTTGTGCATTATCTAAAGGCTCACAATTCAATACGGGGTGCGTTACGGGGCGGCAGGTTGGCCCGGACAGCTGGACCTCAATACCCGCCGCTCCAACGAGTCAGGTCGAAGTTGCTGCCAACGCATCTTCGCGGGCCGTTCTTGATGATCTAAATTAAATCAGCTAATTAAGAGGAGTTTGGTGTCAGGTCTATAAAGCAATCGCTGGCACCGGTCCAGGCGGAGCATCGTGGCCGGCTCGGTACCGTTAGCGGATGCTATTAACTTTCTGGACCAGTTCTGGGCCGTTCTCGGTTCTGCGTTTGTCGGCAGAACCCATCCGCGCGCGTGTTTAGTGAAAGTCGTAGAATGTGTTACATTACATAAAACACGTTCCTTTAGGTCTTTCACACGCTTCTTGTATGGCTTCTTCAATTATCGGGAGTATCGGGCGTCCCGTGATAAAGATGCGCCGGGATGGTCGTCGGGATGGTATCAAATACAGTCGAAAGTGTCGAAATTGCCTTTGCCAATACATGCTGGTAATGGAAAGGTGCTAGGATGTGAAGTGAAACGTGAAGACAGACCCAAAGCGTTGAAACAATCGTTTTCACGTGCGGTACAGCGAATAGTGATGCGAGTTGGAAGCGTGGAAGTGCAAGTTCCACAGTGTCCTCCTCTGTGCCGATTGCAACAGGTCCCTTCTCCTTTGGCATTCTTGCCAGTTGCATTGTGTAGTTTACAGAGAAAGCAACCAATCGCCGGACCGGATCGTTCAAAAAAAAAAAAAATTGACGAAAGAGGAAAATATAAAATACTACACACCAAGCGCCCAAGGATGATGACCCGCGATCGATAGCCGGTCACTCCGGGGAACCTGTACACGGAGGATGGAATGTGCTTGTGCTTGTGTGTGTGTGTGTTTTTTTTTAATATTTATGGTTGTGAATACACATTTTCGGTGCACATGCTGCTGCGGAATGAATGTGCAGTTATTTATTGCATGTGGGGTGTCATTTGCAGGTAGCCGGGACAGCATCGTCGACTCTTGTTGCCGGCTTTTTATGTTTGCTTCTTCTAGTCCTTTTCCATTGATTGACAGTGCGTTGATATGTTTTATGTACTGATGCTGCTGTGGCAGTGGATCCTGTGGACCGTTCCATGTCCGATACGTCGTCGTACCGTCACGTACATGAAGGACACCCGGGAAGATGGACCACTTGGTTCGTGGAAGTGCAATTTACCCAACGATGGATTGGTGCGTGGGAAAGCTGTGACATGTGACAGGACTGGTTTTTTTTGGTGGGGGGGGGGGGGGGAGTGGCTGGGTTTGGGTGATTTTTCTCACATGGAACAATAGGAAAACGCAAAAATATAATTCTATCTAGACGTAATGGGTCGGAGTGGTTTCCAAAAACTTAGAAGCGAAACTTTTATCTAGCTTGTACAGAAAGATAAATGACTTTCCATAAAAGGATAGCACTTGAATGACTTTTACTGGCAGACAGAACCAGCATCTGCTAAGTAGAACCGACAAGATTTCTATTCAAACAGTAGGGCGTAAATCGATTTGGTAATGCATGGCGATAACAAGAAGATCCCTCACGCGATGCTTCCAACTATGGATTCCCTAATCGGAGCCGAGCACTTAAGACTTTTTCAACGCCCGGTTCGAGCCGTTTAGGCTCCTGATTGTTGGAAATAAATCCTCACCCCGGAAACATACCACTGTGTCTGGCATTTTGTCACGGCCAGCCGCCAGACGCAGCGCATAAGTGACTCGGGAAACTAACCGTGGAAAGTAGAACGTGTCTGGGGCGCTTGCTCGTTCGGCGTAAAAAATGCATGAACATTGCCTAGAGGATCGGGTCGATTCGGTCCTTGTTTACCTTTTGATAGCGTACGAGTTGGGGACGAGTTGGAAACCTTAAATTAGAAGACCCAGTTGATGCAATTACCGATACGGACGGGCAGTGGAGAGAAAAAAAAACACAATCCCTAATATGTGGCGTGGCAAGTGGCAAAAAACCGAAGCGTGCAGATGAAGATATGATACGTCAGTTATGCTACCTTTAATGATCATCATTAGAGGAAAACCTCTTAGTACGGTTCGTTGCGTGCCGTAGACTGTCCTTTTATTCATCTGACCATTTCTGCCAGTACGAAAAAACGCTTTCTTCACATTGGCTGCACGGTGAAGTTAGAGGAATGAGAAAAAAAAATCCACAAATTGCCCTTTTAGTGCGTTGTTCGCTCCTTGTTCTGGTGCGATCGTAGTTTTTTCGTCCCTCCCGATTGCTGCAAGAATTGTTGCACGATGCACTATGATGCACCTCTCGGCATCCGGAGGAACTTAACCGCAAAAGCGCAATTTAATGACCACACGGGCATGTGACTTGGAGAGATTGTGTGCTTGTGTGAAGTTAGTCTGCATTTTGAATTAATCTTACTCACACACACACACACACACACATACGCGCGCGCGCGCACATGTACACATTGGGCCACATTGTTGACTGTGTGCGAGAGCCGCACCTCCTTTTTGGTATCGCAATACGTAGATTCGTTCGCAGCTTTGTCGGAGCATCCAAGCTCCGGGCTTACGTAACAAGCCTGGACGAATGCTTGGACGCATCATTACGTCTTACGGGGCTCATAATCAACCGGCTAGTGGATAATGAGCGAAACTACAATAACAGAAGCAAAAAAAAAAATCACACCCCGACTGGATCACGCCTTGCTCCAGAAGACGATCCCGGGTCGAGGGTGTCTACACCAGGGCAGGCTGGTTCTGCATCGTTTGCCCCCCATCCGTCGAATGGTTCGTGCAAGTTTGAAAGAGCGGCTTCGGTGCGTTTTACTGCCCATTCCAACACGCACCCGACCAAACGTGCCTACATGTGGGAATGGGACGCTACCTTTAAATATGAAAATAATTCCATGTCGGCACAAGGTGGAGGAGGCAGACTGCATTTGCGGACGTTGCGGAGTAGGTTTTGCGATACACCTTGCTTGAAAAATAAATCTTTTATAAAGAAAAAACGCGGTGATCATGCAATCCACTTTTATAGGACTACTTAAAGTCAAATTTGCATTTTTTTTGTAGACAGCGTCTTTCTACGGTTCTAAGTTCACTATTTTGAAATGAGTAGAAAATAGATTTCGAGTAGTATCCCTCAAATAAAGCTTTTGAAACGGCCACAATGTTTTAGTTAACCCAATGACCCTTTAATAAGGAGTTACTCTATAAAGCCTGGACGCAGTGTAGATAAACGCTACGCTGTCTGAAGACGACGCACTGTCACTCATTCCATTGCGAAACGAAGGGGTCTCAGGTTTTTGATGTTTCGTTGTGTCTTTAGCATGACGACAAGCAATCCCCAAGCAACAGGAGCAACGATCGCACCGATGAAGTTGCTCCCCATGTTCCGGTTTTCTGTTCGGACGGCCAGCTTTCTGATGGATGACGGCGGAGGGCCCGGTTCGCTGAATTACCAACAACAAACATTACGCGGGACGCACTGCGATGCTGCACACTGCATACGATTCGTTCGTTCGTTAGCCCCCGTGATTCCTGATTTAGACCACGGCTCTACGGCGGCGAACATGGGGAACACGGCGTTCATGACACATCTGTGTACCGCCCGTTATGATTATGATGCCTCTGGGCAAAACCTGGGACCATGGGAGCACGTTGATTTATTTTTCGCCGATGGGGGTTGTCTTGTGGTGCTCTGTTTCGCCGTCGAACCAGATAGAATATCCCAGTAGCAGCAGTAGTTATCATGTTGTCGCTTTTTTTTTCGACGCAATCCAACATTTGACAGCTACCGGTTTCAATGTTGATAACAGCGGGTAATTTGTGAGATTGGGATGAGCTCGTTAGACAAAGCGATAAGCACAGATGCACAATCGAATGCATTATTGTGACGAAAATGACGATCACAACGTGACATGCAGAGGACACGCATGCACGCCGTTAAAACACCTTTTTGGAAGATAATTAAGCAAACAGGTAGTAAACCACAACCCGTTTCGATGTGTTGAACGAAGCAGCTAAATATAATTCCACACCAAAAGGCATTCTGTTGGAGAATGTAATAGTTTTCTTTTAATATTACTTCGACCCAGTTGGACGATTTCAAACACACTTTGTGCCGCTTTTCTCTGTGCAACACATCATTGCGGCGTTGGGAAAAGGTATCGTCGCGATCGGTTACGCTATAGATCAAGTTCAATCTTCACTTTGATCTCCGGTCGACGGCCATGTCCGGGCGGTGCTTAGTCGACGACCGTGAGCCGGATGATGGTAATTTTCTTCGCAAACGCGGAGCTACCGCACAGCTTCAACCGCTTGAGTTCAGCCGGTGGATCGCCGTCTGCAGACCGGTGACGCCTCCAGTGGCACAAAGATTGTCCCTGGTAAGGGCGCCCTCGGTGTGTAATTATGTACCTGCCTGTGCCCGTGCATTGGCACGCTATTGATGATGCCCGATCATCGGATTTCAACGCTCCAATAGCTGGCAATGGCTTAATAACGTACACACGCTATGCCCTTTGGGTGCGTTCAACACCTGAGGAGTTGGGCTGGCCAGGCACGTCTCTATAGAAACACTCCAAACAGCGAAAAGGTATTTAATGCCGTAACGTGGGCAACATGAATGATGTAGCTGGCAGGTAAAAGTCCCAGACAGGACTGTATCCGTGGGACCGATAGCCCATCGTAAACAGGCCTGCTCGAGGATGTTTGATCTTTTGCTTTTTGGAATCTTCAAGGGGCAGTAACAATTGCGGCAATACATTGCCCAGCTGCAGGAATCTACTTAAGGCCCGGTTGATCAATAGTTACAAACATAAATTGTGCCAATTAGTTAAGACGTTACCTAAGCCATCCAGGTAGGTAGATGCCTCAGTAGATAAGGTTCTTCTATAGATGGTAATTATTTGGCGTGATTTGTTACAAGTTTTTCAAATCCCTCGTTCAATGCAACATTTATATAGGCTCAATATTAAAGAACCGCTCGTGATGGACTTAAACCAGTTGATGCTGCTTTGACAGCGCTTCCAACAAAGAAGCTTTGCTGAAAGCGAGTGGCGCCCTTTGTGCTGTACCCTTGTGCACATAGCCAACGGTGTAGTGCACGATCGAAAATGGGTCACAAAAAGGCTGCACGACATTTGTTCGCATCGCGTTGCATAATGTCCGGGACGCGTAGTTCGATCGTTCGCTTCACCGCGGGAGTTCACGCGATCGTCGCCGCCCGTCCCGAGTAGTTTAATTTAAGATTTTAATTTCATGCCCTGTTCACTTTCTACCCGTCAAACCAGGTCGATTGGGTTTCGCCGGCGTAAAAGGGTACACCCGGGGCCTCCGATGCCCTGCGTAGAGTAGGAAGCTACGGGACGATGACGATGACTGGCCAACAGCACCAGCAGCAGCAGCTGCAGCAACCGAACAGCCACGGCTGCGAGGCGTTACAGCCATCGCAGGGTCAACCGCATCGTTATCATCTGCATCATGATCCGGCGTACAACATCACCACCGCCGAGGCCGATCTTGATTACACCAGTGACAACAGTGTCGCCGTACTGCAGCAGCAGCACTATCCATCAGCGGTCCATCATCACCACCATCATCAACAGCAGCAGCAGCCACCGCCGCCGCCACAGCACCACCATCGCTACATGCCATCGAGCTCTAGTTCCTGTGATAATACCAAACAACCCACTCGGCTCGGCGGCAGCTCCAGTGCAGGTGGTTCCTGCGACGAGAACACGCCCAGCGTTTTGGACGTGAATCTCGACTCGAAGAAGATTTCACTGTAAGTCGGTAAACGATCGCACACAATCGTGAGGGGCGCGGAGAAGGTTGTTTGATTGATTTCCGTTTTCGTCTCACACACACCGACTTTCCCCTCGGCTTGAACCCACCCACTCGCGTCGCTAGTGCTCACAACGGCTCAAGACTGAACTCACCGGTGCGCTTCGGTGACGAGCGGAAGTATGGGAACAATCACAACCACCATCATCATCACCATCATCACCACAGCCACCACGGCGGGCACCACGGCGGCCATCATCACATCGAGGTGTACAGCGACGGTGCGACCGGTCTGGACACCAGTAAGCTGGAGGAGGAAATTTCCGAGGATGACCGGGGGCCACCGCTACCACCGCGGCCCGCACCAAGAACCCGCACCGCGCAGCGCTTGGAAGCGGGTAAGTGAGGAAGTGGACGGGAATGACTCGGCACAGTTGCCTAGGAAGTAGGATAATTTGAAACAACTTTGTACCGTCGCTCGCTCTCTGCCCTTTCCATTGAGTTCAACGGAGTGTAGGGGCTTCTGTTGCTCAGGTAGTGCCTAACGCAGTCACTTTGAGCACCTCGTAGGTTGTGTGACCCTCCACACTGGGAATCAATAATCGTTCGCGCGAAGTAAGGTTTCTGCGGGAAGCATCGAACCGGCTCTCGAGTTACCGGAACGGAACGAATTGGCCAGTGATTATTTCAAGCTCAGAACCCTTGGAATTGAAATCGAAGGTGATCCATGCATGCTGAGTTAATACGACTGAACATGGACTTGACATTGCCACTAAGTACATGCTCCTATTGAGGTACAGTCTTTAGGAAATGGCCCAATCTTAATAGACCAGCCACCAAACCGTCACTTTGAACGACCCAAACCCTTCGATGCCAAGCACTGACTGCCTGAGCACAGGATTCGCCACAGGACACTGTTCGGCACGTGACGGGCGGATCCTGCGCACTGGCCGGCACGAACTGCAAACCCCCCCCCCCCCCTCCCTGGCACGCAGCATCCCCGCGCATGGGAAGCGAGCGCGTGTGTGCCCTCGGTGCGTTGGTATGCTGTGTGCGACACCGTGTTTTGCCAAATGCCACAGCGTTTCGGGGCGGTGGGGCGGTAACCATACGCCAGCAAATTGAGCACAGGGCCTGCGGACGGGACGGGCTGTCCAACTCATTTCGCCTGTCAAAAGTTTGGTGAACTGGTCTGGTCAGGCGCCTTTGCGCGGAAAGGAAGTAAACAGTTTTTATTCGCACTGGTGCTGGGAGCCTTTCTCACCCGGAGGCTGCGGAGTGTAAATTGATTGCGAGCTCGGTCCACAGTTTGCCAACTGTGTGTTCTTCAGACTGCTTCAGCGCCCCTCCTGTATCCTGAAGGGTACATGTTTGCCGATGTGTCTACCCAAACGAGAGAAGAGAAGTTGTTGTGTGCATCATACAGGGTTCGAAAGCAATGTGTTTCATATAAGATTACTCCACAATTGGATTCCGTTTCGGCGAGGAAGTGCAATTGTCTCACAGAATAATGTGCTACAGTAACATAACAGTTTCAAAGTACAATAAACGAAGCGGATTGCAACAGTCCCAAGCTAGTGTGATAGTTTGACCGCCAGAGATAACAGATAGTACAACATACAGCAACAATAGTAGCATAGTCTAGTGTACAGAGTAGTATTATTGGGATTTCGCACAGGACGTTTTGCATGAGAATTGGCCAGCTATCTTATAATGCCAAACGGACACTAGCCGAGTGTGCCGAGTTTGTGTTGTGTTGTGTGTGTCGTTCTACGTGCGTACGCCATCATGCACGGGTATCCCTTCATGCAGGTCGTCCAGTACAGTGTGCCAACGTGCACCTGGGCGCCACCGCCAGTAGAACCACCGCGTCCACCCTCAGCAACGGCGGGTTAATATTCCAAGCTGCGAAACTTTGCGCTCGTGACACCTTGTGCCATGCTTACTGACAGTTCGTTTTGTTCCTACTCCTCCATCCCGACAGCTTCCTCAACATCCGGCGTGCGGAAGTACGTCATCTGGTGTCTGATATGTGGCGGTATCTCCAGCCTGCTCGGTGTCCTCTTTCTGGGCATCTACTTCCTGCTTCGATCGTACACCAGCACGGTGGGTTATTTCGAAACCGTGCCAACGTTTGTGCCTGCTACCCTGGTGAGCCTTGGGAGTTTGTTACAACAGAAACAAAAAAAAACCGACTCTAACCGATTGACCTTTCTTCTATTGTAGCTCATGCTGACGGGCATCTGTATAATGAGCCTGGCTAGGCGACGAAATCGGTACAGCTATCTGGTGTGTAAAGCAAGCACCAACACACCACTGAAGCGCTTGTGTTAATGGTCGATGTTTTTTGTTTCATTGGGGCATTGTAGATCAAACTCTCCGGCGCGTGCGGGTTAGCGTCGGCACTCACCTGCGCGTTGGTGACTGTAACCACCACCGTCCTGCATATGAGCCGACTGCAGGTGCTGCGGGAGTGCGAGTACACACAGAAGACTCGCACCTGCACGTGCTACTCAGTGACGGCGGACAAACAGACGGAGTCCGGTGTGGACGATAGTGTGCGCTTCGTGTTCGATTCAACGTCCGACTGTGGCGTTGTGCATGGGGCGCTGTACTCGTGCCTGCGGGCCGTTTTCGGTCTGTCCGTTGCAGGCGTGCTGGTGGCCGTGTTCAGCTGCATGCTCGTGTACCAACTGTTGAGCCACGAGCGGAAGAAGATGTACTGGGAGCAGCTGGAATTGCGTTGCCGGTCGCTGTACTCCGGCCAGCAGGGACCATCGTCGGTGCTCCCATCTGGACCGGGGATGCTCGGAGGTGGTACCGGTGGCGGACTGGGAGGTACCGGGCGGGCCGGGAACTGTCGCTGCTGCGAGCAGTGCCATGCGCATCGGAATGTGTTGCCCTCGGCGTACCCGTGGGAAGGAGACAATCGCTTCTGGACGCCGGGCCAGGCCGGCAACTTCTACTCGCCTAACCCGGGCGGTGATGAGCCAGGGACGGGTGGGCGCTTGAACGCCAGTGGACGCCGTATGCCTGGCTGGAGTTGGCCCCGGATGCCCTGGCAGCGGAGTGATGCCTCGCAGCGGCTGTCCCCGCACAGTCCCGACTCGCAGTATGGCTTCTCGAACCGGGCCGGAGTGACGCCGGTAGTGCCGGGTGCCGGTACGCTGCTCGGTGATCCTACGGTACAGCCACGGTACAACGTCATTGACCAGCAGTACGGTATCTGGGGACCGCCACCTCCGTACAGCGATCCGAACAGTCCGGCCCGCCGTGGACGCTATCAGTACATCCACCCGGCACAGTGCGGACCACCGTTACTCGACCCGAACCAGGCCGGTTCAGCCATGGTTGCGTCGAACGCGACAGGGCCCGGTATTGCCATACTCGAATGCCACCAACACTCTGTGATGGGTGTGGATGTCCACGGTATTCCCCAACAGTACGTCAGCAGTCAGGCGGCACTTTCGACCGGTGCGGGACAGCAAGTCCTGCCGTCAAATTACTCCCGTGGCGGTGGTGTAGGTGGCGTCGGACCATCCGGCGGTAGCAGCGTGGGAAGCAATGGCCCGAACCCAGGCACCAAACGCCAACAGGGACCTACGGGCTACGGCAAGGGACAATCACAGTCGAAGGAAAACTACGAGAATACACCGTCGGACAGTGATGGGCCTGGGCGGGACCGGTTTTCTAATACACTGCCACTGCGGAAAGCGAAGAAGCGTGTGGAGGCCGGTGCAAAGAGCATCGGTCCAGGCAACAACAGCCAACCCGCCGGTGGCCGCGTCAATGTACAGAACGTGTTCGGAGCAAACCAAACCGTGTCCGGCTCGCTGGAGACTTCCGAGAACGAATACAACGAACCGAATCTTCCGCCGGCAACGGGTGCTTTGGATGATTGCGCTGGTCGGGGAGCATCACCGCACGCCGGGTTGCATGGCCTACCACCGGCTGGTATGGTAGCGCACGCTCCGAGAAGTCGCCGTCAGAAGCTGCCCAACTCGGCGGGCATCGAGAACTGTGGGTTCCAGACGGTCGAGGCACTCGAGGCAGAAGCGGCGGCGGGTGTTACTGGCAAGCTGCTGGAGCCGACCGAGTCGGAGGTTTACTTCGCCGACGTGAGCAGCTGCTGCAATATGTCCGTGAAGAATGACAACTACTACGAAGACGCCAGTCAACGACGAAAGAAAGAAAAGCAACAGCAGGACCAAGCTGACGACTACATCGCACAGCGGTTCGGTAAACGGGAACCCTCCGTCCGTAGCCGACAGCCGTTCCCACAGGCGGTACTGGGACTGGGTGATAAGCCCCCAGTTATGCCCCGGTCATCGGTGATTCCGAAGGATCACTCCCGCCAGAGCATGTGTTCGGTGGACTCGGGCGAGCGGACGGACTATACCGATCTGTCGCCGGCCACCCCCAGTACAAACTTCCCGTCGATCGTCGGTGGTCTTGCCGGTGGCAAGCAGCAGCAGACGTCCCAACAGCAGCCACCGGGTGATAGTGGTACCACTGTCCACCCGGAACACGACGCCCCGGCCGGCGGGTGCAACTTCATCGCCTCCTACCCGTACTCGTCGAACGAACAGAGCCAGGAGGCGCACCGACGCTCGACCAAGAACCTGCACGATATCTTCCTGGCGCCCGACTCCCAGTACGAGGTAATGAAGGAATTGCATAGATTTAAGTCGACACCACTAACGCTAACACCCTTCGAACCACCTGACGGTGGGCGATCGTCATCATCATGCCAGGACATGCCGGGCCCGTTCCCTCCACCGGCGTCCTCGTCCGGACCGGGCGATCGGACCGACCGGACGGCGGCGGCAGCAGCAGCAGCGGCGGCCTCGTCGTCGAAACCGAAGTCACCGAAAAACCTCAACATTACGCCGATCAAACGTCAAAGTCTCGGCACCAACATCAGCTCGATCATCCAGAACCTGAGCGGAAGCGATGTCGGGCTGCTGTATCCCGAGGGCCGCAACCACGGCCCGTACCACCAAAGCGTCGTCGGTTCGTCGGACGGTTCGTCTTCCAATGGCGAGGGTTCGGTGGGGGTGCCGGTTGGTAGTCGGCGACCGGCACCGGACATCAATGACAGTGTCAGCAGCAACGAGGACAATGAGGACCACCCGGCCATCGATGGCGAACGGAGACGTGCTGCCGGCGATAGACGCTTGTGAGACGAAGTGTACGTGTGAGTGATCCTCACGGGATAGTTGGGCGTGGCAGCCTGGGAGGCGTGTCAGTAGAACTCGACAGGTCGTGTAAATGTCACACACTTACTGTTTAGTTGCACCATTTCGCAATTTCGGCCCACTGGACGATATTGATCGAACGGTCTGCCCGTCAGCATTAGGTCAGCGTCAGGATGTAGGTTAGCCACATAAATGTTTCATCCCACGTTGTTTTTTTGGTGGTCGGATTTAGACGGTTGTATAGAGAAAATTCATCGTCCGGACAGTGTGAACAAAAAGTGCGATTGCGATTCATCGTCCAGGTAAATTTGCATGCCTGCGGTCCTCGTGTACGAAAACGCCTAATCGAAAACCTATCCATCCGGAACTGTCTCGTCCATTACTGTACCACAGATTCGCCACACTCAGATCCACCAAAATATTATTTAATTGGTGTGGTTAGCGTCCGCTACGGGAAGCTGTTCAACCAAACTAGTAGATCCCACTAACACTGGATCTCCTCGACTGTGGTAGCTTTAACACATGGATCCCACTATGCATTCGGTAGGACATTTTATGTTAATACAACTAGGATCGGTATTAGATAGCAAGCACAAGTTGCAGCAGTTTATGCCAGTTTGAATTCCACTTTCGTTCGTCACTGTCAAGACATCCACGCCGCAAAGTAGTATTTAGTGTACATATATGCCCAACCTAGTAGACAAACGCGTTACTGAAACTTAGCACAAATGATCGCGAGCATGCCCGCAATATTTGGAGTTACTGTTATTTAGGTAAAACTCTATGCCATTATTGTTATGCGTGGATTTCCTTCTCTATGTTGGTTTGGAAGTTTTGTTACGGAAAAAAATCGTTTTCGCCAACGGACCTCTTTCAATCCCGTGTAGCACACTGTGTATTGTAAGATGTCCTGGCTGGTAGTGGAGCGGCGTATCGTGAAAATGTATGATAAATATAACTCGCTCAAAAGATATGGCGGTCACATTTACCATAGTCGGTAGATTTGGGTTCAAATCTCCACCGGCCCGAGTCCCAGTAGCAAGCAGTGCTGCATGTGGCTAAGTATTAAGCATGCATCTAAGTAAGCCATACATGTTAGTGGAATTACGGAGAAGCGCATAAACACAAATCGCTCAAAAAACAGTTCAAATGGAGGCCCGAACGGTGGAGAAACTGTCGGAATCAATCGCCATCGGATGTGCAACCCGTGCGACTGACGTCTGCACGTCTGCGACAGGTGTACCTACAATCAAATCAATGCAAAGAGTAATAATTACGTCAAAGTTGTACGGAGGAAAAAAACTAAATAAATCAAATGTGCAACGACAGCTACGCACAAACAGAGGCATGTGGACAGGTGGATTTTCTACTCCAGTGCATCTCAAAATCGTCAGATCCCTATCCATTTGCGGCAGACGGTATCCAGTACACGCATAATAATAGTAAACATGAATAATCCAACCGTTTAAACACCGGAACGCGATGAAGCCGGAAGGAAATAAATAGTATGTATTGATTTTGCTAATAAAAGCGATATGATGCTGCGCGAAGACGGCATATAATAAAACGAAAACAGAAACTCTGTGTTTGTGATTGATTTCGAGCTATATCACAAGGATCTGTGCACTGCGAAACCGTCAATAGCCCACCATGGCTGTATTTTTAATCAAATTTGTGAAGTACGGTTAATTGAACACAATTCAAAATAATTTCAAAATAATTTACTTTAAATTGTATCAGCGATATCTGTATAGTCTGTGTAATTTTAATCAAATATTACAAATGTTTATCAATATATTCCCTCGGAAATTGTCGATTATCTTCCGCTCGTCGTTTACCAAAATCCAAATTGGCACACAATAATAAAACATCATAAACAGATTCCAAAACAGTGATCCACTGTGAACAGATGAGGTTTCCAATGCCCCAACATGTTCTCCACATACTGCTGTTTACAGTCTCTCGACTCGCGAGAGAGCGCGAGAGACTATTTCGCGGAGAGTTTATGATTATCTTAGAGTAGCGCGTTGGGGTTGCTCTGTCCGATCGTCCCCAATCGCCCGTCACTTGACAGTCAATAGGGTGGTACGATTTCTGTTCGTCGTGCGCTTGTGTGGTGAAATGTCAAACTGTGAGGAAAATGACGAGAATGTGTTGCTTGCCATTGCCGAAATTTTCGATGCAATCGCGGATGGAGACGAGCAGGCGTTGGCCCGTTGCTTGGAAAGTTCCACCATCGGCACCATGCTACAGTTCGAGGCGACGTACGGCGCAACGCCACTCGCGTATCTCGTCGAAGCGGCCGACGTGAGTCATCTCGGGCTGGTGCGCCGTCTGCTGAGAAGCGGGCTGTGCGACTGTGAGGCGACCGACAGCAAGGGACGGACGGTGTTGGCTAGGTTGGCACATGCGCATAACGCTCACCCGGCGTTTGTCGAAAGCATCATCCAGCTCGTGATCGAAGGAGCCGACGACGCAACCGCTTGCTTCAGGATGCTGAAACATAACTCCACGGAGCTGTTCCGCACGTTTCTCGCGCTCCGGCCAATGGACGAAGCGCGACTGTTCCAAAGCTTGACCAGCGCGCTAACACAGTTGAGCGTTAAGCGTCTCCTGATAGCGCCGGAACTGCAAGTATTTGCCTTGTGGAAGCTGGCTGACTATGGCTATCGACACCTGTCGGGCGATTGGACGGGAAATGACACCGATGAGTGGAGGCACCACATCGAGGTGGTGATTGATTGTTGGAGTGCAATCGATCGGCAGTACGACACGAGGAAGTATGAGGATGTCGACGACCGGTTGCTTCACAGGCTGCACGTCATACACAACCACCTGTACTTCCTGCAGCACAAACCGTTTCTGGCGTATCTGCCCATGCGTGAGATTATATTTTGTGTGGCAATATTTCTAAACATTTTTAATAATGAAAACAAATTTCTCGTCTACCGTTTAATGGTGAATAAATGCCAGGTGATGGAGTATGTACGCATGATCACACGCCAGCTGGCACTCGTTCAAGCGTCACTAAGGACAGTGGAACAAGAAATAATCACGATTGTGGAGGAAGTGAAATCATTAGGAGCGCAGCAGAAGCAAAATTTGATCATGCAGCTAATGGAGAAAATCCATCAATCGGATATAAAAAACAAAACTCATGTCGTTAAACAATTCGAAGAGAAGGTCCAAGCAATCGACGCAACCAACGGTCACAGTGATGCATTGATCAAGGAGCTGATGAAGCGAGTAAAACAAATCGACAAACGGTGGACCGAGAAGAAGATGCAGGAATTGAAGGCAATACATAGCGCAGCTCGAGATCACCTAATCGCGCAGATAACACACAGACTGGAGCACGCTGCTCATCCACAAAACGTTGCCGATCGGTTGATCGCCTTATCTAAACAAGCCGACTGTGCCGGCACGATCGCAGCGGTGATCGTTGCCAGCGAACGGTTCGATTTGGAGCACTTAATGCGGGGCAAGGATCGTCGTACAGGACGAAGACTAGCGAAGTGCTACACTCAAATGAAACAGTTCTACTCACTGCACAAAGTTATAGTCGCCTTCTCGCGCATTGCGGAGGCCGCGCCCGCGAATACGGCCGTGTTCCTGAATTCGCTGCGGCGCGCCGTCATGGTGCTGGGTGAAGCGATGAAGAACACCAAAAGCACGCCCAACATGCCGAATGGCCGCGTCGAGGAGGCCATGAACCGCATGCTAACCGAACAGTTCTCGGCAATGAACATTTTTCACCGGGACCGCTATGCGCGAGGCTATTCGCTGACGAGGTTGCGCGTTACCGACGAGCTGGAGCGAACGGTTTTCCGTGAAATACCAGAACATAAGGCGGTGATCGGTGCCGTATTGCATCTGCTATATATCTTAGCGTTGGCCAACATTCGCCGTAGCTTCTATGGCACGCTGTTGCGTTGCGGCACGTTGGAAACACTACGAGCGTTACTCATGTATGTGGGCGAAAAGGACACGATACTTCCGCTGCAGCACGAAAGCGTCCAGATCGTTCAGGAGTATTTTACATACGTGGAGGCATTGTTTGCGGAGCTGCGTGAGAATGAGGTTAGCCAGACGGCTCAGTTCGCTCACATAGATGGGCAATTGAAACTGCAGTGTTCTATGTTTGAAGAGCTGCAAGCAATGCTAGACATCGAGAAGTCGTTCGATTTCCAGAGCTTACGAAAATCGTGCTTCTCCTGCAATGACTTGGCAACGGTACGGCGAATGTTCCACTGGAAGATGGAATCATATCATCCGAATCGCCTGCTTGAAACCATCTGCACCAAATGGGACGCTAGTATTGCGAAGCTGTCGTACGTTCAAGAGTTAGACTGGCGCTTGAAGTGGATCGATCCTACGACCATCTCCTGCAAGCTCGGAATGTTACAGGTTGCTTTGAGCTCGGCCGACGAGGATTACTGCCTCTCCCGTACACGGGAACTGGTGGAAAGCATCGGGGTAGCGGACAGCGTGGATGAACAAGCGTTACACATGTTAAGGGACATGCTACGACCGTACTATGAGAATATATTTCTGCTGCCCAGCAAATGGAAAGTGCTAGAAACGTTTTGCGCCCATCGCCAACTCCTTTGGGACAAGTCACTTGCGCGCAAACTCCGCTTACGTGATCAGGAGCATCTGCAGGCACTGTTCGACAACCGCCGCACCATGCTACGGGCCATCCTGGAGCAGTATGGCGTAGCGACTGCGGATGTTTTGTACGTTGCAGTTGTAATCTTAACCGACAACATCCTTGCCTCCCTCGAGTATTTGCAGCTGGAGCTGTGCGAAATGTTAACAGCTGTCGGGTACTTCGGCGATAGCTTCCACTACATGAAGCACCGCATTCCGATGATCCAGGGTAAAAACTATCGTAACCTGTTGGCACACGACTCGCTGTCATACAACCTGCTCACCGCCAGTGGAGACTCCAAGTTGGTGATCAATGCGTTCGTCTTTGCCCAAACGGATGTTCGGTTGTTTGAACGGCAGTCCAACGAGACGGTGCATTTGAACTTTCCAACCCTGCAGGATACGTACCGTTGGGTGGAGGAGCAGCAGCAACTGCTGGCGGCCTTGAAAAAGGACGATTTGGCCCAAGTTCACGCAGCGATGCGCTCTGGTGCAGAGATCAAGAGTCGATTTTGCTGCTCGCCGTACATTAGAAACATTGCCCCGACCTTTCTTCCGCTTACAGATATGGCGCATTGGTACTGTCGCGTTGATTCGTCCGTTGTACTCCTACTGGGTCTTTATTTTGCAGGCTATGCAGACGCTTATCAGCTGCCCGATATCAGATTGAAAAGAGCGTTAGCACGTCGCAACTTTGAGGAAGCTAGCGAGATTGTCGATGACGGCGAACTGATTCGAGGGGAATTTTGCGCTTGGCCAGATTTAATGTCCCACTTGTGCGTGGAGTTGCTGTCAACGATGACTTTGCCGGAACGACAACATTTGTTCAATAATTTGCTCGACCACGGTAATGAACAGTGTCTGCGAGAAATTGATCGTCTTGTGGTGGGAACCGATGAGGGTCATCTAACTAAAGCGATTCTGCGAGGATTGCGTTCTACCGTGGAACTAATGCTACACAAAACGTACCCCGCGGATCCAAAGGCTCTCGAGCTGGTAATCATCTTGCACTGGAATGCTATGCTGGCAGATATAATGAAAAAAACCAAATTCGACGGCGAAGTGTACATGGCATTACTGAAAACGGCTATAAAGATGAAAAACGATACTGCGTTCATGTACTTACTCGCTCAAGAACGATGCCCACCGGAAGTCCTACACGAATGTTTCATATTGGCGGCATTTCATGGAGTATACACCATGCTAAAGTATATGCAAGACAGCCACCGAATTCTAGATTCTCTTGTTCTGTCAACTGCTTTGCATCGAGCTGTACTAAAAAAACACGGGAAATGCGTACAGCTGCTTTTAGATTCGAATGCTGCCGTCGATGTGGTGATGTCCGATTATCTCAACGAAGAGAAAAACGTCCTACTATTGCTTGTGATGCACGGCCAAGTGCGAGTGATACGAAGAATAGCTTCGCTAAACCGTTCGATCTATGGTACGCTTATCGAGCATCCTTTTGCTGTGGCCGTGCGTTACGATACAGCTTCGTCGAGAATGATACGGGCACTGCGGTTAATGGGATTCGACTGGCTCGATAGCTCAACGACGCTGCATGAAGCGATTCTGAAGGGATACGCACAGCCTACTTGGAACACAATGTGGAGTGAAATAGAGAGCAGGCTATCACAGCGCGTCACACTTGCTTCGGAGCACTGCACATTAGCGATGAACGTTCTGGAACGTTGGAAAATGATCGCTTTCGTTGAGGAACCCAACTTGGGTACTACATCCTTATGCTGTGCGGCTGAAACAGGTGATTCGGATATGTTGCGGATGTTGCTGAAACGTTCCCGCAGTATGCGATGTCTCGATGATATTGGGACGCTTGGAAACATTGTGTTCCGGATGAGTACATCAATCGTACAGTTCTGCACGGCACACGATCAGTGGGACATCACGAGATGTTGTGAATATATGATCACTGCCCTGAGTTCAACAAGTAACGAGTTATGGTGGCAAACATTTGAAATCGATGCTGGTGTAAAGGTCTCCGTTCATATCCTTACTGCAACAACTATTCTTCAACCATTCGATGTAACACTACGTATAAGCGATACAGCCTCATTGCTTAGTAATTTGCATATCTTGGCTAGTTCATCGTTGTTCAGTGAGTACCCGGTAGTGTACGCAACGTACTCTAAAGAATGCTGTACCGAACATTTTATGCGTATTGAAAGCTCGTACTGTGCGTTCGATATCTTTCCATCGGATAGTTGCATCGATCTCTCCAAAACGCTAAACGCTAGAACAACCGACGGAGAAACTGTTTTGCGCAAGGCTATAGAGTATGGATGTGATACCGAAACGATGCAGCTATTGATGGAAAATGGTGCCAATCCCTTAATAGCGGACGACAACGGAGAAGCGCCCATCCACTTAGCATTGCGGCTTCAAACCGAACCGATAGCGCTGTACTTTATAGACGAGTGTCTGAAGTGTGATCTCCGCAACGGTAGTGGAGTCTCTCTGTTGGAGCTAGACAATGGCTGCGGTAGCAACAGACTGATACACACTGCCGCTGCATACGGACATGCGAGTGCTATAGTACGTTTACTGGAGCACAACATCGACGTTACCGTGCAGAACGTGGAAGGTGCAACGCCAGCCCTCATCGTTGCAATTGTCCCACGATATAACTCTGTTTCACTGATGAAACTACTGCTGGACTATGATAGCAAACCGGTGAATATGGTGGACAGAGAAGGTCGCTCCTTGCTGTACTGGGTCGCACACTCCGATTCCATTGAAATGCTGGATTTGATAGTGACATACAATCCCGACTTTGCAGCGTATCCCAATCGTGAAGCGCTTTACGAGGCCGTTACGCTGCACCACGTCGTGTGGGCTAAACGATTCCTGCATCATGTGATCTCAAAGGGCGATCGAGGGGTTACTGAGATGAAGGATGAAGGGTATGATATTGTGATACAATCTTTGCACTGCACAAACTTCGAGCTATCGAAAGCCCTTCTCGAGTATGAGTTAGAGCATTCGCTAGAGGAAGTGACAGCGTCTGATCGGCCCAGAATTGAAGCAGTTGTTAAAGCATCTACATCTAAGATCCCACATGTACCAATGGATCTTTTGCTTCATCTAAAGGGACTGAGTGAGACAGAAAATTTTCTGGCATTTTTAAGTAACTTACTAAACGAGTTGCCACAATAATTGGCACGAGGTGATATGCATATTATAAACCGAGCAAACAAAAGTAAAATAAATGGTTGTACATTTGTAAAAGCAAACCTGGGTATATGTTTCTCACGGTTGTGTGTCACGGACTCACAACAGTCGTCATGAATGTCATCTGTAAGCTTGTTCGATCAGCTATCAAATCCATCCGAACCGGTTGTTTAAAATATTAAAAAAAATATTTATGGAAATTTAATTACAAATAAACTTACAGCAGGCAGTTGTGCAAATTTAAAGCGTCCGAACAACAGCGGCCGCTGCCCCAAACAGCAGTCCAAAACCCAGCAGCCAGCTCGATACGGAAACAAACGTGGCACCCGACGATCCTGCAGCCGTTCCACCACCGGCCGTTGGCACCTCGTCCGGTACGTGGGGAATTACATTCTCCTGCGTCAGCTCATCCGACGCGACGACCACGGCATTGCTGATCGTCTTCAGCAGCGGGTACTTGCCGCTGACAGGTGGCGGAATCGCAAGCGCAACCTGGTTCCGGTCGGCAAAGTCCCTGTACGTGTCCTCCTCCGGCGCGCACAGCCCATTAAAGTCGTCCGTATCGACCGACCACACCATCAGTCCGGCAAGCTTTTGGCGCACCGCAAACCGCACCTTGTTCGCGATCGAACGCGTACTGTCGTAGACCACGACCTGCGACATGGAGCCGTTGGACTTGGTGGCCACCATCTCGGATGCGGCCGGATCCCACGTGAGCTGCCAGTCGCTCGGGTTGCGCTTCAGCTCCTCGCACACCTCGTTGTAGCCCATGAAACCGTTCTCTTTGGTGGCCGGTCCGGGGAACCCGGTCTTGTCCGCCGAATCGCCCAACCGCGCCTGGGCGACGGTGCTGACGAACGTGCGGCCATAGAACGGTAGGCCCAGGACGAGCTTGCTAGCCGGTGCGCCGAGCTCCAGCAGATGCTCGATCGAGTACTCCACGTTCAGAAAGTCACGGCTGGTGAGGGGCGCGTTCGGCCCGATTCGACCGTCCCAGCTGCCATTGTAGTCGTAGCACATGATGTGCAGGAAGTCGAGATACTTCGAGAGAGCCTTCACGTCGTACGCCGAATCGATCGTGTCTTTGCCCGCACCGATGGCCGATGTCAGCAGCAGATTGTTCTTCCGGAAGACTTGGCTCAGCTCGCGTACGAGCGCCACAAAGTTCTCACGGTCGACCGGCTTGCCACCGCGCTGCGTCGGATACTCCCAGTCCAGATCGAGCCCATCGAATCCGTACTGTCTGTGGGAGGTGAGAGAGCGCGTAAGATCGGAGAACTCTTATGCAACAGTAATTCTACCAGCCTACTTGATAAACTCCAGTGCATTCTTTACGAACGCTTGACGTCGCTCGGGATTAGCCGCCAGATTCGAGTACTTCTCCGAACCCTCGTTCCAGCCACCGATCGCCAGCAGAACCTTCAGATGGGGATGTGCCGCCCTCATGCCCGTCAGCTTCTCGTAACCTCCCTTGCCGTAGTTATCCTTCAGATCTTGCCACGCATCTGTGAAGAAGCGACACGTACGCGTTAATTTGATACACCCCGAAGGTATCAGCGAACCGTCTACCTACCGAGTGATTTGATGGCATTTTTCTCCTCGTCCAGGCCGGCGAAAGCGTAGATGGCGTGCGTGCAGAGGGTCGGGTCGAATGCGTCCAACGCGTACGACGCACTTCCGGTGCGGTAAACGGCCCAGGTGGAGATGTAACACGTCACCACCCGATCGTGGTCCGTCACTGTAAAAACAAGTAAGTAATCAGACAGCTGAACTGAACAGGAACTTCAGAAAATCGTTTCGGTGACGGTGTAAACCGCTAAAAGCCTCAGGAAACCAGGAAACACGATGAAAAAACAATAAGCGCGATGGTTCCTCGGCGTTACTTACGCTTGCTGGCGGCGTCAAAACATTCCACCACAAAAACCCCTCACCGATGTGTCACGCTTCGGTGGTCTTCTGTGTGGAACAGTGAACTGGCCCGAGTGCATGTCGGATATAAGGCTGCATTTTCATTGCCGGCACACAGGTTGGCTTGTCCTCGATAAGGCCAACGTTCGGCGGTCATTTCGGCTTCAAAGGTAAGCTCACGATAAGTCGTAGGCAACGAATCAAACACAGCAGGGCAACTGACCGTGATCGTAAACTATCATTTTTTCTGCAAAAAATCTTCTGGTATGAAGATATTGCACAGTAATTAAAGAGTTTTTTGTTAAAACGTTTTTGTAGGATCTTTTGCATAGTTTGAACATGAATGCATAGTTTCCCGAGGTATGGCCGTTAGCCGCATAACTCTGCTACCAAGCACATATTCGGAAGTTTTGATGAGTCGTACACTGTTTCCTTGTGCGATATCGCTACAACTACAACACTCCAAACATTGCCTCCAACGACGTTAAGACGTACATCATACTTCCGATAGTGCAATCGTGGGTGGCTTGCGAGGAAATAATGCTTTCGCTTGTGTGCTTGCTTCCCGGAAGAAATGTCCTACATGTATCGGTGCTGTTCAAACACCCAAAGCACAATGGGGCGATATTTTGTTTCCTCTTCTTCTGCTGCCTGGCCGCTAGCAAACGCACCCATCAATTAGAGACTGTGAGACTGCTAAATGTATCATGTTTTGGGCAAGGCCTGTGCAAACGTCTGTTCCGGTTGCGCACTCCAAACAGCGTCGACAATGCGGTTGATTCAGTAAACGTGCCAGGCGTGTCTGGTAAGAGACTAGACATAGAAATCGATGTGAGAGGTGTAAATTAAAGCGACTAGATGCTAAATCTAGTCTTGAGAACTAAATTCGTTAATCACTAAATGCTCGAAAGATACTGAATCTGACGAATTACGGTACGAGCGTTGAAGTGTATGTGTGTTCAAAATCATCCACAACACCGACAAAAAAAAACATCGTTTTCAACCTCCAAAAAGGTAGAGCCGCGCATTTGGCAGTGACCTACACTACTGGCGTTGAAATCACCGAGACATTCTACAGCCAGAGCTAGGGTCGCTTCGAATGGGAAAACTTTCACGCGAAACTTGGGTATGGTGCCGGCAGAGCTGCAGAGCAGTGGAATTGGATTAATTGCCGCAATATGATACAGTGGCGAGCGAACGAGACTGGAAACGATCTGCAACGTGAGTCATACTCGGGTCATAACACGAGCAAGAACAAGAATGAATGGTTGTGGGATGTTGTTTGAAAAGGAATGGAATCAGGAAGTCCTGTTTCAGCCATTCTTAGAACAGTACGATTAGTAAGTTCCTTTGGCATTTACAACCCCTGGTTGGAATGATTTGACGACCAGTGAGTCAAGCAAATGATACTGGAACAAAATTTTGGAAGCTCTGTTGAAAACCATCCAAAAAAGATCTGGATCATAACAGCTCTCAATACCTGCTAGATCCATATCTCGGCGCTTCAGTTTCGTCCGTTTTGTTCTATTCTCCGCCACTTTCTCAACGGGTGCTTATTTTCTACACACACACACACACACACGGGCTCCGCGCCGTCCATTTTGCTCGTAGAGAGGGACGCGTAATTGGACGCGATCAGGAAGTCCAGCGGAGTGGATTCCATGGGGTCCGTTGAGCGATCGTTTCAACGAACTGCCCCAAGGCCACACCAAGCGTGTGTTCTTAGCGCATATGCTTGGCGTAAACGCATGATCGGGGCGGGTTAGGAACCCGTCAACACGTTGCAAATGAGATGGATGAGCCTAGCGCTCTGGACGATGGAAACTCGTTCTCGCAAGCACCGGATAGTCAAATCGAAGACACTCACTCTACGAGCGGCCGGTTACTTGTAGCGCCAAGCCGAGGTGGCCTTTTACTTTCTTGCCTGCCTTTCTATGCACCGTTTAGGGTGCAGTGCTGTGACTTATGTAGACTTATATACACACCTACGGCGCCGCTCCCAGAACCGACGAGTTGCAGCAGCGCCAACAGCACCACCATTAGGCAACCGACCCGGGGCAATCGGACCAGCATCGGCAACATAATTATGTTGTTTTTCTTTCCCCCTGTGTTCGGCTTCTGCGTTTTCTCCGCACGGTTCCGAACGGCTGCTGGAGTGGTGGCGAGTTGTTGTGTTTTATCAGCCTGGTTCGACTTTGGCGGCGCGACAGTTCCGTATCAACACTTGTATCGACCGTTTTGTTTCTGGTTTTTTACTTTCTGATCACTATCACTTCACTGATAACGTTTTTCCACAATTCACCAACACGTCTCGGTACACGGCAGGCGAATCGACCAAGCCAAAACGTTAAATGTCACTCGAACTGCGGTCGAGCTGAGCCAAACAATGTGAAGGGAAACCGTGTGCACCGAACGAATAGCCACGACATCAACGCGCACCAAGCGACGAACACCCTCTCTTCCTGCGCTGCAGAAGAAGAAGGAACGGAACGGTGGGATGGATGGTGTTGCTTTGTGCAAGCGGAGAGCACACGCCAAGCGGCCACCACCATCGGCTTCAACGTCGCGGCCACAAATAACGTCGAAACCTTTACGGTGGTGTTCGCGATGGGCCACTTCTTGCGTTTGCGTAGCGTTCGCGCCCACCACCACCACAAGTAACGCTTTTGCAGCTGCTCTCGTTCTCTTCAGGAGAGAAATCGTGTGCATATGAGGCAAGCGCGCGTTCTCATACTCTTTCTTAGCCTCTCTTTGGATCTGGTTTCTTCGTTTTTAATTGAGTTTTAGAAGAATCGTGCGGATCGAGCATAAACTATACTTCTTATAGATCGTGACCCATTTGGGGTGCCTAGTGCATACCCTAGAGAACTTATATCATTTATATAGGAAGTGAAAGTGCGTTCAGATGGATAGGAATACGTGGATTTGCATAAATGAGATGGTAATAAAAATACCTGGAGATATCAAAAGCATAAGGCACATAAATAGTCATAGTATCACAACAAAAAGATAAATCGAGCGACCATAAAACCTCGTTCTTTCGCGTCTATGATCATGTTTCGTAGCTACGTGATACACATTGGCCACGAAAGTGGGCAGACAGACCCTGACCGTCTACAATCATTGAGCCACTAAGGACAAGGATGAACAATCGTTATCTGCACGTTTATGCTTAGTTTTATTAAAAAAAAACCATGCATGATCGACTTAACAATCACGCAGTTTTGCTTAAATAATCAACTACGCGTAATTACATAAACCGAACGTGCGCGCAGTGAGCCACGTGTAAGCTAATACGAAGTACGAAGTAGTAAGAATCAAATTATCAAAAAGGCTATTGAAAAGCACTGGGTATGTCCATATTTCGGATGTAGCCTGCGAACGAGCAATCGACTTATTTTATCACCCCGCTTTACGTTACAACGTTTATTTATCTAACAAGTGCAGTTTGTTTTCCCCGTGACGCAACAGTAGAGATTCCAAGAATAAACAAATGACAGCAATAACGCTATCAGTGGAACTATTAATCACCCTCCTGCTGTTGGTGTGTTGGATATGTAAAACGAAACTCTACAATACTATAGTTTTGTTTCTCCCCTACCGAGCCTACGTGGAGAATCCGTGTCGGCCCAAATCTCTCAGCATTGCTGTAGTGAGTTTCTTGCTTGCTGGGCCGAACTAACGGGTGCCGACGCGTTTCAACACACGTACTAAAATGCTCCATGAGCTTGTGAGTAAAGATTTTGCTTGCGATACTTCTAACTCTGCCGAGACCTGAAGGAGACATCACCAGATAGTAGATATGCATTTAGAGAGATTGTATATATGTTTGTTGCTATCGCCTATCTCATAAGCTTCATTTCCGTTCCAGCCCTTCTTTGTCCACCGTACGCATGCGAACAGCTGCCTTTCTTTCGATTATCACCTGCGGTTGGATAGATTTTTACATTAACCCATCGTTGGAGCTCTAATATCTTACACCATTCATACAGCTAGCTGATTTGTCTAACTAATCCTACAACACAACTCAACATCACAAAGGCAAACGAGAGTGTAGATTGCCAATGCAAAAGCGACTCTCTGAAATATCCTATTCCGCAATAGGAATGCGTGTGCATTCATGCATGCTCACTGTTAAACAGTCTAATCCACTAACGTTTGTCATTTACTTTGAGTTCCCTATTGCTTATAGCTAATCGTACAACTCCACTGCTACGGATGCGTGCCACAAGTGAGTGTAATATGCCGTTTTGATATAAATAATGTTCACACGGAACGTAGAAAAGGGATATAGAAGATATAAAGTCTACATTCTCGTCTCAGACAAGCTCGCTTTGAGAAAGTTTGTAAGTTAAAAAGGGTACAATAGTACGATAATTTTGAGTGGTCGTGCTTAAAGTGTGATAGATAAAAAGGTTCAATGTGTATAAAACCGACGATCAGTTCGAGAAAGAGATGTGCGTCCTTTACACCATCACAAAGGATCGCTCGCAAGTATAAGCATACATAGGTGCTAAAGAGGGGTAGTGGAGACACATACAAATCTCAGCGACTCCACGCGATTGTGAGGATTAAAAGCTCTTCGACTGGATGCGGATTCGTAGTCCGCTGTCCGGCATAAAAAGTATCACTTGAGGGCCTAACTTTAAAACTTTAAACGACCATCAGCCGTCGCTAGAGAGGCATGCCGTGCCATCGGAACGGGTGACGGCGGACCGGATGAGTTGCGGCTGTCGGACTGTGCCAGCGGAACGCCGGCAGCCGTGAGGCGTGTCTTGCTGTCGTTCTCCTGGAACCGTTCCATGATTTTCGCCACTATCATCGAGGGTGGAATGTGTGGATTACCTGTGCAGAGAAGAGTATGGAGGGTTAATGTGAATTGTCCGCATACAATCCGGCTCCAATTCGGATGGGGATTTTGTTTCTCCACGCAAAGTTTTTTCGCTACATGCGAAACAAACAGCGACAAACAATTAAGAATGCATGTAGAATAAGTGCATGTTTTAGGAATAGAAGCAGATGAGAGATGTAAAGCATATGTTACAGAAAGATGTGCGAGGGTTACAATTAATTTAACGTGCGCAGTAATATAATAGTAAAAATAATTGACTAGGTAAAAAACCACCTACCAAATAAACAAACCATTACAATGGCAAATATTGTGTTAATAAAGCATTTATACAACGTTTAGTGGAAATTGCATACTAAAAACTTTCTACAGAAAATATGTTCATTAAGTTTAACCAATTTGAAAAGTAATATTAAATGATACATATCGTTGACTACAAGCCATTGATACAAGGCATTGACTACACAAAAAACAACATGCAATTAGTTGCCCAAACCAAAACAAACCTAAACCCAAATAGACGATTGAACACAAGCACAACAACCATTCAAAATAGTTGAAAATTAGCATACACAACACAATACACAACACAGCAAGGAAAAAATATGTTGTTGTTCACTGCTTACACGTTTTCTCTTTGTGATCTTGTTGCCAAGCCCGATATGTACGATCTTCCTCCTTGCAACTACTGTTTCCCCCGCTTCCATTGTTAATGATATGGACAACAGATGTCGTGTAGGGAACATTAAGTGTAGGTGCTAATAGACTAGGCTAGCATTGTTAGAGAACGGGGTGGAGTGTACAGACGACGACGACGACGACGACGAAGACGGAACACAGAATAGGATTTGAACGAACAACGCTCGCCTGCTGTACCAGGATGGCGTTCCAGGGATGTGTGAAGTGATGAAGAGATGAATGTATATGTCTTACAGACCACCACCGATAGCACACCGTGAAGTATTGTTTGCTTTTTTACATGGGTCTCGATTGAAAGCGCTGCAGAATGTGCAACTTTTCGTAATCGGCTGACGACGGAAAAGAGAAGAGAATCGTAACGTGGAAAAGATGTGATTATGAGCCCATATGAGGTTCTTCCTCCGCTGCTGTGCGTTGATGTCATTCTGGCTGATGCGTACTAGCAAACGTGCCGTGATCGGACTTACCTACTAGGCCTCGATAGCCTAGCACACTGTTCTCGTGGATGTGCATGGATAGTTGTTGCTGGCGCAGGAAAGCCTCCGTGTCGACGCCTCGAACTTGGGATGGCTTCAAAAACCTGATTGATAGAAAGTAAAAAAAATCTAATTATGGTCTGTTTCAATGCGCCAGTCGACGAACCCCTCTTGAGGCGTACCGTTTCGGTATCTTTGCCAGCACATCCGTACTGTGCGGTGCGGGACCAAAGCCTAGATTGAGCAGTATCTTCTCCGGGTCGGGTTTGCGCGCGTTCAGCAGGCTCTCCACGCTCGAGCATCGGCTCGAGTCGGATTGCAACGAGCTGTCCTTAACCAGCATGGTGCTCCGGCGACGGGGTGACGACGGTTGCTGCTGGTTCCCGTGCTGCTGCTGCTGATGCGACGTGTCCTGGTGCTGGATGCTGAGTTTACTCGCCGTCCGCGGGATCGGACTGACCGGAACGGAACGTGTGAGGTTGCCGAGGCTGCCGTTATTGATGCTCGAGCTCGTATTCAGCGACGACGGGTTCGGGCAGCTATTGTTGCACTCGCTAATCGCGAACGAATCGTCATCGTCGTTCATCTCGCTGAAGCTACGCCCAATCTCCATTAGATTGTAGCGCCGGGCGGTAGCGCGTGGATTCTCGCTCGAACTGCGCCCGATACGCCCGATACCCATACGGTGTGTTTTCGGTTTCGGAGGGTTCAGGTACGAGGCCGCATCGAGCAGGTTTTCCTTTTCTTCTTCCTCCTCGTCCTCCTCGCTGATCAGGCCCGCTATCAACTCGTCCGACTTTGGGAACGACTCGTCGAAGGAGAACTCGTACGCATCCGATGGATCCACATCCACGACGCTCACCTCCACGTCTGATTCGCAGGCCAGACGTGGTTCGGCATCCACTTCATCCGCCACGAACTCATCCGTCGGTGTTGGTTGCACTGACGGTTCACATACGTTTTGCGCTACGTCGCCAGTGTCCCGTTTGTTGGACGATCCACCACTGCTAAGCATGTTGCGAATGTCAAGCTTTTTCGCTTTGATTAACCCATACTTAGCTTTGTTCATGTTGAGCTTGTCATAGAACTCGTTAATCTTACTCCTACCCACCACGAAGGGCGAGTTTGAGGACGGTACGGCACCACCCGACTCCTCCGCATGCTGTCGATCCCCTTCCACCTCTGCACTTTCCAGCCCCTCCGATACATTGTCCGCGGTTGGACTCTGATCGAGCTGCGAACCTGATCGACTGAACTTCCCGAGGAGTGATTTCTTCGAGAGAAAGCTCCGAATGGACAGACCGGATGTCGCGGCTCCATCCGCTACTGGCGATTGTCGAGCACAGTCATCCATTCTGATCGCCTTGGGCGTGCTGGTGGTAAGTGTTGCACTCTGTGGCTCCGCTGGAGCGCCATGGCTGGCCGTTGTACTGGTAGTCTTTCTGTTAACGCTCCTTTTATCACTAAGTACATGCTCGGATTGTGAAGATTGAGGTTGGTTGGCGTTTTCCTGTGCGTATCCCTCTTCCGGATCCGCTTCCCCGGCATCGAGATGCTCCTCGATACCGACCCAGTCGTGGTGATCGAGTTCATCCGGGGTGCGAGCAGCATTAGTTTGCTGTACCGTCGCCGCTAGCTGATCGGTGAGTCGGGAAAAATCTGATTCGTCAGCCATTGCACCGTCACCGGCCTGCGTGGGTGGGATGATTTCGTTGTCGACTCCGGCCGATGCGC
This sequence comes from Anopheles dirus, assembly GCA_000349145.1. Classification (NCBI taxonomy): domain Eukaryota; kingdom Metazoa; phylum Arthropoda; class Insecta; order Diptera; family Culicidae; genus Anopheles; species Anopheles dirus. The sequence continues at coordinate 169,803 of KB672490.1, forward strand.
CCGCACCCGTTGGTATCTGTATCGAATCGACCCATTTCTGAACCGATGCCGGGCTTTTCTTTCGCATTTCATCGACGATGTCGTTCAGCCAATAACGGACGCGGGATCGAACTGGAATGAAACGTCGCAAAGCAGAGCATGAGAGACTGTTTAATGGTAAATATATTTTTGGTTTTAATGGTTTGTGCAAACGGCAGCAGAGTGGAAGCTTGCTGGAATACTAGAACATCGATAAAGCTAACAACACCAAGGGATAGTTCATAGAATAGAGATAAAGTGCAAAGACGGAAGGGTTGCCAATTGTATCAAGAGCTATGAATGATATGGAACACAGACGAACCATTCAACGAGTTACGAGAATACGTTCCGTTTTTCTAGTGTTGTTACACATTCAAAGAAGATGAACAAGTGTAAAAAATGAAAAAAAAAACAATAAAATAATTATTTTCATGCGATTCGGCAAGATCAAGTGCAGCGGGGAGGGATGATAGAACAATGGCGTTTTCTGTATCTATAACGAAAGTTTTTTTTCAACTAAAGTCTGTGTCCCCTCGTGTCTCGTGGTCGTTAAGATACGTTTAACTTTCGCTGGATGGATAAATTGTTGAATTTTGAAATATAATTCATGAAAGAAACCCCACTAAAACACTTTTATCTCCATTTTGAGCATCTCTTTAATATCTTACTTTAATAACTTTTCGTAACTATGACATGTCCGTATAAAGCCCGTAGACAAGATGTATCTTTGTAGATCAGATTGACTGGCGTCATTTTTTTAACGGTAACGTAGCGCTTGTACATATCTGGTAAGCTTTAGTTATAATTTCATCCATTTCATTTTAATGAGACATCTGAACAGGTTTTCCGATTGTATATATAGAGTGAAGATCGAACATTCCTCAAGACGCTTGCACATGATCACTACCATGAGATTAAATTACACCTCTTCCACACTCACTTATATGTCTGGAGCGGATACGATGCATATGCGACTGCCCCACCGTATCGTCTCCCTTCCCAGCGGCCAGATACCGAAGCAGGTGCTCGATTTCCATTCTTTCCAAAAATATCACTTCAAACATGGTTTCACGAGCGAACGTTTTTCTTCCTCCGTGCGCAAAACGGATGTTCACAACAAGCACAATAAAATCCCAATATACTTTCGTACACTGTACCGGGAGCGTAGGTGTATGATCTTCTCCGGCACGTTGCAAAATACGTACTGGGCCGCCGTTACACTGCCGCCTACCATACGGGCCCATCTCTCGGTGCCAAGGTTCGTAGTCGCGATCACGCCCGGCACTGGTGTGCGTTGGGTGGTGTTTTGCGCACAACCGTTCGTCCCTTTCCTCACACGGCGGCAAGATGCTGGAGATGCACGGAGGAGAGCACTTTGAGCGGCAAGCAAACAACATGTTTGCCGTTGGATCTTCGTATTCGGAGCGCATCCTCCCCGGGTGGAGGGTGTTATCCCATCATCAACACCACCACCACCCCCGTACCGAACAAATCGCTTATCAGGAGCATCATGGAGGTCCGGTATGCAAGGTACACGGACCAGTAACCAGGGCGGGAAGGCATTTTACCATCGGTTCGGCATTTGTCAACAAACGTCGCGCCAGCAATGCTCAGTGAAACGGAAAGCTGCACTCCAACTCCAACCGACCAAGGGTGTGGATGTAAGGCGAGCAAATATGATGGAGGAAATCTTTTTATTGCAGTTAAAAAGAAAACTCACAGACAGGCGCCTCCGGTGGAGAAGGCGGAGAGCTATAAAAGAGTTTCTGGTATGATGATTAATGTGATGGAAATGGCTAAATCAACGTTGTATGTTGAGTCATCTAGTCGAAGATTTTGGAGAAAACATTTAATTATCCCAAACTTTTTCAGTGGATTGAAATCTATCAGATCGGCGTAAGATAAATCAAATATTACAATGACACGAAAGGGACAAAGTCAACGTATCTAAATCTAATTAAAACAGAATTTAAAGAATTAACTTAAATATTCCCAAACAAATACTTTGCCAATCCTGTTTACCTTTGCTGGACAATAAAGAAATGTATAAACAACAACAAACAGTTCACGACCGGATGGCGTGCTGCTGAAAGCGAAAGAAACTGCGGGCAAAAGATCAAATGAATTAACCTCCACAGGGTTTTTTTTACAAAACATCAAAAAACAACTTTCATAAGATTAATGCAACTGATCTCCTCTGATCGCGATTCGTCATTCGTGAATCGCTCGCTGCGTGCGTGTGTGCCCTGGCCGATCGGTATGCGGACGGAGTTGATAATAGCTAAAGCGCACAGAAACACGAGCCAGTGCAATGTGCTCGCGATGATCCTAGTAGGCGAACTTAACAGGCCAGGGTGCCTGCCTTTGCCGTCGTGAGCGTGGCGTAGCTGTTGCTGTTTTTGTTTTGCTGCTAGCCAATCCGCCAGGCTTTGTATATTACTGTTTGTTTGGTTGATTTTTACATTTCTTTTCCAATTCGCACCATTGCGTATCGGCAATCGCATTCGACGGAGGAGCCCCGGTACGAAAACATAAATAAAATAAACGAAAAATATTTACCACACTACTACGCTCAGGGCGGATGGGGAGAGTGAAACACGGCGGAGATGAGAAAAGTAAGGTGGAACTCGCATGTGCTTTTCTAACTGCACGGAAAGTTGTGTGTGTGGGAATCAGAGCCAGTGTTGTGAGAAGGGAAGTAATCCGAATCCGTTTCGGTCATGCAGTGTCGTGATAAAAATCTACTCCGCTACATTAGGAAGAGTCTCGGAAAGGAAGAAAAAAACATGACACAGAAAAAAAAACAAACTTCGGGCTACTGATCGTAGAGACAGAGACAGCAAAGGGAGAGAGAGAGAGAGGTAAAAACAGATATCGTCACAGCCAGAATTACTCCCCGGCCAGCGGTAATAGTAATCGTTCTGATGGCGCAAGGTTCAGCTAAAACATTCAGTGCGTCTAGTGGGTGGACAAACCGTTCGCGGTTCCACGGGCCGGGCCGGATCTTTCCGCGCCGTGCGCCTCCATGTCTTCTGTCCCAGGAGCCGGGCCGCCGGCGGTAACACTCTGGCATTCTGATCGGTGTTCGGTTACGGGAGTGACTACCAATTGCTCGTCCAGTGGTAGCTGCTGCAACGATGAACGATGCTGATGCTCATCATGACGATCCATCGCTAACTGCGCGTGGTCAAGGTTACGGGAAATGGGGATGGAAAAATCACACACAGCAATGAATAGAAGACGGATTTGGTTGCAGTTTACAACGACACGACGACGGTAGCTGCAATTGGACATAGGGGGTCGTTTGTCGATGGACAAGAACGGATACGTGACCTTCCGAGAGCGAAGCGAGAGAGACGAGAAACCCCGTTCGATGGGGTGACACACCGGACAGCTGTGAACGAACGTCGCGTATCCTTGAGTGCGGAAAAGAGCAGCACTGGCGACATCTTGCCTCGCTGCGTTCCTGCGGTGATTCAACAGTATTTGCGTCGACGGAAAGTATGCGTCTGTTTTCTTACCTTAACAAACGGGATGCTGCTGCCCTCTTGCGCGTTCTGGTCGGATACTTGGTGAACACTGGAGCAGAGACTGGGCTGGTCGGTAGTAATGAATGCAGCTTCTTGTAATCTTGCAAAACAAAAGTCACCCGTCGCTGCTTTTGGTATTAGGCTGCTATTTTCGCGAATCCGTTTCTCCCCATTGCGTAGCTCTCGAACTGCTCGCCAAACTGGCCGCAACAGTTTTTTGTTTTCCTTCCGTGGCGTTGTACTTTCGGGCGGAATATTTAGCCGAACTGAAATAATGCTTCGCTCACGACACACCGCAATAAAATTTTCACCTTCGCCCGTCCAAAAACAGGTTCAAACAGAACAGAAAAAACAACACCAAGGAAAATTAACACCTACGAAACCTATAAAATTTCCAAACAACACTACCATTGCACAGTTTACATTTATTGGTGGGATGGTGATGGGCGACAGCCTTGGCGGGCACGAGCGCAATTTCATGCAGGGGAGCGGGTTTTTTCGATGAAATATTGAAAAAACTGCAGCTGATTAAAACAAACAAAACATTACCAATTGTTTAAAAGAAATGTAACATCTTATGCAGCATTAGAATGCACATTTGTGGAATATTTAACATGAAAAAAATATAATACTTAGCTTGTCCATCTCTACAACCTCTGTTTATTTTGACAGCTTGTATGACATCAGCTGATTTGTGTGTTGATAGCTTGGAGAATACCCAGGTGGTAGAAGATCATAATAAAAGATCTGCTGCATGGGCTGTTTTGAGCAGTTTTCGAAAAGAGACCGTTACATGCGTTGGATAACAAAATGCTTTTTAACATTTTAGTTTCCGAAAAATCAACTTTCTCCGATTTGTTTAAATGTTTCTTTACAGCTTATTGGTTGAATTTTGTAAATAACATAACTAATAAAATTATTTACGACTTGATTTATTCATGTTTCACGTTGGTCTTTTGCATATTATACTGGAGCATTACTCAACGAATAATTAAACAACTTTTTTTTTTCACAAATTTCATAAATAACAAATCATGTTTAAGAAAATATCTTCTTGGTGCTGAGAGCCTCATTCGAATGTGTACTGATCGATGGAACACTCTAAAAGTCCAAATATTTTCTCCGGTGTCATGCCACTGCCTAAAAATATAAAAAATATCGAAATTATATCGTTCAACGAGATACTCTAAAAAAAACCGCCTTCCGTACCCATATGCAGCCACACATCCGGTAGTCCCGCATCGCGACGGGCTGCCCGAAGCGCATTGCGCACGGCGTACGTTACGACGGGACTCAGAGATAACGCCGGTTCCCCGGTGGCCTTCGAACGTAGCACACCGTTCGCGTTGGAGCTTTTGCTCAGGAAGGATACCCGAAAGTCAACGGGAATATCCCGATGACCGGGAACCTTGTAGTTCCAGGAGCGATTGTTCACGAGGGCCCCATTTTGTGGATCGTACACCAACGCCTCGGTCAGGTAGTAGCCGAGGCCCATCACGAATGCGCCCTCGATTTGTCCCACGTCGATGCCTGGGTTCATGCTCTCGCCAACGTCCTCTAGGATGTCGACACGGCGCACCAGCACCTGGCCGGTGAGCACGTCCAGCTCGATTTCACCACACGCCACCCCCCAGATGGTGTAGCTGCGCATATCGGTCGGTGTGGCGAAGAACGACACCTGCAGGTCTACGTCGTCAATGATGGCGCTACGCACCATCTCTTCCCAGCTGGTGCGTCGCAATATCGAACGGTACGGTCGGAGACGCTCGAGCAGGATCTCACAGCATCGCTTGACGGCCTGGAGGAAGGAGAAGTGTTGGTGATGAAGAGACCAGCAGAAAAAGCCGCAGCGATCTGTAACTTACAAAGCCAACACTGTCCGTCGTTTGGCTGTGTTTGGACGCGTTGGAGTTAGCATTCAGCAGACTGTTGGTAGGATGCACGACAACTTTCTCGATCGGTATGCCCAGTATGTGGGCCGCGACTTGGGCCACCTTCGTGTTGATGCCCTGGCCCATCTCGATGCCACCGTGCACGATCGACACCGTCCCATCGTCATCGTACGCCGACACAACAGCATTCTTCATCGAGTTCAGCTCCAGCGGGTACTGCATCGGCATGATGGCAATGCCGCGCTTGCGCCACCGGTTCTCCACGTTGAACTGTTCGATCTGGCGTTTCCGCTCGTCGTACTCGACCTGCCGCCGGAAGCGAGGCAGCAGCGAGTGCATCTTGTTTTCGCGCGAAATGTTCACCATCCGTACATCCACCGGATCCAGACCGGTGCGATGAGCAATGTGCTCCATAATGTTCTCCACCATCGCGATGCCCTCGGAGGTACCTGGGGCCCGGGCCCACGTGTTGGGTGGGCAGTCCGTGCGGGCAATCTTTCCTCGCAGCTTCCACACGTCCGTCCGGTAGCAGTTCTTGAAGAGATCGCTAGTCATCGCACCGAGCATCGCGTTGAGCGAGGCGCCCGCATCGTGGATGTAGGTGTGCGAGAGACGACTAATACGTCCGGCAGCGTCGAAGGATGCTTCGTACTCGCTGACACTGCCGCAGCGCTTCCCCGAACCTGCCATTGCCGTCTCGAGCGGCAGGATCATGCGCACAGGTACACGCGTACGGTGCGCTGCCACCGCACAAGCACATGCGATCTGCGTCGCGCGCGTCAGCTTGGCACCGTAAGCTCCACCTACGCGCCGAACGAACAAATTCAGCGTACTTTCACGCACCTGCAGCACCTGCGAGACAGCGATCTGGACGTGATCGAGCCACTGGGTCGCACAGTACACGTCCATCGAGTCGGCGTGTGGGACGCACAGGGAAACTTGCGTCTCGAGCTGATTGTGGTACTGACCGCGCAGATCAAACCGCCCGCTAACGCTGCTGGAACCTTCCTTAGCCAGATGGTAGCGCACGCCATGACGATCGTACGGTTGATCACTGACGCGACTATAGTCGAGTGCATCGACCACATCCTGCACCGTCGGCAGTATGATCCTGTTGCTGGCGCGCTTATACTCGATCCGAACCAATGCCACCGCACGGTTCGCCAGCTCGAAGCTGTCGGCGCAGATCATTCCCACAACCTGGCCGGCGAACTGCACCTCGCCGCTGCAGAACACCTCCTCCACCTCGGGGAAGCCCATCTCGAGCGGCATGAAGTTATTGATGCCTGGAATGTCCTGCGCGCACAGGAACTCTCGCACACCGGGCAGGGCAAGCGCTTCGGCAGCATCGATCGATACGATGCGTCCCTGAACTTCGCTTGAAACAAGAAGCGCACCGTGCAGCTCGTTCGGAAGCGCCGGCATGTCGTTGATGAACTCGGCCTCACCGGCACACTGCGCCAGCCCCTCCAGCTTCGGGATGTTCTGGGTCAGGGGCCAACGTTTCTGGTACGTATCGTACGACTGCCGGCCGGAGGAAACGAGCGGACGTTCGATCCCTTCCGCGCCGCTGCGCAGCGCCCGACTTATGCCCGGGTGCAGACTTAGCGTGAACCGATAGAACAGTGCCAGGGCAAGGTGCTTCCTGTACGACGGGGACGCATCCGGAAGGATACTGTCGGGTTTAATTTCTCGCTCGAGTAGTGCGAGCGCTTGCGCCAGTGTGGCGCCGCTGAACAGAGGCTTCCCGATCAGGTACGCCTCCGTTTGTTGGGCGTGAACGAACGCAGGATTGATGCCACCGTAGCAGATTGCGATGGCCGTGCAGAGTTTTCGCTCGGGGCATAGTTGAAGGCGAAAGGCAGCATTGACATAGGCACGTGAGTTCTGTGCCACGGGCATGATCTTGTACGAGCGCAGCGTAGTGCTAACGTGATCGTAGGGTGGTAGCCGAACGGTCGTGAGGATACTCTTGTGCATGTTTAGCTTCAGGAAGTCCAGCGGAGACACGTTGAGCAGGTCACTTTCGGTAGAGCACACTGCGAGGAAGAGAAGCAAATGTGCATTAACGTGTGTTGGGAACCAATGCCTGCTTGGATGAACAAACCATCCTCAATACTTACTGACTGTCAGGGTGGCTCCAACGGTCTCCAGCAGCAAGAACAGATCCGATGGGAATTCTGGGTGTTGGTGCTTTATCATCAAATTGCCCGCGATCGTTCCGACGTTGCGTACCGGCAGATTCGCGACTCGACGGATGTGCCGGGCCATCGGGGTGCAGTAGGCAAAGTTCAGATGTTCTTCGGCCGTTCGCTCGAGCAGCGCGATGAACTCGCTCAGAGTAACGCCGGCTCCAACAATCAGCTCATCGGTGAGCGTGTGCCGACGCAGCTCCTCGATCGCACCCAGGTCAATGAACACGCGCAGCCGGTCCGACCGTCGGTAAACTCCGTGAGCGGTATTCCCCGCGACGTAAGTGTACGGCTCGGTGCTGCTGATCGTGTGCAGCACATCGAAGGTTTCCGCTAGTGACGTCACCTTGAACCACTTCCGACCATCGGCGAAAGTAAGACACCGTGGAACGGCAGGCGTCTTGCCGGAGGTTCGGGGACCCGCCTGTACGAGATCTTCGATGTCCAGAACGGGTGGTTCCTGGTCTCTATCGTTGGCGAATGATTTGAAAGCGTCCAGTATCGGCCGGTACCCGGTACAGCGACAGATGTTCCCATCGAACGCCTGTTCGATCTCGGCTGCACTGAGATTGGACTCCAACGCTTCCTCAACTTCTTCATTCCGTGGGATCGTATGTAGTTGCTCCTTTCGTGCCGCCAGCAAGCTGTACATGTTCATTACCATGCCCGGTGAGCAGTAGCCACACTGCGATCCACCGTACTCGGCCAGCCGCCGTTGAATTGGGTGGTAAGCTCCCCTTTTGTGGCCACCGATCCCCTCCACGGTGAGAATGTCTAACCCATGGCAGGAGAAAACCGACACCAGACACTTTCGGGAGAAGGAGATATCAGAATGCAGAATGAAGTTATTTGGGCGATCGCCACCTGGTCTTCCGCGTGTGAGTCATACCGAGTTCGCGGCCCACGTGTGGCGTGCCCGCTTGACAGGGTGATGTCCGGACAGAGTAATCACACAGGCACCACACCCTCCCTCACGGCACATGAACTTGGTGCCTTTCAGATGTGCATGATCGCGGATGAACGTGTTCAGCGAAGTGTCCACCGGGACGGTCGATGCGTTAGCTGGAATGGACAGATTGCCCCCTAATTAATGGCACACTTTACCAACACGCGCGGGTACGGGAAGTCAATTGATCGTATGAACGGAGAACACAAAGAACGGTCGTAAAACAAAAGTAAAAGTGATCGTCTCCGGATGGAACGCGGGAACTGGCGGGGCATTTTATGGAGGTTGTTCCAAATTCAAGCGATCCCCGTTCGTGACTAGTGCTGTTGGAATCGTTGCGCTCTATTGATAGGCACGAGAACATCAATTATGAGTGTTGTCGGAAAACTTTAAATGGCGCGATTACTGGCACAGGTGGAATATTTTAATACTAATAATCTTCAAACATACCACCTTCATCGCCTTGCTCTTCGAGTGGGAACTCTTATGAGCTAATCAGGTCTTCAGGAACTGATGGTTTTTCTTACATTCGTATACACACTCTGGACCATTTGAAAGATATTTCAATTAAACTGCACCTCAGCAAGCCACGGAAATACTTGGAATGCTTTCAAATGCCATTGGTTCCAACTCCTTCACTGATCTTCAGACCCGCAAGTCTCGTTGCGTTGCGCCGAAGACATTGCACTCAGCTGCCAACGCTGCATTCCGTCGATACTAGCGCCACCGATGCAGATCAATTCACGCATATGAAATTCGATCGCCCTTACCCGCGTACGGCCGCCCGTTGATCGTGAAGCGAACCTCCGCCTCGTCCATGCCCGGAGAGTCCCGCCGTTGGGACACACAACACGAAGCGCACGGCGTGAAAGTGAAGCAAACAGCACCCTCGTAAAACAATCCACCCAGGTCCGGCGTCAGTCACACAGTGGGAAAAAGCGCCAGCACACTAAAACGCGTTGTGCACTCGGTCGAGGCAGTCGGGGAACTGTTACCGATTTTCCGAAATCATCGAACGGGAACCCAACGTACGCGCGCCGGCCTAGTGTGGATTCGCGTGGCACCGATTTAAAAGGCAAAAAAGAAGATTTACCCTTACCGCCGGCCGCCGGCGTCTTGATGTTCTCAGCACCGACCGAGCACACGTGAAAGGACGAATCCCTCGCCGGTGCAGTGAGGCGTGCAATATGGAGCGGAGTGGGCTGCCAGACTGACCTGAAGCCGTCTGCGTGGGCCCCGGACTCGGCTGGGAGCAGTCAGTCTTCGATTTGCGCTTGAATTGTGCACCGGTGGCGCCGCCTGCGTGGATCCAGCGATGGCGACGTCGGACGTCGTCATGCATGTGAAGTTTACGATCAACGGGAAGCGGTACCAGGGTACGCGACACATCCGATCACGCCTCTCGGAAGCGTTCACCAAATTTCTCTTTCGTTTCTTTCCGCTTTCCTCGTGCGCGGTCAGCTTCGTCGGGTCAGCTGCCGATCGATGCGTCGCTGAACACCTTCATCCGCACCAGAGCACACCTGACGGGCAGCAAGTTTATGTGTCTCGAGGGTGGCTGTGGCGTGTGCATCGTGAACGTCGTAGACACCCATCCCGTCACCAAGCAACGCATCACCTTCTCCGTGAACTCGGTTAGTGTTTCTCGTCCCCAAAAACGAAGTGACGGTGTGCATTTGGCTCACGTTGTTCACATGTTGCACGTGTGTGTAGTGCTTGTTTTCAGTGTTTTCCTGCCATGGCATGGACATCCTCACGGTGGAGGGCATCGGCTCGAAGGCGTCCGGGTACCACCCGGTGCAAGAGCGTTTGGCCCAGTTCAATGGGACGCAGTGCGGATTCTGCTCGCCCGGCATGGTCATGAGCATGTACAGCCTGCTGGAGGCCAACAGCGGAAGCGTCACGATGGAGGACGTGGAGAAGGGCCTGGCTGGGAACATCTGTCGCTGTACGGGCTACCGGCCCATACTGGACGCGTTCAAATCTTTCGCCATCGATGCCCCACCGGAGGACAGTCTGACACGGCGCGCACTGGGTATCGTCTGCCAACCGGATGTCGAAGATCTGCCCAAGAGGGCGAGCTGTGTCGGGTGCGAACGTCAGTGTACGGCGAAGGGTTGCTTCGACGACACGGTGGAACTCCATTTCGCGCAGCAAGCGTTGGATCGACGCTGGTACCGCGTGCGCACCGTCGACGAGATCTTTGACGTGCTTCGCGAGGAAGACGCTGGCGTTGGATCGTACATACTGGTGGCCGGTAATACGGGTCACGGTGTGTACAGGCGGTCGAAGGATCTACGCGTCTACATCGATGTGCGCAACGTGGAAGAGCTTCGGAACTACTGGATCGGTAGTTCGGTCATCGTCGGAGCCAACGTGACGCTGACGGAGTTCCTGGCCATATTGCGCGAAGCGGCCAAATCGGATCGCCGATTCACGTACTGCAGCGAACTGGCCAGACACGTGGAGGAGATCGCCCATCCGGCGGTACGACATGTGGGTACCATCGCGGGCAACCTCACCCTCAAGCACCGCCATCCGGAGTTCCCGTCCGATCTGTACGTGCTGTTCGAAGCGCTCGGTGTAGAAATGACCATCGGTAAGCGGGAGGGAGCGAGAGGGAGATGATCCAACCATAGCAACCCAGCTTTCTATCATCCTCCGCTGTTGTGCGTTTCAGCTTCTCCCAGTGGAGCGATGGAAAAACTGTTACCGGGCCAGTTCCTACGCTTCAACATGCACCGGCGTGTGTTGCTGAACATCGCGCTCCCCGCCCTCGACTCGGATCGGTGCGTGTTTCGGACGTACAAGGTAGCGGCAAGGGCGCAAAACGCCGCGGCTCATGTCAACGCCGCCTTTCTGTTGCGGTTGTGCGCACGCAAAATCAACGTCGAGCAGTCGAGCCTTTGCTTTGGTGGTATCGGACCGAAGGTGGGTCGCTTTTTTATCCCTAGTGAAAACTTTCCTGCTGTATTTGTACATGCTCCATCATGGTGCTTAGTGAACTTGAAACTGTTTGCATAACGGTGTACTTCGTTCGTGTTGTGTGAAGATTTGTTGGTGGTGATGTGTATGAAGAATTGTTCATTTTGATGCTTGTATGTTACACATGATCAACAATTCCATTTATACACTCACGAACTAACAAACAAACGCTAAACAGGAAGTCGCTCTTTGGTCCCCATAAGCCATCACCTCGAGACCAGAGCCGTAACCACTGACTACCGTTCTGTACAAACTTCTAATCTTGCTTGTCACATATCCACAGTTTTCCCAAGCCACACGCACGGAACAGTATCTGGAAGGCAAAAACCCACTCAACAATGTGATGCTGCAGGAGGCACTCGCGGTGCTCAACGCCGAGCTAGCCGGTGGTCAAACGGAATCACCAACCGTCGACGCCACCTACCGTCGACAGGTGGCCGTCGGTCTGCTCTACCGCTTCATCGTCCACATTGCGCCACGCGATCGTCGCGTAGCCAATCCGGCGGTGCGCTCGGGTGGGTCGGCAATACCGCGGCCCCTTTCCAGCGGTGCGCAATCCTTCGACACGTACCCCTCGAACTGGCCGCTAACGCAGGCACTGCCGAAACTGGAAGCCTTCCTGCAGACGGCCGGCGAGGCGATCTACGTGAACGATCTTCCGAGCCGACCGGACGAACTGCACGTGGCGTTTGTGTTGGCCACCGTCGCACGGCGCCCTATCGTTGGAATCGAGCCCGCCTGTGCGCTGGCGATTCCGGGCGTGGTTGCGTTCTACTCCGCGAAGGACATCCCGGGAGAGAACGATTTCGCGGCCCTGAAGGGTAACATCAATACGGCCTTCCCGTTCCGAAACGTCCGTGAGGAGATCCTGTGCAGTCGGAAGGTGTTGTACCACGGGCAGCCGATCGGTATCGTGGTGGCAAAGACGCATGAGCTGGCAAACGAGGCGGCGGAACTGGTGGAGGTGTCGTACGGTGAGCCGGAAGACCATGGACCGATACTTCCCACGGTCGAGGACGTTCTCGCCCAGGGCAACACGGGCAATCGTGTTCTCACGCTCGAACCGGACGTCGTAGGACGGTCGTACCATCGCTCGGGAAGTACCGCGGGCTCGGTGAAGATTACCGGCAAGTGTCACTTCCGTGGACACGCTCATTTCACGCTGGAACCGCAGACTTGTTTGTGCGTACCATCGGAGGACGGCACGGGGATGACGGTGTACAGCGCCACTCAATCCAGCCACATGGCTCAGATAGCTATCGCGAAGGCGCTCGGTATGCGCCAGAGCAACGTACACGTGATCGTACGCCCGGTGGGTGGATCTTACGGGGCCAAGTTGTCGCGAGGGGCGTGGGTCGCGAGTGCCTGCGCCTTGGCCGCATATCTCACCCGACGTCCGGTGCGCATGGTGTTGTCGTTCGAGACCACCATGCAGGCGCTTGGCAAGCGCATTGGTGCCCGTTGCGAGTACGAGATGGACGTGCGTCCGACCGACGGTCGTATCGTGCGGCTCTCCAACACATACCACGAGGACATGGGCGCATCGAACTACGAAGCAATGGCGATGCTGTTCCGGGAGGCGTTCCGAAACTGCTACAGCGACGTCAGCTGGCGGTTGCGGCTCCGTGGTGTCTTTACGGACGCTCCCAGCACCACCTGGCTGCGGTCGCCCGGTACGGCGGAGTCGATCGGAACCATCGAGACGATCATGGAGCACATCGCGTTCACGACCGGGCTCGATCCGCAGACGGTGCGGCTCGCCAATATGGAGCCGGGCAGTAGCATGGCCACGCTGCTGCCAGCCTTCCACGAGCAGGTTGACTATCAGACGCGCAAAGCAGCGATCGATCGGTTCAACGAGACGAACCGGTGGAAGAAGCGTGGCATTGCGATCGTTCCCATGGGCCACCCGATCACCTACTTCGGTGGGATGAACGCTTGGGTGTCGATCTATCACGTGGACGGCAGTGTGGCTGTCACGATCGGCACGGCCGAGATCGGGCAGGGTGTCAACACGAAGGTGGCACAGGTGGTGGCCCACACGCTCGGCATCCCGCTGGCGTTCGTGACGGTGAAACCGCACACGACCATCGGTTCGCCGAACGCGTTCATCGAGGGCGGCAGCATCAGCACGGACCTGGTGGCGTACTCGGCCCGGCGTGCCTGTGAAATCCTGCTCGAGCGCATCCGGCCGGTACGCGCGGACAACCGCACGGCCCCGTGGGAGGCAATCGTGCAGACGTGCTACCAGCGGCGCGTCAATCTGAGCGCCTCGTACAACGTCAAGCGGACGGATCTGCGCGGGTACACCGTGTGGGCACTGTGCGCCACCGAGCTGGAGCTGGACGTACTGACCGGCCAGGTGCAGGTACAACGCGTGGACATCCTCGAGGACACGGGCGAAAGCATGAACCCACTGCTGGACATCGGCCAGATCGAGGGCGCCTTCGTCATGGCGTTGGGACTGCATGTGTTCGAGGAGCTGCGGTACGACCGGGGAACTGGTGCGCTCACGAACTTCCGCACGTGGAACTACAAACCGCCGAGTGCCCGCGACATCCCGGTCGACATGCGGATACGGTTGCTGCAGAAGAGCGCCAACCCTGCGGGGGTACTGCGCTCCAAGACGACCGGTGAGCCGGCGTACAATCTGGGCATCACGGTACAGTTCGCCCTGCGTTACGCACTTGCTGCCGCACGGCGTGATGCCGGCCTGCCGAACGAGTGGCTGGAACTGGGTACGGTGGTGGTGCGACTACTGATTACCACTCGGAGCGGTTCGACTGTATCGTTTTTCTTCTCTCTCTACACTATTATTTTCAGGAACTTCATCAACGCCCGAAAAGTTGCTTGCACTTACGGGCACAACGATTGATCAGTTTGTGTTGCATTGAGATGGACAAGAAGACCTGGAACGTTACCTGGAGTTTGGAGCATTCGTCCATTGAGTTAATCCGTTAAGGATTAGGATTAAGCTTAAGCGAAGAATAGCTTAGCTTAGCAAGCCCTGTACAACTAATATTCGTATTGGAACTTTTCGTTCCGAGATGAAACAGAATAGCACGAGGAACTTTGGAAGCTAAGTTAAGTTACACATCCATTCAGCTAGAGTTCGAGAATAACCGAGAATACGTTGAATAACCATTTTGCACAGCATGCCTTGATGTACATGCGATGAATTATCCAATTGATGTAATACATTCACTTGCTTACAGCTTTGAAAAGTGTTTCGTATAATTTATTTCGTTTATAGTTTATAGTCGTACAAACATGTTTGTAGTGAACAGATAAGTAATTCTTTCAGATAGTCAATTGAGCGGGTGGATTTGAGATAAACAGCTTGGTGTAGCAAATCTAAAGCTACTGCAGCACCTGGGGCTACTGCACCCTTGTTCGCATACTGTTCGTTTTCACCGGTGCATTCATTCAATCAATCAACCAGTCAATGTCAATCATGATGAGCCTCATTCATATACCGCTGACACTCTTACTACGCTACACAGAAGCACGACCACTCTTCTTCCGTACACAGAGATAAATAATTGCCATCAATATTGCATGCATTGCGCCATTCCTAACCCCCTATCTAACCCCACACCAACGGTCGATCATTCTAGGCCTACTGTAATTGTCTAGTGTGTGCATGGCTCGTGTCTATCTTTTTCGGTTGGAGATTTTTGTTTTCTAACGGTTGCTAACTAGGTGTCTATACTAGGAGCAGCGTGATAAAATTAGCTGGTGCTGGTTTCGTTTCCTCTTATCTGTCCCTTAGGAAAAGAGCTACATTACACAAGATTCTGCAAGTGGCGGCTACTCGATAGAGTGTCGCACGGTTCATTTTGCCAAGCAGCGGCACGCCGCTATCAGCTCTTCTGGGTTTTATTGTTGCTCACTCGACTAATCCTAGGTATGTTTATCACTAAGAATTACATCCTACGGAGGCGCTTCAATTATCACGTATAAGTTGTCACCCGCGAGAAAATCCCGTCACCCATCCGACACAAGCACAGAAGCTGCGAAGCTGCGTGGGGCGAACGGTGGGCGCATCCTCAATCCAGCCGAAAAGGCGCACGGGGTCCAGGGTCCCGTAAAGCTGTACTGAAACATACATTTTCCGACCCGATTACGGCACACGGTACACTTTGCTAGTTTAGTCTTTGATTTTGTCTTGTACGTTTGTTTCCTTTTGTTTTTGTTTTGCTTTTGCTACCGCTCCACCGGTGTCCTTGCCGGACCGTGTCTAAATGGCTAAACAATTTTCTAAACTAAAAGATGCAAAACATGTTACTTAACGCAAGACATTCAACGTCGCGGTTCGTTTTTTGGCGACCACGTTACACGTGGCGTACTTCTTTTAGTACTGCTTGTAGCGCCTATGTTTGGCAGCGCGAGAGACAAAAATACTGCATGTAAGCGTTGGTGGAGCCTACCACCAACTGTGTGCCGGAATCACCATCATAGCCGGAAGGCAGTCAGACGTACAGAGAGTGCGGGGTTTTAGGAACGAACATCATCTCTCCATCGGTAGCTACTTACACCCTTACTTACGCCACCTGCTGCATCTGGTACAGTTTCGCGTAGATTTGATTCTTTGCCATCAGTTCGTCGTGCGTTCCCGACTCTACGACCATACCGTTCTGGATGACGCAGATCAGGTTCGCGTTCTGGATCGTGGTCAACCGGTGGGCGATGATGATGCAGGTTCGTCCGGTCCGTGCGTGATCGAGCGCATTCTGAACGATCTTCTCGCTCTGGTTGTCCAGCGCGGAGGTCGCCTCGTCCAGTAGTAACACGCGCGGGTTCCGTACGAGCGCTCGGGCGATTGCTATACGCTGCTTCTGTCCACCGGACAGCTGGGCGCCCTTACTACCGAGGCTAGTGTCGTAGCCCTTCGGCAGGTTCACGATGAACTCGTGTATGTTCGCCATCTTGGCCGCCTCGATGATCTCCGGCATGGCGATCTCACGTGAGTTGTCTCCGTAGGCAATGTTCTCCGCAATGGTGCGATCGAACAGAATCGGCTCCTGCGACACCAACCCCATCTGCGATCGAATGCGGCTCAGCGAGAAGTCGGTCGTTGTTATGCCATCAATATCCTGCAGTACGACAATGCAGTTAGTACGAGGATGAAGACACACAAATTTCAAACGGCATTCTCGCATCAATACTAACCACTTTGCCACTGTCAGGGTCGTAGTATCGAAGCAGCAGCTGGATGCATGTCGATTTTCCACAACCGGACGGACCTACCAGCGCCACCGTTTGTCCTTTTCCAATGTCTAAGTTAAGTCCCTGTAGTACTGGAACGGTCGGACGCGTGGGGTAGCGGAATTCAACGTCCGTGAACTTGATATCGCCTTCAGTGCGCTGTAAGCAAGGAACGTTAGTTTTGGTATGTCCGCAAGCCTAGCAAAGGCCTGCTGATGCTGATCCTACCTGTGAAAGCGAATGGTAGGAAGTGGATGGATTGTGCATTCTCGGTGTACGATCAAGCAGTTTCATCAGACGTCCGGCCGACAGGATAGCAGAGTTTACATTCGGAGCGTAGGCCAACGCCTGTCCCAGCATCCACGCACCGAAGATGAGTGCCTCCGAGACCCTAGAAAACATTGGCATGCACATTATGCTCATGCTCAGATCAACAATTCAAAACCACCACTTACTTGATGACATCCTTATACTCGAGTTCCTTCTCCGACACCAGCTTACCACCGTAAAACAGTGCCAAACCGTAGCCTGCGAATGGCATGACCTGTCCCAGCGCAAACACCGTACCGCGTAGTCGAGTCTTCCGGCGGCAGGCTTCGTCTATCTTGGCCGTCTCGTTGCCGTAGCGCTGCAGGACGTGCTTTTCCTGGCCCAAGCTGGCCACCGTACGGATATTGGAAATGGCCTCCACCGCCAGCTTGGTAGCTCCCTCGAGCGATTGTTTTTCCTTCATGCTGCTCATCTGCGAGTAGCGCGATTCAAGCGTGATCGACGCTAACGTCACCGGTATGGCTATGATCGAGACCAGTGTTAGATTCCAGGAGTAGAAGAACGAAATGCCAACACCGATGCATATGGTTGACGCGGCCTGCAGCAGCGAACCGACGCGTGTTCCGGTGGCACCCTGTACACTGGCACAATCACCCGACAGGCGGGCACACAACGCACCGACCGCGTTACGGCTTTCGTCGAACCACGCCATCTCTTGGCTGATGATCGCCTTGAACGACTTTTGACGCAACCGAGACGTCAGCCGAACGCCGGCAATGTTGAACAGATACGTCTGGAAGAACGTGCCCAATCCGGTGATCAAACCGAGCACCAGGAACAGAAACGAGTAGAAGTTCGATTCCTCCTTTACATACTCGGGATCAGCCACCGAGAGAATCTGCAACGAAACGGTGGATTATTGAACGGCTGGTCGATAAATTCTAGCGGAGGAAATCCCCTACTTACACCGTACATCTCTCCGAAAAGCACCGCAAACGCCGGAAACGATGCCCCGACGACGATCGCAGCTGCACATCCGAACAGATTGTAATGCCACTCGGGGGAGTTTAGCTTCAGCAGGCGCATCAACGAAACGGGATACACCTCTTCCAGTTCTTCTTGGTTCTTTTCCTCAGATTTGTCACTGTCCGATTCATCGTCCGAATCGGTGGCCGCATCCTCCACCGAGTCCTGGCGCATCGAGAAGGTACTCGGTGCCATTGGAACACCTTCGTCTTCGTCCGCGGTTTTCTGTGAACCGCTCGCCAAGACCAACTCGTAGTAAAGCCCGCCGGCTGCCATCAGTTCGTCGTGCGTACCCTGCTCCAGCACCACGCCCTTGTCGATGTACACAATCTTGTCTGCGTTGGTGATGGTGGACAGCCGGTGGGACACGACGAGCGTCGTACGACCCTTGCTGGCCCGTTCCAGCGCGTCCTGCACGCGTTTCTCGGAGTTCGGATCCAGCGCGGAGGTTGCTTCGTCCAGCAGCAGAATCTTGGGATTACGCACCAGGGCGCGGGCGATAGCGATGCGTTGCTTCTGGCCGCCCGAAAGTTGAGCTCCACGCTCACCGATCATCGTACCGTATGCGTTCGGTAGCTTCATGATGAAGCTATGACAGTTGGCAATTTTGGCGGCCCGCTCGATGTCACTCTGGCTAGCGTCCGGGTTTCCATAGCGTATGTTTTCCGCAATTGTCGTCGCAAACAGTACCGGCTCCTGGCCCACCAACCCAATGAACGAGCGCAACCAGCCGATATTCAGTTCGCTTACCTTCGTGCCATCGATCGTCACCGAACCCTGTGGAGAAGGCAAGAAATAAATGTTTATTCCAAACTTTCGCTCTCACATCACCGCCCTCCAACAGGATACCTACACTCAATGGGTCGTACAAACGTTGGATCAGCTGCAGACAGGTCGATTTGCCGCAACCGGACGGTCCAACCAGCGCCACTGTTTGACCCGTTTTGATTTCCAAATTCAACCCCTGCAGCACCTGCACGTCATTCCGGGCCGGATAGCGGAAGAACACGTTGGAAAACTTGATATTGCCCTGTATCGAGCCCGGCCGCAGTCCCGCGTCACCGAGCGAATCGATATCTGGCTTACGATCGATCACGGAGAATATCGTTGCGGCCGAGCCCTTGGCCGTCGAGAACGCCTCCAGGTGAGGAGAGGAAAGCCCGAGATTCTGCGCCCCGGCCAGCACCCCGAACAGCACGATGATCAGCACCGCGGGCGTGTAGTCCTTCACGTCCTTTCCACGGTCCTCCAGGATGAGGCTGATACCGTACCAGAAGGCAAGCGCGTAACAGCAGTAGATGATGAACCACATGATACCGCCACCGATGCCGGAGAACAGACCCTTGCGGCGGCCGTTCAGCTCGGCCCCGGACAAACGTTCCCTGTATCGGTCGAGTTCCTTCTTTTCACCACCGAACGCCACGACCGTGCGAATGCTGCCAAGCACTTCCTCCGCCACAGCGCCAGCCGACGAGTACGATTTCAGTTCCTTCTCCGTAAGCGTACTTTGCATCTATGGAGAGACATGAGTTTCAAATGAGTGGTGCGTTAGGTTGAGGTGATGACGATTTTGGCAGGCGGATCATGTTTAAAATAGTTCCCACCTTGGCAACGAACGCCGTCGCGAGTATGATGATCGGAGCGCAGCTGAGAATGACGAGCGTCAGCTTCCATCCGTAGAAGAACGAAAATATCACAGATATTACGAATGACATCACCAGGTACGTGAAGATCGACAGCTTCTCGCCGATGCCTTCTTTCAATTTATCCAGATCACTGCAACGAAACGGCCAACAGCGTTAGAGAAACTGTACGCCAACCCCACCAACATTCGAACTCGGCTACTTACTCCGTAATACGCACGGCAAAGCTGTCGTCGCTGTTGAGATCGTACCAGGTCATATCTTGGCGCAGCACGGCCTTAAGAAACAGCTGCCGTATCCGGCTGATCTGCTTCTGGGCCGATCGGTTGATAATGTCGACGCTGAGGGTGGCGAACATAAACTGCAGTATCGTAACGGCCACCACGCCGAGTCCGAACGCTTTCGCGTCCTCCATAATGGCCGCACTGTTCTCCTGCTCGGTTGCGTTCACTCTAAACGGAGGCAGGAGGCATTATGGATAGAGAAAGAGGCATCTATAAACATGCTACAGGTGAAGTTAACACAAGTACAGCATCGATAATGGCCGCAATGGGGCGAGACCGTGGCAGTAAACGGCTGATAAACAATGCGGCGAACAACGAGACGCCTACCGCCTTTATTGATTTGTTTGTGCCAACAAATGTCTGCTGCCTTTCTGGCCGGGGAAGAAGCCAATTACTTCTCACCACCGTTGACGCCATTCATCTCGTACGTAATTGATTCGGTTTCGATTTGTGCCGGCCTGTCTGGTGTGAGGAGTTTGTGCGAGAAGCACGTGAATGAGCACCGGATATACTTACAGCACTCTGCCGCCACCGAATATCGAGAGGATAGCCGTATCGGTTGACTTGCCGATGCCGATCGTCCGATCGACGAGCAGCGTGGTGAACTCACCGTACAGAATAACACCGTACGGTAGCCCAAGCGAGGCCATCGATGCCAGCAGGATGCCTAGGAGCGTCGCACAGATTTCGCCACACGTGGCAAACCGGAACTGGAGAAGTGAGCAGAAAGAATGAGGTGTTGAGGCACGATCGCAAACATTGTCGAACATTGTTGCACCGACACAAAGCGCGCACGGGTGCACGGGCACTTACCAGCTTGAAGTAAGATATAGGTTGGGTGCTTGTCTCTTTGGTAGGTGATTTGCTGAATTTGCTGCAACAACAAAAACAAACACGTAAACAAATACAATTCGCATGATCTCTCGGATGTGCATTCTTGAAGTTGTCTCCGTGGAAAATTGTACAAAAACCAAAGATTCTCTCATACTTACACATCCAAAATATCCTTGGTACTTTTATGGCTGGCAACAGACATGTTATCGGCGACGCTGGCACCATTCTTGAGATTCATCGTCTGGAGCGATCCATTGCCTTGAGGGTACTCTTTGGGCGTCATTATGGCGCTTTAGGTGAGTGTTTGGGTTAGAGAGCCAGAGACACAGAGCAAGAGACAGAGAGAGAGAGACCCTTCCGGAACGTAATTTTCTGCAAAGAACAATCCACGCGAGAAAATGATAGAGCGATTGTTTCCATCGCAGATTGACGCAAGGAACCGGCGCCTTTTCGCGTACCGGACGCTCGCTGACCATCGTGTCTGCCACACCAGATCACACAAATGTGAGTTTATATATTAATTACAAACTATAACTCCGACTAGACGGGGCCCGCCTCGGCACTACGCGCGTCAAAGTATCAAGTGCACTTGAACTTCATCACGGGCACAGGGATGCCTTATGCCATGTGAGGGGCACTCTCCACCCGGCACCGAGGGCAATCAACGCCATCGCGATCGACACGCGAACTCGTGCTGGTGTCGGTGTGTGCGAGATATTCCCGCACCGCTCAAGCAAAACAATAAATAGATCGATATGCAACAGCAGCAGCAGCAGCAGCAGCAGCAGGTGCTGGTGGTAGTGGCACGGCCAAGATCACAATCTTCAAGCCCATCACGGCGGCCATTATCACGCGCCACGCATAGCTCCGAAAGTGCGGTGTTTGTTTATGCAAAGTGAAGCTGAAAGCTAACGAGGGTTGGCCGGAGGTAGGCTTGGTCATTAAGAGGAATCTTCGCACTGGTACAAACTTGTGTCGGTAGTGTCCCATGCATATAGTGTATCAATTAACTTCAATTGAATCGGACCCCGGAATGGGATGCCCTTTTTGCCGTTTGTGCTGTGGCTGAGCTTCTCGAGCCACTGATGGAAACTGTATCGTCAGTTTTTGATTACTGCTAACTACCTTCATCGGAATGTATAGAGTTGCAGTGATGTCATAGTTTTTCGCGCCACCTTTACCCACGGGAGTGAGTAGCGTACGGCGTCCGTTTGGGCCGGCATTAATGGGCACAACAGCAACAAAAAAACAGAAGGCCCAAGCAAAACAATGCAAGGCGTTTGTTGATCAACACACAAACGCATATGATTTGATTCGTTACTTTTTGCACGCTTAGGCTTTTGCACGCATTTGCCACTGACTGTTGGAATTGTATCGATACTGCATTAGAAATAGAACCTCCAGTAGCGGAACCTCCAGTGATTGCTGATGTAAAGATTCTCTTCAAACCGATTCAAAGCTCTTGCTTTAACAAAATTGGACAAATAATGATTAATTAACACGTTAATAAAGCGTTTGCTATACTAACTGCATGCCTTTGGGCTGATAATTTAAAGTTGCACTGAAAATATGCAGTTCGCACAACACCAACACTAGATTTATGTTTTATTAACGCTTGGTTTGTCCGCTTATTGAGGTTTTAGCTCTGCGAAGTACCAGTTCTAGAAATTGCTTCGCCTAATACAAATAAAGCAATAAAAAAAACGTCCCAATCCCAACGCGAACGGACCAAAATAAGTAAAAAAAATGAACCACCCAACTAACTGCAAATATTGACCATCAGCCAACAGATTTTTGGCAGCCTTCGTCGCCGACGCCGTCTTATGAATATTAATCACATCCACACGCGGTACGGTTCGCCCGCTGGCGTTAGAACTACACGCGAACCAATCATAACCGATCGGTCACGCTCGCAACACGATCAATTTTGTCAATTTAAATCGCATAAAAACGAACGTGTACCCTTCGCATCGCTGCACAACTGAACATAGATCCTTCACGCACTGAGTTTCACTGAAAATCTGTCAATCCTAATGTAAAATGGTCCACGGAATTGATTGATACACCCGGAATGTAGTATCTGCAACTCATGGTAGCTCGCTGCTCAGGAAAGGCCCGGACGGGTTCGCGATTTCGACTTCGTCACTCACGCTGGCACTGCGTATGGATCGGATTCCACGATCGCGGAGAACTCGGAGGCCGTCACTAATTAAGCGACAAGAATTTGAAGCCTGCGCGTACACTTTACACCGCACAAATGCCAAAGCAATCGACACACTGTTCGACTTACACTCGACACTCGACAGTATGTGCACTAATTAATCGCTGGAGTAATTCTGGAGCGTAATTCTTCGGAACATATGAGTTGGGCGGAGCCCCTAGCAACAACGATGTTCTGTTCGCCCGGCTACTGGGTTATTTTTCCAGGTAAACCTATCCTCAGCCTGCTAATCCACTCTGGAAAACTGTCCAAATTTGTAGCACACTTTGCACAGAACACAAATCCTGCTAAATTGCTCACCACACTCGACAAACATAGAGAACGCACACACGCAGTTGAGGAAACAGTTGATAGAATAAACAACGCACAAACAAATATGTTTCAATATTTGTACGATCGGCTAGCGGCACACGAGGGCGCGATTCCCGGGAATTCGGTTCACAATGCGCTGGGCGGGAAAATGGGAAATTAGTAAGGAAAATCACCTCTTTCTTTCCACCTGCCGGCCTGCCTGACGCACGCACGCACAATGCACGAACCACGTCACGCTGGAACGTCTCCTTGCGCGGGAGATAAGCGAGATGCCGAGATAGTGCCGAGACGGTGCCCGAGGCTCGTGCGGTTACATCCGATCTAAGCCGCGATCTGCCAACGACTGAGCGTCTCCGGGCAGCGACGAGTCACTAGTATCAGGATCGGGGACCGCGGCGCGTGGTTCTACCCCGTTTTCGCTTATGTTTGCTATCATCTTAAATCACTCCCGCCGCTCGGTGTTTGCTTCCCCTTCTCGCTCTTTCTCTCTCTCTCTCTCTCTCTCTCTCTCTCTCTCACGTCATCAAACACGCTTTCGTTCTGATTGTTTATTCGAACTTCCACCCCAGACCGCAAATGAGATGCACTTCTGGTGGATGCGTTCGGGAGGGGGCACCAGGCACCCTTCCGGGATTTTGAAGCCGGCGGAGAAGAGAAGTGGCAGTATCGACTGGGTGTGGGAGAAGCAAGAGAACGAGCACCGCGAACCACCTGTGCGCGCTCCTCAAGGTGAGGAGGAAGCCAGATTTCCGCAAATCTCGTTTGTTCGTTCGACATGTTTTGGAACACGCTCACCATGCGCATGGGTACGCCCGGTGCGTTTTGGGGGGATTTTTTTCGCACCACGGGAAAGCCGCCCGTCTGCGACCGTCTGCGATCGGCTCGGAAGAGACGTGCGCGGAATGCACTAACCCTAACGCCAAGGCGCGATGTCTTCTCGGGGATTCCTGGCACTGACGAACCGATGCGTTCTTTATCATTCACTCGAAGGGACTACCTCGAACATTTGCGTTTGGATGTTGTGCAGTTGGAACACTATTGGATCGTTATTTATGACAGACGACATTCTATCTTCCACCAGGCAAAGGAGAAGATGATTGGACACTGCTCACTACTAGAAATTGTTGATAAAACTCGGCACCTTCAGCTGCAAAAGATCCACCAGCCCTCTGTTCCCAGATCATTTCAATCAATTGTATCAAAATCAGACATCTCTAGATCTTTCACTACGTGCCTGTAATAGAAACAATAAAATCAAAGCACAAACTAATGGTTGGTGCTAGCATTACATTTAAATTCAATTCATTGCCTTTCACCTAACCGTTTGGTTCGCAATAAACTGATCCACACACCGGGTGGAGGGGAAGCCGTTCCAATTATTCCATATTTCAATTTCTTGTGAGAACAAAAAACAGATTATTCTGGAACACGCACCATATTCTATCGCGAACAGCTTAGCGAACTATGGGATCCTGACGACCGACCAGCAAGTGGCAGGCAGGCGAATCGCACATGTGCGCACACCGAAGCACAATGGTGAGAACGTCGTTACTTAACCGCCACTGTTGTGCGCTGTTGGGCCCTCCGCAGCATCTCGTAGTAGCGCTCGAACCAGAACGAATGGAAATTGGTTGGGTAAATGATTGCCCCATAAAAAAATGGCCGGATAATCGTTAAAGGAAACCTCATCCCATTGAGGGCCCACTTCGGTTAATTGGATTAGCAGGCTCGCGCTCGCTGTTCCGACCCAGGTGTTCGGGGGTGTCCCGTTTCTGCCGATCCAGATAAGCGATAGGCGCCAACAACAGCAGCAGGTGCCAGCTGTAATTGCACACTGCACACGAGCTGGGGGTTGACTCTGTTCATCGTAACATAACCGTCATTTGGCATCGATTAGACTCGAACGCCCAAGTCGAGTGGATGAGTTGCAGGCAGGCGAACGTACACTGACCGATACATAAAAACAACGACCGAGTGGATGGAGTGATGCAACGGCTGGACGGTGCATTGGAAGATAAGAGCGAGCGTTAGAACGGCGCGAACGGGAAGCGTCTCCACGATCGCCGGACGATCCTTATAGGTCAAAAGCTATCATGTGCTTGTTATGGCTGCTTTAGCTGCTTTCAGTTCGTAGTCTATCGATGTACTCGTGTCGAATGGAATAGTATTGATTGTTAGTGGAGATAGAAGTGTAGATTGCAATTTCAATTAATTCAATAAACTTCGTTATCTATCATTCACTGGCGAATCTTGTCGGATTGATAAGTGCTCGAACACTTTTGATTCAGGTACTAACCTGTCAGTATCTGCTCTAAACGTATCTGTATCTGTATCTCTAATCTGTATCTGCTCTAAATGAATGAATGAATGAATGAATGAATGAATATAAATTTGACGTAGTAGATGCTAACTAAAACAAAGAGAATATTTTTTCAATGAAGATCCCTCCCATTGTACACTAGGACCATTTTTAAAATGCGCCACCATAAACTGCTACTGAAATTACATCGTTTCCAAAAAAATAAAAGAAGCACGCAATGCCATTAGCTTATCGGCAACGGATATGACTTGAACACTTTCAAACGATCGCATCAGTAAGTGATCCGCCATCTTAACGATCTTCCGATCTCCACCAATCCCACCACAGCAGGTTATGTGTACGCAGCTGTCCAGAATGCCGAACCCTAGATAACCTCGCGAACCAATTAGGCCACACTCACTCAAACTAATTCAATTACGCCTATCGATGGCTGCGTTTCAGTGCGGTGTCAATTTGGTTAACGAGGTTCCAAATGGCCGGAAGCTGAACTGTGACCGCAGGGCTGGGAACGATTTCGACGGTTTGCACTGTTGGCCTTCACCCGCAACCCGAAGGTTTCCACGTCTGGAAGATCACTATCGGAGATCCATTTTCGCTTTCAAATGCGTCCAGCTCACGCACACGTACGAACAAAACCAAACGCAAAAAGCGACAGTAATTGCCCGTTTAGGCAAAGCTGCCAAACATCGTCCACTGTGCAGTGGCCTCATCACGCTTCCCAAAACGTCCCTCCGTGGAACGGCCCGCCGCGAACTTCCCTTCGGTGGGGAGGGGCGCAGAAAACATGGGCGAGAAGGGCGCGAAGGTTGCAGTGGATCGAACGTGTTAAGCATCTTCGCATCGCATCCAGTGGAGGCGTCAAATCGTGCACCGATGCTAAGAATGCTCGCCAGCGGAAATTGGCGGCTTTGCCGGGACTGCACCGTCCGTGTACTTCCGGGGCCGGGTGGAAATGTGCGAGAGTAGCGCGGCAAAGTTTTCACCAAACCAAACACGCCACCTGTTCCCGCACGCTGCGGGTCCGAGGGTCAAGCCCGCCACCAGACGGTGATGTTCCCACCCTGCTAATGGGCTAGCTGCGCGCGAGCATCGATCAGCATCGATCAGCATCTAGACGCCTTTGTTTAGTGTGCGATCCCCACCCGCGGTAGCCCATCGCTTGTGTACTTCCGAGTAACGAGTAGTGTTAGCATTGCAGGAAGAGCGGTGGGCTTAGGAAATGGTGAGTTAGTGGAGAGTGTACAACGTCCAGCCTTTCCGTCCGTGTGCGGCCTTAAGCCAACACCGCTCTGGGAGCAGCAACACGCATTTGCTCACGCACCGGGCTCACCTTCTGGAGTCTCGGAGGGAACATGGACATCCATGTAGCTCCAGGGAAGTACACCAGACCAACCTTGCATAGCTCAGTGTAGACTTACAACAACGATCGACTTTTCGCTAACGCCACCGTCGACTAAAGGTCACTCGGGCAGTGGAATTCACACAACAATCCAAGTTATCCAATCGGTACCAGGTGACACCGTAGACGACTGCGGTTGACGCCCGCAATGGAGGAGATGTGCTTGTTAGAGACAAAGTGTCAGGGATTACCTATTAGCCACACGACACAACGCCTTTGCGGTGAGTCAGGCTTCATCTCCAGATCGAACGCCTTCTCCTCCTCCCGATTCCGATCGCGATCACCTATGCACGGGGAATTCCCCCCAGCGGCAAGTCTAAGCCACCTCGGCCAAAGAACTCGATTTGACGTAGGCCAAACTTTCCGCGTGCCTGGCGTGGCGGGATATTTCGCTTATTTGCATGAGGGTAAGTTTCCGAGGCGGGAAAAAGGGTACGTTCGTCGTACTTACACGTCTGAGTCGATGTGTAATACGGCGGGCCCGTGTTCAGACTAAATGTATTTATGAATGATTACGAGTGATAATTGTCCAATTAGAGTGATTTGTTAAACTGATTCGTCGTCACCTTTTCCGGTAATGAAATCTTACCATATGTTTATTATTGAGCGTTTAGGTGGAATAGTTCATGACCACAACAGAAAAGCTAAACGCAATATTATAACCGGACCAACCTATTATCACATTGTGTGAAATAATATGTTTGATGTCCAGGAATCTTTGAAAATCAAGTATCAGCCTGAAGATTACGTTAATAGTATTGTGATACACTTCAAATGGGCCGATCGATCGAACAACTCATGAAGCTAGTCCTTATAGTGGCTCCTTAATTGTCCTTCCACACATCCGGCGCATCTTCCTAGTCAGATTTGAGTGGGATGCATGCCACACTTCGCTGAGAGGAAAAGATTTTTGAATATGTCCGGTCCAGTATACCCTTGAGTGACAGAAGACCATCTCTATGACTTGACTATTCAACTGCGGGTAAATTGAGTCAAGGAAAACCAGAAATGCAAACAACGTATAAAAAAAAGAAAAAGGAAAAGCTTTACTAGGAAGTTGATGAATTCTAGCATAGACTAGATGGAGCTAGCTATAATCAGAACAGATGCACCCTTTTTGCCCCATATCGAATGAACGATAAGCTACAACGATAAACAATAATACACGCCGGCGAGTGCTGTACTCCAACGAGCGCGAATAGCAAACGATAACACGCTCGACATGCTCACTATTTCCCAGTGGAAGATTCCTCTAGGATCGTGTAAACTCTCCATCAATATCCACCTGTCCGTCTAGGCTTCTTGCCACGCGACTATGAAGCAGTGCAAACGCCCGAAAAAAAAAACTATGAACAACAGTTTTTTTATCTTCTCATTTTCCTCCTCCAGTCGAAAGTGATCAATGAGCGGGCGTTGCAGTACGCTGTTGCCATCGGTGCATATTGTGCGGGCCCCGGTGCGGCGTTTAGTGTTCAGACAAATGCCACTTCAAATTATGCAAATCAGTGAACTCTCCCACATGTACACGCCGTTTGTGCCTTCCTGGATGCGCACGGCTGTTATTGTTACTTCCTATGGAGAATTCGCACACAAGCACGCGCACACCCCGGCGACACGATCCACAATGGCGCCCGACGACTCACACCCCCACAGCGCACCTGGTGCATAATCCGAGATAAATCTCACGAGCCTGAATAAGATCGGGATGATACGCGAACCGATTCCAATTAGATTCGATCTGTTGCCAACGATAAACATTCTCGCACAACAAGGGAAAACAAGAAATCCAACAAACGGGCGAAACTTTGATGGGAAAAGGACTTTGTAGACTTTGGACTGCTGAAAATGCCTAGAATGACCTAGATGATGTTTGGGTAGCAACATGCAAGTGCACCAAACAAATACATGCTTACTACCGACACGGGCCTCTTATCTTATCGTGCAAACAAATATGTCTGCTCCCAGACAAAGCACCACTTACACGGGGAAGATGTATCAGCCTGTAAAACCTTATGCAAACAGACCATCAAAGATCACAACGGACCTAACCGACGACATGATCTACGGCATCACAACAGCCATCCGTCTCCCTCACCGCGATGGTTTCACATTCAAATCGGCCCGTCACTGGGACCCGACGTGTTGAATGGGAAGGGACGCACTCCTAACCGCACACATTCCGGCCGGCATCTGGCGGTGACATCTGGAATGGGTTGAGCGCAATTAAGCTCTCTTTACGAGCTGGTGCTAAACGCGATTTACGCGATCGACACGGTCAAGTTCAGATTAAGATGCGTTTCTGCTGGCGTTGTTGCGGCCCGTCCTCTCGTACCAGCTTCCGAACCGGCGCACAATTGCCTTCCCGTTGCTCTTTATTAGCTGCGGGGTTTTTGTTGCATTTTTCTCCCGAGCGAAACATCGTGGGAGTTGCTTATCATCGTCATCATCATCATTACTCGCCTAACACGGTTTGGGGGTGAATTGAAAAAAGGGCAGCCGAGGCGAGACCGTTCATTCATGGACGGTTGCAACGGAGCGTGGAACATTCCGTCGGCGCAAGTGAATGAATAGCGACTCTCCGCGGGTCGCGTGAAACGATTATCCACCGGGTTTCGCCGATACGCCGATGATCGGATCCACCAGCGGTTTGGAGTCAAAAGGGCGTTGCGAAGTTGCACAATTACAGGCGGTAGTTGGTAGGGTTACTTCCACATTTCAATATGCATACCGCATCCAGCGGTAGCGGGCTGAGCTCTGCTCGGAACGATCCGGGAAGATTCAAAACCCATCGATCATCGGTCCGATCGGACGCAGTAGTATTTGGAATTGGAAAGGAATGTGCGCGTAAATCAACCGTACGCTATTTAGAATGCATTAACAACCGCACTTACACGACCACGGGCGCCGTAATAAGCGGGAAGAAACACGACAAATCTTCATCAATCGTGCCCAGTCACTCATTTCACGCTTCGCCTGTTCCGATGTGGTCAGGAACGGTGGAGCGGTGACCACAGGCACACGTTGAATTCGTCAGGCAACTAACCCAAACTGCTTCAGATGCAGTTAAATCTCGACAAATACTGCCACTATAAATACCCTTTTCCAAACATTTATGACGCCGTCGTTTCAATTTTTCAATACACTTTACAAACAAGTACGCCACGCGTCTCGTTGACTTTCAGGTGGGGTCAAAATGGCGCTCGGTAGTTATATTGTTAATTGCCGGAAGGTACCGGGTGCGCAGGAGATTTATAACCCCGGCTTAAGTAGGAATCTCGTCTCAACCTGCACGTCACGTTTCGCTGCTACAAAGAGAGCAAGTGTCAGCTGATTCCATTTATAAATATGCCCGGCCTGGAACGAGCTGTCCTCGGTCTTGCAAAATCCGGTAACTGTGATCTAAACCAACAAAAATACTTTCGTCCTTCACGCTCGTATGCTGCTGATAAACAGATCGGATGCAAACTTGGACGCTATCAGCGGAAGCTGTTAAATTTAAACCGCTCAGCGGTCCGATCCATGTAGGCTACGTCTCAACGCCTACCACGTGTTGAGGTTTGGATCAAATACTATCACACCGATCGTCAAAACAGTCCCGGTGCAGGTGTCTGAATTCTAAAATAGAACCGTATGGCATGCCCAAACGAAAGCGTTGATTAAGCAACGGGCAGCAGCTACAATTCCCAATGGGGGAGCGACTGTGCATGACGCTATCCACTGCCAGGTGACGCGGTAAATGTAGAAAATTAAACAATTTCAACGTACCTCGCTCGGGTGTGTGGTTCTGAGTCCTTCACTGGCGAACTCCCGGATCTGCCAGTCAATCGCTGGTGGAAAGTTTTTCCAACTTCCGGTTTGAGACGTGCTGAGGTTTTGAAAAATCGTTCGGCCAGAGCCTTTTCCTGATCACCGATAAACGGGGTACGGGGTAGATTCTTGGTGTATGTTGACGGTGGCCTGTAATCTGCATACGTGTGAGCGGTGGTTTAAGCACGCGAGCCTAACAAAAATGGACGCTAGTGTTACTGTTTTTACCCAACTCTCGAGAACGTTCTGCTGAGGGTCAAGTTCAAGGCCCTCGGACGGTTGAAGACGACGCGTATCATTAAAATGGAAATGTTTCCCCCTTAGCACAGCACACCGGACGCACTGTTTGATGTTGGGTGCACGTCGTATTTCACCTTCTCCTAAATCCGTGTGGTAAGAAACTGTAGACGGCGAAACGGAGCGTAGAGCGATACATTTTTTTCAGCTGTTCCGTCGAGCCCGCTCATGGGGTCCCGCACCCAACACGACGGGTCGCGAACACAGAGCGCAAAGGATTACAATGAATACCGCGAAATGCCGCATTGAACTGACTTTCCTAGCGACGGCGAGCAACGGCTTTACACGATGCACTTTGCATCGAGACGATACTCACCGGCCAGACACGGTCACCCAAATCTCTGCCGAGGGCTACGTGAAGCTCGCGTGGCTGCGGAACGTTGCCGTAGTTTCGCACCTGCTGCCAATCCTAGCCGGAAAACGGGTGCCCGAACCGGGTCTGAGCGACTCCGCGTGAGAGACACACACGATTTTTCACGAGAATTTTCCGAACCCTGCACACCGAAGGAAATAGAAGCTGGGGAAAATGGCGCGCTCGTTCGTGTTCGTGTGCGTTTGTGTCGAAAATCCGCGCGCGGTAACACCTAAAGGCAATGGTTGCTGTTTCTCTATGAGGATGTAAACATTGCTTCGGGAAAATGGGGGTGGGCCGCGGAATTTTCGCGGGCAATGTCTGGTGTCGGTGTCACCGTGGATAGATCGAAACCGCACAAGTGCAAGGTCAATCGAAATCAGCCAGCGCCCGCCGTAGTGAAGGGAACGCTTTCGGCGTGCGATAATTTTACTGTCGGTTTATGGTGGAATTAACGCGACTTTGGGTTTATTAGCGAGTGATTAAAACTTGTTTTTTGTCTTGCCGATCTTACCGAGTGTGCATTTCGAGGGGATGGAATGAAGCAATTAGGAATGATTGACTTGTAATTGCTCTCATGCGTTGACCGTGTGGTGTTCGGGTCGGATTATTGATTTTTGTTGTACACAACAAAGAAAGCTGTGTTTTTTTATTTTGCTTACTAAAATTAATCGTTTGATTTGGGAACCGAATATTGAATCGATTTTTTTCAGCATTTTTGATTAAACTAGCATATACCATCGCACACAGGGCAAAATCGTTACTAAGAACACAGCCAAAACCGCGATCCGATTGGGGTTAAAGACCTTTGATTTTTAATAATAAATTTTCCACCATCTTTAACCTCATTCACATCTTAAGAACTTAAAACATGAAAAGGGTTTCATCATAAAATGTGCATACTACAAGTCTAAATGATGCTCAGCTAAGCAAAAGCTGTAAATGCACTCTTATTCAGCCATGCCAACGTACTGCAGTTCAAAAACGGGCTAATTCAACCGGTTCGAAATATTTCAAACGCTTCGCTTTGAAAAGTTTCCGCCGTTTCAGCATTTCTTTAGCGGGCTACACATATCCGTATAACCAAGGAGATTTATAGGAGGTGCCGACATGTAGAACATTTGGTCGCCGTGAAAGAGTGAAACGGGGATTGACCACAGTTGTCAAAATTGTACCGTACGCA
>KB672490.1:202582-256455 GCA_000349145.1 Anopheles dirus
CTGTCCCACTACACAGCCGTTTTGACAGCTGAGGTTAAATTGTTAAAAAAAAACGGTCGATCGCTATGACGCCACCTCCTATATATCTCCTTGACAATCTACCCACCTAGGAAGAAGAAGAAGAAGAAGGCTGTGTTTTGTTGTTGTTTTCAGTGAAAAAGAAGAAAAAGGCCGTGTTTGTGCGTTGCTGCTGGAGTTTAAAAGTATTTCTTTACAAGCTATTACTTTGCTTTGTAGTAACGATACTACCCATTCTTCGGGATCCATTTTCCCCGCTCTACAGTATATAAACAAAACACTGATCCAAAGCCGAAAGGAGCATCACGGATTTCACAAAGTTATACCGAATCGCAGGGTAAAACGTGAATCAAAAACATCGTAACAATGGCTCACATTCCCGCGGCAACGTTGGGCAACAAGAATAAAAAGCATTTCCTAGGTGTACCGGCACCTCTCGGCTACGTAGCCGGTGTTGGTAGAGGGTAAGTAAAAACCTCATCCTCATCCGAGCCGCCACAATCGAAAACAATAACAATCGTTTTCTTTACGTTTTTCAGAGCTACCGGATTCACCACCCGTTCTGATATTGGTCCAGCCCGTGATGCGAATGATGTGTCGTAAGTATTAGACCCTTTCATGTCGAAGCTGTAACATTGCGAAATTCGTTCTAATAAAGATTTCTTTCTCTCCTCTCCTCCCACAGAGACGACCGGCACGCACCGCCCGCAGCAAAGCGCAAGAAAAAGGAAGAGGAAGAGGAGGACGACGAAGATTTGAACGACTCCAACTACGATGAGTTCAGCGGGTACAGTGGTTCGCTCTTCTCGAAGGACCCTTACGACAAGGACGACGCCGAAGCTGACGCCATCTACGAAAGCATCGACAAGCGGATGGACGAAAAGCGCAAAGAGTATCGCGAGAAGCGCCTGAAGGAGGACCTGGAGCGTTACCGTCAGGAGCGTCCTAAAATCCAGCAACAGTTCTCCGATCTGAAGCGTAACCTGATCGCCGTATCGGAGGACGAGTGGGCCAACCTGCCGGAGGTAGGCGACAGCCGCAACAAGAAACAGCGTAATCCGCGCGCGGAAAAGTTCACCCCACTCCCGGACAGTGTGCTATCGCGCAATCTGGGCGGAGAATCGTCCACCGCCATCGACGGTCGGTCCGGACTGGCTTCGATGATACCGGGCGTAGCGACGCCGGGTATGCTGACACCGAGCGGCGATCTTGATCTGCGCAAAATCGGCCAGGCGCGTAACACGCTCATGAACGTGAAGCTATCGCAGGTGTCCGATTCCGTCGCCGGCCAGACGGTGGTCGATCCGAAAGGTTATCTGACGGACCTGCAGAGCATGATTCCGACGTACGGTGGGGACATCAACGACATCAAGAAGGCGCGCATGCTGCTGAAGAGCGTGCGTGAAACGAACCCGTACCATCCGCCTGCTTGGATTGCGTCGGCACGTCTGGAGGAAGTGACCGGAAAGCTGCAGATGGCCCGGAATCTTATTATGCGCGGATGCGAGCAGAACCCACAAAGTGAGGATCTCTGGTTGGAGGCTGCCCGCCTGCAACCACCGGACACGGCCAAAGGTGTGATTGCACAGGCCGCCCGGCGCATACCAACGTCCGTGCGCATCTGGATCAAGGCGGCCGATCTGGAGACGGAACCTAAAGCGAAACGTAGAGTGTTCCGGAAGGCGCTCGAGCACATTCCCAACTCGGTGCGCCTGTGGAAGGCAGCGGTCGAGATGGAGAACCCGGAGGACGCTAAAATCTTGCTTTCCCGTGCGGTTGAGTGTTGCGGCACGAGCGTGGAGCTGTGGTTGGCCCTCGCCCGACTCGAAACGTACGAAAACGCGCGGAAGGTGCTGAATAAGGCGCGCGAAAAGATTCCCACCGATCGGCAGATCTGGACAACGGCCGCCAAGCTCGAGGAGGCGAACGGCAACATTCACATGGTGGAGAAGATCATCGATCGTGCGCTCTCTTCGCTCAGCGCGAACGGTGTCGAGATCAATCGCGATCAGTGGCTGCAGGAGGCGATCGAGGCGGAGAAATCCGGTGCCATCCGGTGCTGTCAGGCGATCGTGCGCGCCGTCATAGCGACCGGCATCGACGAGGAGGATCGCAAGCAGACGTGGATCGATGATGCGGAGAACTGCGCGAAGGAGGGCGCGTACGAGTGTGCCCGGGCCGTCTATAGCTACGCCCTGACCGAGTTCCCCTCGAAGAAGAGCATCTGGTTACGAGCGGCATACTTTGAGAAGAATCACGGTACGCGCGAGAGTCTGGAGGCGCTGCTCCAGAAGGCCGTCGCTCACTGCCCCCAGTCGGAGGTGCTGTGGTTAATGGGAGCCAAGTCGAAGTGGCTTGCTGGGGACGTCCCAGCGGCCCGTGGGATTCTATCGCTCGCCTTCCAGGCGAATCCCAACTCCGAAGACATTTGGTTGGCCGCTGTCAAGCTGGAGTCGGAGAATGCTGAATACGAGCGAGCCCGGCGGCTGCTGGCGAAGGCACGTGCCTCAGCTCCGACACCGCGTGTCATGATGAAGTCGGCTAAGCTCGAGTGGGCCCTGAACAACCTGGAGGACGCGCTCAGCCTGCTCGAGGACGCCGTAAAGGTGTTCCCCGACTTTGCCAAGCTCTGGATGATGAAGGGCCAAATCGAGGAGCAGAAGGAGCTGCTCGAGCGGGCGGGTGAATCGTACAATGCTGGGTTGAAACGGTGCCCGAACTCCATCCCGCTCTGGCTGCTGTTGGCCGCTCTGGAGGAGAAGCGCAAGCTGCTTACCAAAGCCCGGTCCGTGCTGGAGCGCGGCCGGTTGAAGAACGCGAAGAACGCACTGCTGTGGCTGGCCGCGATACGGATCGAGATACGGGCGGGCATGAAGGATATGGCCAACACGCTGATGGCACGCGCGCTGCAGGACTGTCCGAACGCAGGCGAACTGTGGGCGGAATCGATCTTCCTCGAGGCGAGACCCCAGCGGAAAACGAAATCGGTACGTGGTTGTTTACGCAATAGATGGGTGTATTAGGATCTAGTAGGAATGTCTGTCTTCATGGACATGTGCGATCACCTTATACGGAGTATCGATTCGTAAAATTTACTTACCTGGAAGTCAACCCATGTAGACTTGGTAAACACTTAGCATCAACTACCGCAGACTCCATGAAACACGAAAACTGCTGATCTGTTTATATATCGATGTTATTTGCACAAAATTAGCCTACAATTTGCGTTTTTTTTCTTCTCTTATTTGCTTAGGTCGATGCACTGAAGAAATGTGAACACGATCCGCACGTGCTGCTGGCCGTATCGAAGTTGTTCTGGAGCGAACGGAAGCTGCAGAAATGTCGCGATTGGTTTAACCGGACGGTAAGTGAATTGACCGGAGCGCAAATATTTGTCCAAAGCCAGAACTAACTCCATTTTGTCTCTACTTCTTCCTAACAGATAAAAATTGATCCCGACTTCGGGGACGCGTGGGCCTACTTCTACAAGTTCGAGCTACAGCACGGCACGGAGCAGCAGCAGAACGAACTGATCGAACGGTGCAACGCCGCCGAACCGAAGCACGGCGAGGAGTGGTGCAAGGTGAGCAAGAACATCGCCAACTGGTGCTTCAAGACGGAGGACGTGCTGAAGGGAGTGGTCCGCATCCTTCCCACACCGATCTAATCAGAAAAGGGCAGCAATGTGCCCTTCACTGACTGAAGCAAGTATTGGAAACGGAGTGACGCTAATAAAGTGAATAGTTCACCAGAAGTACATAATGTTTCAATCGGTCTTTAAAGCCAGCACTTTGGTTAGGAAAGAAAAACAAGCAACAAACCAATACCATTATAACTTTTAATTCCACAATCAAAAGCATGAAAGGACGTGATAGCACGAGTCGCTCATCAAACTACCATTATGCGCCTGGAGCTGTTCTGGAAGCGCGGTCACCAATTGATAACCCGACTAAGGGCCGAGCGTTTGATTTTCCAATTAGCCGTTCTCTCTCTCTCTCTCTCTCTCTCTCTCTCTCTCTCTCTCTGACTCCCACACGCCGCACCCGCAACCTTTACCATCCGGTCAACCAGACCGTCGTCACTGTGGGAGGGTGAAAAGTTGGCTACCGAAATAAATAGTTCCGTCATGGCAGACTGCTTTATGACGCGGTGGTTGCGCAACCGGGAGGGGAAAAATTAATCATCCTTTCAACTCACATAGCCTTCCGGCCATCATGAAGCGGCCACGCTTTCGGTGACAAACAGAGTGAGGGGCTTCACAATGGGAGCTGAAATTGACTTCATGTTTGACCCGTCTGCTGCGGGAATAAGCTCCTTCCTCCGGACTAGATGACCGTAGTGATTGGGTCACCCAGTTGGCAAACACGGTCGGAAACTTTTTCCGGGCGTTTTTTTTTTTTGCTGCTGTTGCTGTGAATAAGGTTGTTCTTTTGTGCTGTTGCGGGCACCAAATTTCGAGATATTGTGCAAGTGAAAATGAATAATTTTAAATGTCGGAATCAAATTACTTGGTGTTTTATATTCAAAAGAAATCATTTCTCCCACACACGGGGTGCTCTCCCTGCGTCCCGTGTAGTTACGCAGTTACTATGGCAACCAGGCAGCCGAATATCTGACAGTTTTGAAAGCCGTAAAACAGGTTGGTTTGATTCTTAGGGTAAATAATCTAAGGAAAGTTCCTTCAACAAAATGAAGGAAAACAGCACACATACACATAATCCCAGAACGACGGGTCAGTCTGCTAGTTTGGGACGACTGAGCGGAACCTCACTGGATGATTGTTATTCAATCACCGCTTATTTACTCTATCAATTGACTCGTCTTCATTGTGGCGTACAACATTGTGCTATGCTCCTTTGTGGCGACGAAAGCATTTCTTCTACAGTGTGCATGTGCATACTCCGCATGAGCCCCCGAGAGTACGTGCGCCAACGCCGGCTAGCCAGTTGGGACGGACGACATTATAACAGAAACGTGATTCTTCCTCTCAAGCCGACATGAAGCTAACGAGAGCAGACCCGTTTCTTTCTCCTGCCGGGCATCATGAGGTCCCCGGTGGGTTTTGCGGTTTGCAGCGTGCAGCGTGCTGACAGGTTGCCGGATCGGCTAGAGGTTGACCACGAATCGATGGCGTGTTGGTGCGGAACGGGGTGGCGGAACGAGACAGAGGATAAATATTTATAACGCAACGGTGCGAACAGAGGACAACAGAGCGCCACTGAAGCGTGGCTGCGAAAGTGTGGTTTGCCGGCTTGATTACACGATGCAGACCATTTTGCTTTAATCTCCTGCTTTAATCAGGAAGGATCTGCATACCTACCTGGCCTTTGCAGTTATGGAGCATTTCCGGATCAAAATCGATGACCAAATTTTTCGTTTTGCAGAACTAACATAGCAGGCGCACAAGAAACGTCAAACTTTTGTCATTGCGCTTCTAAATCGAAGTAGCATTGGAGCTAGAGTGTTTCTGAGAATTAGATCAAAGTACACATTTCTGCAGTTAGTCTCTGAAACATTGAACCAGTCGAATTTTTAAGAAAACTTTTCAAGTCGCGCGCACTATGGTCGCGTATGGATAAACAATGGAGGAATCGCTAGATTGATAACGTTCGAGCGTATATCGAACTGGCAGTTATCAATTGTTGAACGCCTCAACGCCTAGCTGCTATGTTGCCTAGCAATTAGCAGCAATTGTATTTTCAAAATATGGCGTTTAAAGGTGACATTGTTGCAAAAAATAGATACTATTATGCTCTCATTAAACTGCCCACGTGCAGTTGTTTTCTCAGCGTGTTTTCACATAATTGTTTCCGTAACATGGAACGAAACATGGAACGTTTTCGTAATGCGAGGAAAAACATCGCTCTTGCCCCTGATCCTTTGTATCACAGCGTAATTGTTGTACGATGAGCGGAACGTATTTTATCGTTATCATCATTGTTATTTTTGCAAAAGGTGCCGGTGAAATTGCATTGTTCGTTTGTGCCGGCTATTGTAGCACGCCAACATCATTGCTCATTCCTGCATTCTTGGGGTTTTACGGATTTTTTCACCATTCTTCCGTTTTGTTGGTGCCTCGCGGGTATCTCTCGTTAGGGCAACAGGCGACAGCAGAGGCCCGCTCTCTCCTGTGCACGGTACAACACCGGGGCTGACCGTGTTGAGCCTGGACAAATATTTGCAACCCAATGGAAAATTAGTTTGCTCGGGAGCTCGCCGGAGCAGTGTATTGCGAATGTTATACGCAGATACGCGGCTGCGACTTTAAAAGATGGGCAGGAAACGTACTGGACCTCTACTATTTGGACGTTCGTTGACTTCTCGCGATGCCAAAATTTAGACTCAGATAAGAACGCTGCATATGGTGCTACTAATTTCACGCGCAAACAACAGCCGGGCGAGCATTTTTGATCCACGTTACGATCCTCCTTCCCGGGCGGTTGAAAGTTTGCGGAAATCTTGTTTGTTTGTTTGTTTGTGCACACTTCGGCGAACGAGATTATGAAGTTTAGCGCTGGTAGTGTCAATATTTGAGCCACCCATTTACAACCCGACCACCAGCCGCGTAGAGGAGAGAGATTAATTGAGCATCGTCCTGGTAGCTCCCCGGGGATGTATCCCAGCCAAGTAACCAGTTGCGCCGGACGCTCCTTCTCGCGTTCTCCGATGTTTATGTTATTGTAAGAAGCACGCACGGCGATGAAAGGATGTTATGAAAATTAGCCTTCTATGATTAAAATTCTGTGTGGTTCGCAGGTTTGTTTCGGATGCTTTCGGATATAACCTGCGGTTCCAGACAAGAAAAGTCACGCCATTTAAAACATTTAACGAATCCTTGCGTACCACACTCGATGCACCTGGTTCTGCACTTTTATTGAAACCCATATCTATGTATGAATATAAGTGAGTATTTAACTCTTCGTGCATGGAGACCTTTCCTCTCTATTCGATTGTAGTTTCCCTCCCATGTATGTGTGTGTTTTTAGTAGTGCTCGCTTACCGGTGCACGAAACAAACAGCGAAAAACGTGCAATTTTTAGCCCATTTTATGCGTAAACAAAACGTTTTTTTTATTTCTTCTAACGCCTTCGGAGATTCGTTTCGAATCATATATCTCCTTAACATTTCGTTCATCCTTTCCGCGGGTTTCCGTCTACTTCCGACGTAAAGTTACGTGCTGTATACACTTCCAACATTCATACATCGATTGCACACTCACACCCACACACACACCCACACACACACGCACGCTACTAACAGCAAACATTTATAGGGTTCCTTTTTGTCCGTATCCGGATAGTTTGATTTGGCCGTTTTTTGGTTTTTGTTTCTGGGAGGGAAGTTC
Organism: Anopheles dirus; assembly: GCA_000349145.1. NCBI lineage: Eukaryota > Metazoa > Arthropoda > Insecta > Diptera > Culicidae > Anopheles > Anopheles dirus. The sequence continues at coordinate 209,946 of KB672490.1, forward strand.
AAGACGAAATTTCAAATCCTAACTTCCCAGCAGCAGCATGATCCGGATACCAGGCTCGAGTGAAAGTGGACTCGAAACATGAGGTTTGACTATTTTGAATCCATGCAAGTGTACAATATTGTACTTGTCTGGGTCGTCAAGATGAAATTGTCGAGGCAGAGAAATATATTAAAATGCAATAATGCCATTAACTTTAAATAAAAAGATTTGCGACAATAGGGTACTCACTCTATATTCCCAACGTAATTTGTAGAAAAAATCGTCGCAAGCCCCGCTAACTTGGGGTCACTTGGGGCTTAACACGCCCAGAATTTTATTGACCAGAAATGAATAATTCACGGAATATTTAATACAGAAGAGATGAGCAAAAAGCACTAAAACCAGTAAATTTCGTTTCCATTTCAAAGCGGCTGTTTTCATCTTCTCTTGTTAAATTTTCTTTTCAAACTAGCCGGACGAGGCAACGGTACGGAATCGATTCCAGGTTTTTGGAAAATATAATTACCCGGATCAAATTTTCAACACGATCGCGCAGGGATTTTTCCCCGTTTCCCCTGTTTTTGGGCGTACCTTCTCCGAAGAGCGCACACGCGTTCGACCACGTTTCCTTCCCACACGGGCAGGCGCGTCAAAATCGAAAGCCGCGGAACGCCACCCGAAAAAGGATACCAGAATACGCTGCGGCAAATAGAGAAAGACAACGCAAAAGGAGCCTTGGAGAAGGATTATAAAATTATATCATTTTCTTTTTAACGATTCCCGTGAGTTTCCCCGGGGCGAACTTGTTCCTATCGGAAAAAGGAAGAACGAATAACATCCACCAAACGAACCGCTTTTTTATTCCTGACGCGAATCGCAGCATGCCATTGTTCTGGTGAAAATTTCGTTACCGTTAATCGTAGCAAGAAGGCAAGGCATATAAATTCGTTTGCTTCTCCGTCGCCTACCCGGTCTCTGGAAGTGGGGATGTTTTATGACGGGCGCGCGCGCTAATTCATTTTCCTTACTTTTCTTTGATTACGAAGTTATTTCTCACCTTAAATGTGATTAAAATTACTCATTCCAAACAAACGAGACAGAGAGAAAACATGAAAATCTCATCCATACGTGACGTGAGCCGGCGCGGCACACGGGAGGCATCATTTTGTGCTCCGGGGTTTTTGGTCCACGGTTATGGGTGCCAGAAAGGGACGCCCCACCACGTCAAGGCTGGGCCGTCCAATACACATATATGTATGTGGGAGGTACACAACGATTTACGCTAGACGCTACTCTACGGATTGGTGTACTGGCGGAGGTCGTAAGGTATATAGAGGGTGAGGCGATTACGGCAGTTAAACTCTTAAGGATACATGGTTAAGTTTTTATTTGCAGCTGCTTGCCGGCTACGGAATGAAATGGAGCCGCTTTCGGTTGCTGTTTTTGCTGTGTGTACGTACCACCGTCTATCGATGAGGTATGTCTAAGTTCTAAACTTGTGCTCGGCTTTCCGTCTCTCTTGCTACGGAGGATGGGCTTTTTTGGATGGGCAAGATGTTTATGGGTTTCTCTCTTCCTCCCCTGCTGGGACTGGGAGTGCTTACAGGTTCTCGCAGGTCGAGAGCGGATTATCCTCGGATAATCCAATTATTCTGTTGCTTGGGATGGGCAGGGGAGCCGTGAAAATGAGTCGGTGCTGTTATTGTGGTAATTATACGAGAATTTTGTGGACGCTGTCTGTGGTTCGAGCTTTTGAGCTCACTCTCTCTCTCTCTCTCTCTTTCTCTCTATCGTCACTCGATCCATAAAGCTCGCTACCGTTCGATTATGGGCGGGAAAAAGATACACAAATGTGTGACGGGCTTCCCTTTAACCTGCGTCCCTGTGCTTTATTCCTGTATGCACTTGTTTATTTGAATCTATTACAGACACAGACCGTGTTTGAACGCTTACTTCGCTGTCTTATCTATGTAGTGGGCAAGTTTTCACAGTTTACGACCATCAGGCAAGGCGATAATCACCATTATACCTGCGTAGTAAGCACTTTTATAAATTCTTCTTTCGGGGCATTGTTCGGGGCATCCACAAGTTCCTGCTGTCTGTTCTTTCCTGCGCTTCACACACCGGATGCAGAAAAACATGCTTCAAAAATGCGTACATGGTACAGGCACACCGTAAGTTGCTGCCGTTCGCGCGCGGTTGTTTGGTGTGGAATGAGTTTGTTTCGTATTCTAAATTACGCGCTGCCTCGATTTGCATTCATTAGTTTGCTACTCATTCCTAAATCCATACAAAACATGTGTCCGTCTACTTTGCGTCTATCGCTGTAGTAATTTCATGTGCTTGGATGGCTGTGCTCCTTTGCCCTGCATTGTTCCGTGTGAGCAGCGGTTACAGCATTGAATATTATACTAGAGAAGTGCTGCTCGGGAAAATATTCGAACCTAGCTTGGAGACAGTTTTCTTTCATCGATGGATCGGAAAAGGAGTATAGAATCGTTTTAAAAAGGTGTTTTTTCTTCTCATCTCTTGTTCACAATGTCGCACAACGGAGAGAGGTTTTTGTCAGCCGAAAACGAACAGTCGGATTGCGGAATCGAGCTAGAATGTTTCTGCGTTCTAATTTTCGTTGTATAATAGGTTCAAACCATCTCTTCTGTCGCTGCTTGTGGCGGTTGTAACACAAACGAACGTATAAATTCTTCCTCCCAGTGAGGGATTGTGGTGGTGGCACGCGGACAGCTTACGTCTCTAATCGGCAACTCCCCTGAACCTGAATTATATTATTTCCACATTTTCTTTCTAGCTTCCTGCAGCACAACACGGGCCGCTAGAACGGGCAAAAACGAACCGGTGGAACCGGAGAGCAATTAGCGATAAGAGTACGAAATCGCACCGTGCATTGAGCGCGCTATTATGTTGAGCACGCGCTCCGGCAGAGGGAAAAGTTTTTCCGCTCCTCCTCCCAACCCACATTTCATTGTCCTGCCGAGACATCAGGATGGTCACAAATTGGAGCGTCGGGCCAGCCAGTGGTTTTGCCAGCTGAAGGTGCAATTTCATGGCGTGTTTTTTTTGCTGTTGTTGCTTTTGCTCTTAGCACGGACAGCTGCTGCTGCTGTTGCCTGATGCAACGGTTTATCCTGGGGCTAATCCTACCGCCCGGGTTTGGTTTTCCTGCTGACTTTTAGATGCCGCCGTTACGACGTCCACTCTTGGCCGGATCGTGATTCTCTCTGTATGGGGATCTCGTCCACCATCCCACCGTATCTTATTCACTTATTAATTAATGTTCCGTGCGCGCATGCTGTTCCATTCTGTTCGTTCTCTTAGAAAATAAACTCTCCCAGCTCTGGCATTCATCGCACATTTCATTCACTACCTCTTGTGATGGGGTTTAACGGGGGGAGGCAATTTCTAAAGCAATCCGAAGATCCGATCGATCGACTGTTTGTGTGTTTTTGTGCATACAGAAAAAAAAAAACGCTCTTTCTACACCTACTACTACGCGGCGAAATAATAAACAATAATACCACCCTGCCCCTAGGCAAGACTAAAAACGTAAATACTGAACATATTTCGAAGGTTAATATAACGGGTGCCATTGAAGAGAGCCCCAACCGGGAGGGGGCATTGCACTAGACGTTTTACGGTGATCATTTGCCGCACAAAGATGATCTTACTTGCACTGATACTGCTGTTGCTGCTGCCGCTGTTTCTGCTACTGCTGCTGCCTATGCGAAATCGAACGATATTTCGGGCCACCGGCGCGAATCTTGCTTCACCTGCGACTGCTGCTGCTGCTGGTGATGCTGCGGCTGATCCGGCGCCGGTTCGGTCCACCGATCCTAATGCAACCGATGACCGTCGTCGTGGCTCATGCACGTCTCCCAGCGCGAATGCTTCTCCGGCGTCAGGTGCGTTATCTGCACGTGGATGGCCTGCACCTTCTCGTACTTGGGCGGAATCGAACAGAGCCGATAGCTGACCTCATCGCCCGGCAGCGGCACGTACTCCCCCTCGATGCTGTGTGTGCGTGCGCGCGCGCGCGCGAAAGGAAAGCAAACAGATAGATGCACATTATTAATAAGACGATATTGCGTTTCACTTCGGGGTGCAGCACTTACTCGGAAATGTGCACGAAGATGTCGTCACCGCCGGCGTTCGGTACGATGAAACCGTGGCCCTTGCTTCTGCTGAACGACTTCACCTTGCCCTCCTCGATCGGGTTACGCATGGCACGATCGGATCTGCAAATGGATACAAATGTGAAAACGTTGAGTGGCTGTGCTAAAAAGGACATCCAATTTGTAACAGCAGCAAAGGGAAAAGAGGGAAAATAGCATACACATCACGAATGGTACGCGCTGATAGTAAATGCTTATCCAAACACAACGGTTCGTCTCTCCGGCTCCGGGTTCAATATGGACACAGGGAGATAACACAATATTGGTTCTGCGCTAAAAGGATGGAGAGATCACCCTGCCCACCTTCCCTGCCAAGCGTTTGTCTCCAGTCTCCAGTACAAGGTCGATTTGTAATACATCTTCGCTCAGGTGGAAGTTCCCATAGCTTTCAACTGCAGTCGAGTTGAAAGTTTTCGTTACAGAAAAAGGGCAGCAGCACAGCGCTCGATTCATGATTTGATTTCACTGCGAAAACCGAAATGCACTCACACTTATGCGACAAGTTGTGTTCTTTGAGTAGTGATGCGTTTCTCGACTCTTTGGATGACTCAAAGAGTCGATTTGAAAATGGAATCTTGAATGTTTTCCAACCACTCTCAATCCACATCTTTTGATGAAAAGATTCGACAACTAATACGAGTTCAAAAAGAATCCCAAATAGATTCCAACAAGAATCGAGTTGCCAGAAACAGTCTATACAGATTCGACTCCAAAAACTGAGCGACACCAGTTAGGAGATTCCTTTCTCCTCTCCTCCTGGTTCTTGAAGACTGATCAAGCTTCCTACTCCATCTTCACCTGTGGCTGGGCGCTGGTCTTTTGCAGTCCTAGTTGACGTTAAGTTTTGACGTTTCATGGTAATACTAGCACAGTTCAATGTTCAACCCCTCCAGGCGGAAGAAAGATCGAGAGAAGGAGTGGGCGAGCGGGCGCAAAGTTTTATTTCTGTCATCAACATACGCTCTCTCTATCTCTGCGCGCACTCCTCTTAAAGTGTCCTGATGCGAGCAGTGTTTTGCCTTCGTGTTCGTGGCAAAGGCGAACCATCTCGAACGTACGTGGAACGGTTGGTACTGTATGCAAACAATAATTACTCGTGAAAGTGCTTCTACGAAACCCTGCGGCAGGATCTCGTACGTCAAAGGCAATAACCCTATCCAGACGGTCTGGTGCTGGCGGTTAAAGATAGCAACAGCCTTCTATCCAATATTTGCCGTTAAATTTTCAAGAAAGTTTAAAGTATACTTCTCCGTGGCAATATGGCCATGGAGAAATATGAGCACGAGATTCATTCATCAGTCTAGTCGATAAGCAATGATAAAACTTCGTAATTTCGAGAATTTTGTCTATCGACTTGTTTTGTCAGTGAGTTGAACAAAAAACAACTCTAGAAGGAGTTTTTAATATGCTAATCATTCATTTTTCGCTCTACTATCCGTTCTAAATTGGAAATCTCTTTCGCTTATCGGCACCTACAACCACGCCAAACGTTGATCTTTTCGCTTTCATGTTTGGTAACGATTTTCACTTGGTGAAATCTTTTTTAGCATTCAATTGGTGATACCGCATTAGCATTCCGGGAAGCAGCATTTTAAGCGGCACTAGACGAAAAACAAGTGCAAGTTCCGTCCTCTGTAAACAGCGAGGAGCACGTGCTTTCATCAAACATCGGACCGGTGGCTCCGGAAGAAGGAAGATGCCATAGCAAATACTCTAATTAATGTCAATCTTCAGACCCCGCACCCATCTATGGTTGTAGCCAAAATTTGCTTCTACTTTTCTGTTTTTCCATCCAACTCCCCTCCGCCCATGCAGAGTAGATGACAGTTCACGTGACGTGTTATCCGTTCCGGTCCCGAACGAACGTTCGGGGAAGGCCGTGTACGGGTTTGCTTTCATTAAACCCGGTAAATTATGGCCATTTCGAAGGTCCCGTCGTAGGCGTTTGTTTCCTCGGAAGTCCGCGAGTAGTGGAGGACGGAAAAAGCACACAGACACATGCACACACGCACGCATCCTTCGTTGTGGGTTCAATTAACGCCTACTAGAGAGCTGAGGGCGTTGACACATACACTACGTGTGGAGGAAGTGTGGAGTCCGGAGAGCGGACAAGGGTTGACTTCCCACGCTTCGCGAGACGGAAGTCTCGCAAAGACGATGGCAATATAAACTTGTGGTTTTACACGTGGCCTGCATGTAGTTGTGTGCGGAAAAACGTTTGCCGGAAGTCGTCCCGCGTACGTGGCAATGATGACATCCATTTTCACTCCACGGAACCCCAAATGGAGGCGCCCAATGCCGGCTTTCATTCTTCATTAAAATAACGCGCACGGGGCGGACACACGCATTTATCATAAACACGCGTTCGCTAATTACATTATCGCGCGCTCATCACCGAGCGTAAACGAGATTTATTGCAGCTTATCTACGAGGGTGGACGTGACGAAAATTCCGGCCCGGTGTGCGATCGTTCCAACCTGCTGCTCAGTCATCAATCAATGTTGCAATGACAGCAGGTTGTGATTAGTCACACTTCACACTGGAACGATACGATCGCTAGCAGTTAATTGAGCAATTTTAAATATTTAATATTAATTAACATTAATATTGACTTTTTTCTCATTCTGTTTTCTCATTAGAAACAAGATTCGGAAATTTTATTCGGCATTTTAAGCAACTTTGGCCATAATCACTTGACATCTGTGTTCTACAAAAATGGCAAAATTTTGAACAATAATAATTAAAATCTAGTTTTGACAGTTTGACTTGAAGCCAGGGAGGATATTGTGGATAAGTTCATCTGCTAGCTTAAAGAGCTTTTTCTGTGCTTCTAGCACTGACAAAAGCTTCCCCTTAATAAGGAACCGTGCTCCTAACTTTAGGTAACGGAAAAAATAAACCATCCTAGAACGTGATTTGTGAGTGTAAAGCAATGTGAACAGTCCTGCTAGTCGTCCCGTAGGGTGTGAGCAATGACCAAACTGAGTGCCGGCACATAAAGTGGAATTTGTAAGCCAGTAAGGCAAGCAACAAAACACCCACCAAAAGTCACGAAAACAAGTGACGGTTTGCATGTATGGAAAGCGAAACGAAGGCGCAAAGTGGTCGCAAAAGCCCACCGACGAAGAAAAACACCGGAATGAGAGCATACTTGCAGGGTGCATCAGGGGCTTAGCGAAGCGTAAATCTCAGTCTGTTAGCCGAGTACAGGAGGAGGAGCACAAAAGCCGGCAGTAAAATTTATCCTTCAAAAGCTGAGTGACTTTCTGACAGTCTCATGAATGATGCATAAGTTATCTAGTGCTGCTGCTCGAGCCGCGCCAGGAGGACGCGGACATAGCGACGGACTAACCAGTTGACTAGTTTGTAAAGTGCTGAACAGCTTTTTCTTGAACAAACAAAGGTGTGTGTGTGAGTGCCCAGCGCGTATCTTGAGCGAAAATGACGATAGGAATTAAAAATTCTCTCGACAAACGATGAAAGCTTTCTCGTTGGAGCAGACTGTCTGGTGCTAATGAACGTGACAAAGTTTACCATTCGTTAAACGGAGGAACTTGTTACGATCGCATCGCTTCCAGCGACAGCGGACACGTTTTGTAGCAAATAAATATTGCCTGCTTCTCGAAGGCGAAACGTGTAAAGTGCCGCTAAGCGGATGGAAGATCGGTGCCACCGATTATTCAACGTGTCGTGATTGTGTCGTGCCTTTCTCCGCCCCATACCAGATAAGGATTGCCGTTTTAAGCGTCGATCGCTCCTTCGTAAGCGCGTGCCATACTGACGCCATTAAAGCCACCCACATGAGGGTGGCAGCAGCGTGTCTAGGATCATGGACTGCTTCACGGAAGAAGAGAGCAAAAAATCTCGACCCTTGCAGTAGTATCCTTTCCGTTGCAAGCACCATTCTTTACGTTCCTCCATAGCTAGGTACCGACAGGCGAGAAGGAATTTCAACGCGAATGCCAAACAACGGCAACGGCAGCGAGAGACACACTCTTTTCACGCAACACTGTGTTCGCTGCCTTTGAAGCAACATGGCAGCATCGGAACCAGCAGCTGAAGCGACGACAGCAGCAGCTCCTTGATCCTTTCGGCACAATGCGGAGTTTTTTTTCTCTTTTTTTGCCGTGTACACTGGAGGAGGAGAGACAAGAATGCCATTAGCAGAGCGTGGTTGGGTGGCTGGTGTTTGGCAGGAAGTATTTTTTACACCGTTAACACCTTCGATTCATGATGTGACAAACATAGTACGACAGGAAAGGACTTTCAAATAACTTTGAGCTGGAGATTGTGTATATATCCCGTTTGTGATTCTCAGAATTTGTAATATCTTAAGGACTTTTGATGTTTGGCAGCCAATTGGATATAGAACACAGTTTCGCAAGATGTTCAACGCTTAACATGATTTTCGATCATTTGAAATAGACGCTGGGCAGCCGCTGTAGAGTACATTTAATTTATATTACACTCTACAGCGAACGGCTCGGTGGATTAGTGGTAGAAAGGCCATTCTTGGCACTCCAGATACCAAAATTTCATGTAGACGGTTCCTAGCAAGGAGGTAAAAGCAAGATCAGTAAAAATTTATAGGACGCAAGTTTTCCTCGTATTATCGTAATCTCGAGTAAAAATGTCGTAGACGCGCCTTACAAACAAAAACCACATTAAATGTTCAAGAAATAAACACTGGCGGCTCACCTGTTCGCATCTGATTAATTTGATTCCGCTCAAACCTATTCACGGGCGGAACGTGCTCCATTCAACGATGCTTCCGCGCGTTGAAATATGTTGAAAATTTGTCTGCCCACTTCCCGATCAGTTTAAAAGCCTTTGCCATCCAATCGATATTTCACGAACAGATCACTTTACGCTACCTGCTCGCTGCCACACCGCAATCATCGTTCGCCCTCTGCTGGAAGGAGAGCAATTTGTCGATGTTTCTACCCTATTGCGCAAAATTATGCTGTCCGGTATGGAGCGCCCTGACCCAGGCATATGCGTGCAGTTTCCGTCGCTTCCGACGCCCGGACGAGCGCGGCCTGCTACATTCTCGAGTGCATTCGTTTTGCATTTTGCAGCAAGCACTCGGTCAAGTGTGAACACAAACGACTACTCAGGGCACGCTTTCTCGCTGTGTCTCGCACCACGTTCTATCTAGCCACCCCACAGCGCGCTTCTCAACGAAAAAGCAAACAGGGACGCACGCTGAACGGGACGAGTACGGGCAGAAGGAGCAGCACCGGCGAATCATGAATAATAAAGCTGCAGTGCCACTACGGTACGAATGCAGTTCGCCCTTCATCTCTCGTGCGACGCGCCGAAGGACTCGCACACACTGCAAGACGTTTTTTTCCCTCCTTTCTATTACGTGCACAAACGTCCGCGTTAGGGATATGTGCACGATAGTAGCAATGCGAAAAAGTGCAATATTTTCGTGTCCTCTCCTGTGATACTAGGCGGTAGGGCCGACGTTTCTGTTGGGAAATCGCGCTCACTCCGAGCGCCGTGCTAGCAAGCTGGTCACCTAACCCTCTACGGTAGGAGCACGGCTAATTAGCACGCCATTTTGGTGAAATATTAACCCGATCTGGTACGGGAAAGCTTCCCGCTTCCACGGCGGTGAAGCTGCAATGTGTTTTTCAGCCTCGAAAGTCGAAACGGGAGTAAATTAATTACACTTCTGACAGGCACGCTTCGGCGACCTATTGAATATGCAAATTTATGCTGAGTTATCATCACGAGGACGGCGAACGCGAACGATACGACGCTGGTAGAGTGCAGTGAAGAAGAGAGAGAGAGTGAGAGAGAGAGAGAGAGAGACAGTCGGTTCCGCTGCGCTTCTGTATATTCCTCTCTCCTGATTGTCACTTTGCCGTGTGAAATGATGAAAACTGGAGCAGCATTGCACACGCCCGGAGAACTAATTTAGATAATTATACGAAATTAAAAGCTTATAAGGGAGCTTTTCGTTCTTGCTATAACGAAACAGCATTGCTCTGCTGTCACAATGAAGACCAAATTTGCCTAATAATAGTATAAAACAGGAAACACATTCAGTGGTGTAGCAAGGTAGGCAGTAAGCGTTATTAAAACTAGGAAGATGAAGTGTTTGTCGTGCTGATTGCAAACTTTTAGGCTGATAAAGTAAAGTCTCGGAAACTTTATGCAATGTGTACTACACAATCGCTTCATAAATACTTAATGTACTGGGCTTTAATTCCTTTATGTTTTGGTATATTGTAACTTCAATTGATTGACTTCAACATTTTAATGCTGATATATTAAAACTCGAGGCTTTCCAGAAATCAAAATGATCCTTTTCCTGGATATCTACTGTGCTATATGCACAGTACCAAGAAAGAGTTATAGTCGTCAAGATCCCCGAACATGGCCACTTTTCGACAAACCCACACTAGATACCGAGCTCGCACACGAACGTGGATAAGTTTCGGCCTAAGTCACAGATTAAAATCCAATTTTCGACTACCAACGCGCGAATCCCGATAAGCTCCGGTGACAAGTCATAGCGGTGGAGAGTCCCTCCCTCCAGTTAAGGTCGCAATCTTTATGGCACCCTGCTTGCAGAAGGTTCACGCACCGGGAGCCTCCGACCGAATGCAGTTTGCAGTGGATCGTTGTGCGGAGTGAACGTGTGTTGCTACAGCGAAAAAAGGATGACCCGTGCAAGTACTTTGATGTTGGTTGTAGCGGTGGTAGCTGCCGCCGTGGCCGTGGAACTCGTCGATGGCACCCGCTTCGAGGGTACGATCGATTGGAGCCGCGTGAGGCCTTTGAGTGAGTTTCCGCACATCGCGGCACGGGTTGCGCAGCTGCATAAGGCACAGCCGTACGGTGGTTTGAAGGCACCGTCGATGCGCATCGTTGGCGGATCCATCGCCACTGCTGGACAGATACCGTACCAGGTAGGGCGTGGTGCGAGACGAGTCTCCCGTCTATAATAAAGTCATATAATAGGACCAGGCTTATTGCACGCGAAACAGGCAGCCGTACTCTCGGACTTGGAGAATGGACAGGCACTGTGCGGTGGTGTCCTACTGTCCAACAACTACATCTTAACGGCAGGCGTATGCGTCGAGGGCACGTCGGGCGGTGTGATCGTGCTCGGCGCACTCAACCTGCAGAACGAGGCCGAAGCGGGACAGATCCGGATCACCTACGCTGCCGCTGACGTGCGACTACACGAGGAGTTCCTGGGCGTCATCTTCCGCAACAACATCGCCGTCATTCGTCTGTCCTCGGCGGTCGCGTTCACCGATCGCATCCAGCCGGTTCGACTGCCGACCGCCACCGACACCCGCACCTTCGCCGGGGCTCTCGCAACCGTCAGCGGGTTCGGACGTACGTCCGACGCCAGCACGTCCTTCTCGGATGTGCTGCGGTACGTGCGTAACCCCGTCATGACCAACGCCGACTGTCACGATACGGCCTGGGGTGGACTGATCGATGGACAGAAGCTGTGTCTGCACTACCTGGATGCGCGGGCGCCGTGCGATGGCGATGTCGGTGGTCCGATGACGGTGGAAGACGGGGCCAGCTCGATGCTGGTCGGACTGTACTCGTTCGGTTCAGTGCTGGGCTGCGAGACCGACTGGCCGGCCGTGTTCGTCCGCATCACCTTCTACCGGCAGTGGATCGTGGCGAACACGGACGTAACGCAGGCACTGTAAACCGGGCGCTTTGTCCCCGCCATCATGCGCTTGGATCGTGCAACTGCGTTCGGCCGGGAAGCGTTTGTTGTGATGGAGCTCGTGGGGCAGGATTACGCCACCGGCTGGAGCGCAGATTATCACGCCGGCCATAAACCAGGACAATTATGATTATAAAGGCAACATGAACGGGAGTTGATAAGATAGGGCCAGATGCCACGGGAGATAAAGAATAAACTAATGAATCGATCCGTTGTGTGTCTGCGTGTCTGTTGATTTGATTCTACGGATTGCGCAATGTTGTAGAAACATTTGGAGAGCTAAAGACCTGCGGTCTTGAGGAGACCTCTAAGTACTCTAAGTACATCGAGGAGTTCATATTTGAACAACTAGATGTCACCTTATACTTTTCCTTCCCCTGTAATAACCAGCAATGAATCATAACTTTTCAAGAACATTCACTATAACCAGAGAGAACCCTAGCTACGATTCTTGGATTTCTTGGATTCTTGGACTCTAGATTTTTGCCCAGTGGTAACTTCTTATAAAAACAATTATATGCTTCAAGAAATTGGTATTTTTGGGTCTTGGTGTCAGTGACCGGTTTCAAGTTATAACTCAATCAAATGATAAAATGTATTTCTAGTCCTGTTTGCAACGTACCTTTCACAAAACATGGTAATTAGTTATGAAGAATGTCAATCTCGTTTTGCACTGTTCATGCCATTCGAAAAATAATATCTCTATAGTATCGTAAATTGAACCGGAATCTCACCGTCTGGCCACTTCTGCTCTGATGCGACGAAAAATATTCACTCCACGCGAACATCTCAACCTGCCCTTGTGCTTGTCTCGCTGCCTTACCGCTGTTGAAGCGAAGCGAACCACAGCAGTTTCCCTCACCGGAACACTGGTTTTGTCAGCACGCGGAAAACACGTTTTCCTTCCACATCTCCGCTTTTTCGCATTCCACCGTCCCCGCTGCTAACCGTAAAAAACACGAAAAAATGGAACCGTTGGAGTACACCAAAAGCGGGGGAAGAAAAAGCACACCGCCCGAGGTTAGCGTGAGCTTGATGCGGTTTGGTCCACTGGATCCGATTGTATCACGCTGGACCAACGTGGAACTTCAATTTAATCTCTTTTGACGAGGTTTGATGGAAGTTTCTGTTTCTATCCTCTCCATTTGTACCGCCCACGATCCAACACAAAAAATGGACAACCATACCTACGCAATGTATTTGTTCTAACATCCTGATTTTGTTATACCGCGCGATGCTGAAGCATAAGCGATAAGGCCATCCCGCGCGCGACTGTTTTGCGGACGGAAGCGTCGAATTCGTCATTCGGGCGAAATCTGCCCTGCTTTGCGCTGCTGACAAACACATTAATGGACCATTCACAGACGTGGTCGCTTCTCTTAAAGAGGATACACACTAGCAAACCCTCCTCCGCAACTCGATTGCAGGGATACACGATGCTGGGCTGCGATCCAAATGGAAACACGACGACGAAAAGGACCATTTTCAAAAGCGACCCTGTGTCTGCGTGGATCCTTTTATGCGAATTTAAGGACTCTCTGTCTGCGATATGACGTCTATCATATTCTACCCTTGTTTTGATGGTTTGCTCCATCTGCCTCAACCTGCCACCTTTCCGGTATGCTCGTTTGCGTTCGTGCTTTTATTTACTTTTTTGCCGCCCAATCTCGGATCCGATTTTCCTTTCCGCAGATGGCTAAATAAATAGGAAGGTGTAGTCCGGGGCGTGCGAGTGTAGACTGTGGCGTGCCCAATCGCCCCGGGAGCTAAATTTGATTTGATAAAACCATCTTCAGACGGTGCGGATTTATCCGGTGCCGAAGTTTTGCAAGAAAAGGTGTACTTACGGTAAACTGATACCGGATCATAGCTCAGCGCGCCGAGCACACGTAAGGAGTGATGAATTTTTGATGATGGAGCAGCGATTTGATGAAGATGTATTGGATATAAGCTAAAATTATGGAACGTCTCGATAGAGAGCATAGGTCGCGCTTGTTTCGCGCTCTAGGCCAGGTTTAGACAATGCTATGGCCATGCTCAACCGACATACGGGTGTTATTAGCGGAGCAGAACATGATAGACACCAAAAATGTGGACATCAAAACTGACATGCTAATTGATTGAGCGGATTTTTCTTCCCGAACGAACGAATGTCTTCGCCATCTAGGAATGTTTGGTATTCGAGTGTTATTGCCGTCCATACCATTGTCCCGCCTGATCGATTTGCATTTTGCACGCCGATGTTTATTCAACACATTTTGCTCCATCTCAAGTCCGAGCAGTTCGATGGCTGTGTTTACCTTCGCCTTCGATCGGTCGTTCTCGAAACCTTGGCAGGAACACCAATTTTTCATCTGTGAGAATGCTTTCATTCGCGCACACCTGAATCTGAGCACTGCTCGGGCACGTTCCGCAAAGACCAGAGCACGATGCCGTGTTCCGGTTATGGTTTGGATCAAATAAATTTTTAATCTTCAAACCGAGTGTTTCCGTGTCCCTCCCGTTATGTTTAGACAAGCATGCACCGCAGGGTGGGTGGAGCACATCCGATAGCCTTGCACTTCGAAACCGGAAGTGGGAGAAAATTGGCATTAGCGAACCATAACCTAAACCAACCGCACCGAGCCAAACCATCGATTCGTAGAATTCCATCGGTGAGCGTGTGAAACATTTCCACACCTGCACGATTCGGTGCACAGCTAGCCTTATCTTCCGCGACGGCCGTGGAGAGTTTTCCACGCGCGCCAAGGTTACGGCGGCCACTCGAAAACCAATCGTTACAGATAAAAATAGATCCCTATTAGTCGGTTGAACACGTCGCCCGGGCGTCCGCGCGCTGACCACCACCGGCATTTCCAAGTACAGCACTCTTGTTTTCCATTTTTTTTTTCTCCCAGCTGGATAACAGGCCGAACCGGACACAGGCGTCGTCCTCGTCCTCCAATGTCCGCGGTAGAGCTAATAAACCGATGGAGCGCACACCGGCCAATTCTTCGAAAAGCAATTTTTTGCTCCATTGGCACGACTCGTTTGTGATTGAAGCTGGTAGAAAGTTTTGATTGTTTTCCACGTTCAATTTATTTCGGTACTTGAGATCGGTACACGACACTGAGGTGGGCAAGGGAGGAAATGCATGTAGATTACCGGGAAGTTTTGCGATGATTAAATGCTTGGTGTTATGTAAATTGCAGTTTAATTTGATTAATATTAGCACAGCGGTGTTCATCAACTATTGGAAATCGTTAGTGCAGATTTCATACTTTTAGGCGCAGTTATCTAATCAGCCCGAAAGTATGCAACTAACTAATGCGTTTGTATCGGATTGTTTTCGAGTTTCGAGTTGAGTAAAAAGGATACAGGGCTTTTACCATACACTATTTTGATTTGCAAATTGCATACTTCGTGGGGTAAATTATGAATTCAACCTTACACTATAGCTATGTATAAAATTTTAAAGGTAATTCTTATAAGGCGCACACTGTGTTGATATTATACAGCACATATATTAGAGCTCCTTCCGTCTTCTTGATTTATGCACATAAATTCGCATTTAAGATGAGCAATCTACTGGTCACCTTTCTCTCTCTCTCTCTCTCTCTCTCTCTCTCTCTCTCTCTCTCTCTCTCTCTCTCTCTGTTCATCGAATAAACCAATCCTGCTTATCCAGCCAGCAATGAGCGATCACAAACACAGCGCCCCCTACGATAACACGCCGACATTACGAATCAATCAATGGGAGATTAAATCTCACTTGTTAAAGCAACCGTCAGTTCATCCACTTCCATTCGCGGTTCGCTTTTCTTCTTCTTCACTACACTCACACAAATGAGGAAAAAGGGTTGATTTGGATTTTCCTGTACCGAGAACGCACTCACACACACACACACACACACACACACACACTCGACGACGACCCACAAAGGAAATGTGAAGCACATTTGATTGAATTCAATTTTGACAGGTTCCACCATCCACCACTGGCAGCGTCCGCAACAGGATGAAAGTATAAAGGGAAACCGATTCGAGGATTTATCTGAAGGGTTTGTTGAATTGCCGAAGCCACGGCAGCTGTGGAGATATCTTGAAGTGACACCCGATCAATGGGCCGCACGTTCCATACACACACACTTAAGGGCCGAAAAGGTTACACGGCCACCGAGCGATCCGAATCGATACGATACAATATATGCCTAGCCTTGATTGTTTTTCTTTTCCTGTTTATTACACCGCACAATTTCGTTCAGAAACGTAGCGCGCGAGCGCCCACCACCAACTCATTTCACAAATTTCCCATCCGGTGGAAGATTAACGCTTTTCGGTAAAAAGAGACCTAACAAAAGAATAATGAAAAATATCATTATACCTCTTTTTTCAACCTCTTTTGAGGTTGCTGGCAACCTCTTTTTTCCATAGGCCGCACGGAGTATGACAAAACTAAACAAGAAAAAGGATAAAGTAAACACCATGGATGGATTAAATCGTCAAACCGACGCGGCGGTAGGCTCCGCGGTATCGAAACCGGAACCAGATGACCCGAATCAATCAAAATATCCCTATAGAATGCCAGCGGATGAACGTTGATGTAGAGATGAGCTCGTTACTCTCACCCGGACCCGGAGTGGCTATTGTTCGAGATAAAATAAGCGTTGATTTTACCATTTCTATAATTGTCGATGAGAATTATGTCAACCGAGTAATCATTCTTCGAAACAGTCGACGGAATCAAAAAAGGATTTTTTGCAAATTTATTCTATTTTAATCTTGAAGAGAAGATTGCATACTTCCAGGCTGATTAAGTAAATTGACTCCAGAAATTCGCTGTTTGCACATTTATGCATAAACATATCTTATTCATACGCGCATTTTACGAATTGTTGAAGAAAAATAATCAAGCCATACCCAATTCATTAGAAAAACTGATTTGTAAGCTGATTTTTTCTCTTATTGTTGGGGTAAATTTGTTATCCAGAAATCCGTCTACCAGTGAGACCGTTCCTTTGGTCGGAGATGACGGAGATCAATAAAAAATCGTCATTTCGAGTCATTTCCCTGTTTCTTTTCACGGCACTTGAATGGCCGCGTACCATGAAAGACTGAGAGTGTGCCGGTCAAAACACTCTGGCATACTCGGATGTATTTATTTAGCGCTCCACCCCATCGATGAACATGCCTAGTGGAGTGAAATATCGACGAAAAACAAGACACGACACGACACGCTGCTGAAACGATGAGAATCGAAGAAACGAAGAAAGAACCCACACCACATCGCGTTTTGGTTGTGTGACGAACGGGAAATGGGGTAAACCATTTCCATCAACGCGGAATATTACCGTGCGTCATCTGGGCCGGAGAACCGAATTAACCCGCCCACGCCGATGACGGCGAAAGTGGCGACATCACAACAACAAGCCAGAGCCTAGATGTTGTTCTCACATTGCTTAAAAAAGTAATTTCACGCACGGCGCGGAAGCTCGCCTCGAGAGCCATCCAAATCCGATTTGCCACCAACAAACTGGTTTCCCCGCGGGTCGCGATTTCAAGTTTGCGATACAAACTTCTCGAGAACACAAAAAGCGGAAAATATATTCGACTGCAGGACTAAATGTTTGGAATTACCCTTTCCAGAATGAAAAATCGTACGGTTCCATCTAGAAGCGCGGCAACAAGCACCGGGGTAATCGCATCGCGGCTTGTTTGCCCATGCGAAAGCTTTTCTTCGAAGGCGGGGAGGCCGCTCGCGATACGTTCGAGAGACGTCCCGCAGCCAATCGGATTCCGCTGAAGTGGCTAATGCTTCCCAGGGAAGGACCTCAAGTGTCTAGCCCCTCACTCACACAGCATCCGTTCGCGTCTCTCGCTCCGTTGAGCGCCGCGCACAGCACAGGAGCATCTCACGCTCCGTGTCTCATTCATTTTCCCTATTTTTCCGCCTCATTTTCACCGTGGGTGTGTGTTTGTGTATGTGCGTGTTCTGTACCCCTTGCGAGTAGTGTGTCGATAGCACTCTGCTATTGCTGCTCCATTTGGCTTTTTAATGTCGATATTCCCACCGTAAGTGAGCTTTGCCAACAACAGTGAGACAAATTACCATACAACTGCCTGCCGGACGGTTCTCCCGGAAATGAGCGCAAGGGGAGGGACGGGTGGAGCCAGGAGAACGGGGGACTATTTTTAGGTCGTCGCTTGTGACGCTTTTCCTCCCCCACTCAACTCAGCTGCTTCGCGCAATGGCACAGCAAAATTGTGATTAAAACGATGCCGCGCGTACTGTCGCCGCTTCGGGGCAGCAGTTCGGTTTACAGTTTGTATCGATTTTTGCACCTTCGTCGATGGTCTGGCGATTCGGGTGCCCGCGTGCCATTGGCACATTGTTGCCGAGATTTAGCCACCGCGGAAGGCGGGACATACACACACATACACAGCAAGCGCTAAAACGGTAATGACGAGGGTTGAGCAGGGCAGAGTTTGGCCGAGCTCTGCTGTTGACTTTGCGGTCGCCAACATCCACCTGACAGGCAGGCAGGCTAGTAGGCAGGTGGACAAAGTTGGGTCGTGTAGAAGGTTGTACCGAAACTCTTCAGCGGGTGAGATAGAACAAATGCTAATTCGGGAGGATGGTTGTGAGTGGAAGCCAATCACCTTTCGAGAGGCATTTAGCCGAAAGAAAACATTGCTGAACAACTGTCAGAAAAAGCACTATATATCTCATTACCAGAATGAATCATTTCTACAGATACAAAATAATCACGAAAATTTGCTGAAAATAGTAACCATAAATGAAGTTTGAAATGTAAGACTTAGAGGAAGCGTTCTTTGAAGAGTCATCACAAACGTAAGATTAAATTGCAACGAAAGGAAGGTTTGTATCGAATTGTGACTAGCAATGTAAAGTAGATGAGGTCAAGACTCATCTCCAACAGCTAAGCCTTGCATTCATGACGATAAGATCATGCTGTATATTTGGTGGGATCGGCTGCTTGTGGCGTATTATGAGCTGCTAAAACTGAAAGTAAGAATCACAGCGAATATCTTCCGACGACAATGGATGCGTTTGCTCCAATCATTGTGATAAACAAACGAAAATGAACGAAAGCTAAGCAGGGGAAACCCGACACAAACTTAGTTATACGCCTATTACATACAAACATTCCAGCACTCGATTGGCAGGATAATTTATGTGCCACACCAGCGACTGTTATCTATAGCACACAATCTCCTACAAAACGAAATCGGCTGTAAAAAATCGCCGGAAGGATACAAAGGTACCGCATGCATAATGAATTACACACGGGTGCTATTTCTCGGGTTCGACAACACACAGTGCCAAAAGTTAATGGGGCGCATTTGAAAAATAATTCCATATAATTCCAATTCAAATGTGGCAAAAAGCAATACATAACTCACACAACTTTTACGCTGCTGAAACACGACCCGCGACGTACGCACGACGACGACGACGACGAAGATCGATTCGTTTTTTGTTTGCTCTCCCTACATCATAAATCAATTGATCTCGGTCTCGGCTGTAGCTGCGAGCGAGCCAAAAACTTCTGACCAGACGGTCGGTCGAATTTCCACCGTAAGGCAACACGTCAGCAATAAAAGCCGACGCTGCGGAGAAAGTTTTGAACACCGTTCCTTGAAGGATGGCCACGAGGTCAGCACCCAACATCCGTATGCTTCCTGTTGAGCGAGCGAGCACCGGGATCAGATTTTATGTGGAAGAATTCGTGTAATTGACCTGGTACATTTCATTTCAAACATTCGTTTCAAGTTTGGAGATAACGATGATATCCCAGACTAGATATATATAGAGAGAGAGTGAGAGAGATCTTTACTGACAAAGAACTTCCATGCTGCAACGCACATTTCTTATTCGAAATAGTATCAACAAACAAGGTGGTAATAAATAGATTCCCACATTCCATACACACACACACACACGTAATTACTACCCACATTGGATTCCAAGTCCACCAAACCCGGAAACTCCCCGTCTGAGCCGGTTCCAGTTTTATCCATTTATCTTACGTTCCCATTCTCATATCCATCTAGCACGTGACAAGGAAGCCAGACGGTAGACCAGACTCGCTCCCCGTACCGTGACGAAGTGTTGTGCCAAAAGTCAGTCCAACGGCAGGGGAATCCAAAATAGCGACCACCAGACATTGCAGTGCGGAAGTTCGACTTCCGTTGCGCGGCAATCCATTTTCCGGGTTGCATTTAAAGTTGGTCCCACAAGGCGACCCGAAACCGGAAACCCCGGAGGCCCGTAACGGAACGGGTGAACTTGCCGGAAGTTGCCGCGCGTCAGCAGGTCAGGGGGGAAAAGCTCGAAAGTCCTCGACCAGGGCAAGACTATGCGGAGGTGGTCTCCGTGGGCGCAGGAGAGTTTGTTCGCACGCAACTCACCGACGTCATGGCCGTGTCCGTCAGGGTGCGTGTCGCCGTCGCCCTCCCCCGTCTGTCTTATCTGTCAGTCAGTCAGCAGAAGCGCGTAAGTCTTCCTACGTTGGGCACACACACGAACGTGCCCCGTGGGAAGGGTTGAAAAATGTTCAACTAATGATATTTATTCTGAGTCTCGGTGCCATGCTCTTTGCAGTGGGAAAATAAGGCTGTGGATGGTTCTCCTTCTGCTTGTACTGGACTACACACACCCACACACACAGCCAAGACTGGAACGCTAACTGCCCTGCACCGTAAACGGAACGGAACCAGGAAACCGCCCAGACAATGCAACGCGCACCATGCATATGCATGCGCCCGACGTGCCCTGCAGGAATGGCGCATGGATGCCCTGAGGGAACGCTTCTCCCACCTGACCGTATTCCGCGCGGGATACTGCGACAGCGCGCACCAAAATGCAGATAGCGCCTTTATATCCTTTTTGCCTTTCCTTTCATAATTTCTTCATCAACCCCAGTCGTTGGGTCGCGTCGGGTCGCACTCGTGTCCTATTTTCGCGCCCCCTCTAAAGGTGTAAGGCTTTTCTTACTGCTCCGTCACGCCTTCCCGTCCAACAAGCGTGGAGCACACAACAAAGGCAACTACCGGTCGGAAACAGAAAGTCCGCGGGCATGGCAAATGGCAGAAAAAAACGAATTCCCTCCTGCTCCAGTTGGGGAAAGGTAAAATAAATAGAATTGACAATTCAACAGCTCCTCGACGTCGACGCTCGGGGACATCGGGCTCAGGGTGAATTCGAGCGTCCCCCCCAAAAAATGGGACACGGAATCGGGAGGGCCCGTCCGACGCCCCGTCGTTTTGCTGACGCAATTTGCCACTGCCCAACCCCAACGTTGGGTTCGTAAAAAATGGCACTGTTGCTGTGTGTCATTTGCATTTTGGGAGAAACGTTAATCCTCCCTTTTGGGCCCCTTTATCACGCCACCGAACACACATTGTGGCGCCTGCTTTTTTTGTAGTATTCGTATCGTCATGTTTTTTATTGGGGGAGACACCTATGTATGTGGCGGCTGCTGATCCAGATGCGAATACCAACGCCGGTCGTCCATCGGGCCACTAATTGCGTGATATATGGAATGCGACAGGTGAATTTTTGGTACGCAGGGTTGGGAGAACATCGTACGAATTGTTGCGTCAGCATGATGCGGTTATGATTCCAGGTTTTTCTTTGCTGGTCTGGCCTTAATTCACCGTACGTGATGTTTTCGCCCTCATCACTCACGAATGGACCGACCCACGGGGGAGCACACGTAATCTGATGTATCAGCAGAAAAATTCATCATTAAAACTGTCCCGCTGTCCTGGCTTAATTGTCTGCGAGGGATTACAGGGATAAAGAACGCCCCGTCGTGTTTGTGAGTATAATAAGTCGTATTTAATTGTTTCCAACATACATGCGCCAACGCAAGGCAAGTGTATTTTTGAATCCATGAATACAGGTTGATATAATGTTCATCTCTCGAAACATGTTCATCTCTCAATCTTGGAAGTGAACTATGTTTACTGCATTAAACATGAATTGAGATGTTACCTGTTCGAATGCTTTTGAACCTAGGCGTCAACCGACATTTGATCTTCTCAGAGATACTTCGAAACCCATCTTCATATCTCTACAGAATTCGGTGTGTCGCAAATCTTGATCCTTATAGGCTTTCTCTATCATTTACATTGATTAAAACAGGAGCACATATAATCAACGTCCTTAAACAACGAACAACGACCGCTTCCCAGCCGTATCTTTCCAGCGTTTGATCACTCTACAGCTCACCAACCAATCTCTTTGGGGGATTTGAGTGGAAAGCAGCCATAACAATCCAATTATTTGGCTGGGATTACTATCACGTGTAATACAACTTCAAAAAAATTCTGAAAATTACCTGTCATGTGTGTCGCCATTGCATAACAAGGCACAGAATGTGCAGGCACAATTCCGACAAATCTCCGTCGACACATAGTACGCCTGTGCATATGAATTCCATAACGACCGCGGAGGAAGCGTGCGTATAAATCGGAATACATTTCAATAAATCCCGCCAGACGGGATGAACCCTGGGCACAGGAACAATAATCCGATGCTGCACTTTTGGAACAGAGATCCTGCGCCTTGGGGAGATGGGAAAGTGCATAAATTTCCCAAATCGGGATCACTGCCGAGATTGGAGCGCCGCACGCTGTTGTCACGCCGCATTGACGACACATGCATGAATTAACGCACCTTTCAATTCCCGGCCCATGGTGGGTGTCTGCGTGATTTATTCAACCAGCCTCGCGCCGACGCGCGCGCGTACACACATCGAGCTAATATTTTATCCGCATGTACCAATAGGGTGTGCTCATAAAATGTTTACCGAAGCCCCGATTGCCCGTAATTAGGGATGGTACATGCCCGGATCGAGCGCGCGCGCCCATGGCCAGAGGTGGGACGTAATTGTGATTTCACAACTTCCGTCCGATGCGATGTCCGGGGTCCAGGGACGGCACCGACATAATGCACCCATCGGACCACCCGGAGTATTGTGCATTGTTGCGGCGCTTGCGGCCATAATTGAGTCAGCCATCAGTGAACCTGGTCCGCGCTGCCGAGTCCGTTGCTGCAGCTGAGGACGAACTCGGACGAAGAGCCAGGTGGACGACGAAATTGAGCCTTCACGCCTCGGAGCGCCAACTTCCCGCACTGTAGAGTGGGCAGCGGCTGAACACCGAAACCGGAGGTCCCGAAGGCGGTACGTCACAATTTTTCAACCTTCGCAACGGCAGCAATTGGATTATCATCGCCATATGAGCCGAAATTGTTGGCCCATCAAAGGGACTTCGCGGTGTGTGTATGTGGGGGCGTTGGGAAAGGTTGTTTATCGATTGGGAAAAGGGAACCGACAGCCGCTGGGAACAGACACACACATGCAGCTACAGCCAGATCGGAAGCCCCCGGCATTTAGCAGGTGGTCTATAATTTGGAGGTTTATCACACGCAAGCACGTCCGACTCCATTCCCCGTGATAGATAATGAAATTCGAAACCGTTTGTCATCCGTACGCCCACCCTCCCCTTGGGAAGGGGCGTCAGTTGCTATCACACGTAATGAAGTGGACAATTGCATCATATATAGTGAGGCGGTTTTTCTCATCGCTCCCCGCTAAGCGACGGAACATGCAATCTCTTACTTATGTTAAGCGGTACATGTGTAATTGACTTTTGATTTTATCCTACACACCCACACACATAGACAAGGTGCTTATTAATCGGGTAGACGAAACCTATGCTCGTATTAAAATAAAGATTGGGGTGTGAGTTACCCGATCAAGAAAATAATATAATCAAATATCATAATAATCATAATAATCATAATATATAAACTTCAGGGACCTGATGATCCATTGATAGGGCGCGACGTAGGGCGCCACACGATAGTAACGGAATCAAATCCCAAATGAATTGTATCCTCCCAAGAGGCCAAAACGGCTGTAGGTAGTGACGGGCCAAAAAGATAAGACCAGCCTTTATGATGGATGGATCCATCCACATGGATAGCAGCACACCCATTACACAACTAGTAAGTTAAAATTATACGAAATTAATCTGCAAGAGCCTGTTTTGGCATTCCACAACAATCGTGTGGAAACCATAGAAAATCTCGTTTAAAACCGGTGAAAATCCACTATACATTTAGACACTCTCTGCGAGAGACGTCTTGTGGGTATCACACAAAGAAGAATGAAAATTACTAGCCTAACATGAACCATGCAGTGAAGATAACGCAAATAAATATTTCATAAAATGTCCCAACTTGGGCACTAACCACATCTGCCACCCTTAGCTCATAACGCCCGAAAAAGGTGACACTGATTACGATGCCAATCATGGTGATAAATACCGTCGGCTGCCCTTCGGCGCGCTCGCACTGCTAACACACCCACACCCACCGGAAAGTGTCCAAGTGTCCGCCCCTTCAGCAGTGTAACTTGAGGTCAACGAACACCCCGCCAACCATATGTTGCGACACAGACAAACACACACAAAACTTTCGGAGGCCTCTTTTCGCTCCGACTTTCCGACGGACTTAAAAATACATTGATGCTAAGTGTATTTTCGGCATGCACCAAACTATGTAACATCGGAGGCATTCCTCGGTTGCTGTACCAACCCAACCTGTTTATTTGAATTGCGTCATGACAAATACCTTCACCGTTCACTAACTAGAACTGGAAGACGGTTGCTGGTTGAAGAAAAGAGAAACAAGAAAACCCGGTGGCAACGAAAATACACAGCGCGTTTGTTTATAGCTTCGGCTTGGCCCCGCAAAGATGATGAAGAACAGCGGGAAAAATACGTCGCTCTGTTTTGGTGTCGAGAACGATGTGAGCCAAGCTAAACAACTGTGTTCCGCCCTTTCTCAAACCCTTCCATCTGGTATCTGCTCCCGTCAACCGTGGCCTCCTCTTATCGCTGCGTTAGGAAAACTTCCACATTTCGATGCGCACCAGCAGCAGTTGTATATTTGAGGAGCAAAAAACACACCGTCGAGACGTCCGTCGAGAGCAACCAAGCTGAGACATCCGCGTCCGTGCGGTGCACATTGGCGGTGCGGAAGAAAAATACTCCCTCCTCCAGCCGAAGCTGTCGATGTGAAGAAATGTCGATCACCTGCCTACGTACGTACGTTCGGAACAGGTTGCCCAGCATACACATAGCGCGTCGTCGTCGTCGTCGCCGCCACAGACGCCGCCGGGTACGATCCATCTGCAACGAATGCATCATCGGTTCGTTCCGTTGGGAACGTGCCGAGTAGTGACTCCGCGGCTCGCTGGAACTCCAACTCCGGTGATGGTGGCAGCTGCGGGGCTTTTCGAACGATTTTCAATTTACGAGACTTTTATTACCTTTTCTTACCAAGGAGTAACAACAATGCGGGGCGGAGTGGTGATCGAAAAGAAAACCGTTCGAAAAGTGATGAACATTTTCCACATCAATATCGTCGACAAACTAACTATGAAGTGATAGGAAATGTCGTTGGAACACTGTATAGATGTATGGAGCGTGTGGTAGAAATATATGAAATTAGGTGTATGCGTAAGTTATGATGATCAAATTTATTAAGTTTGCTGTTGGAGATGATCATTTGAAATCTTGATAGTTCCCTCTTATTCATTGGCACCATAACCTCAAGTAGGTATAGGTACCTGCCATGTCTGGCTTTTTTTACATAGATATATCTACATTATTTTACCATTCCTTGCTGGATAGTTAGTAGGATAGTTCGATTCGCCCCATATCTGATGGATATCGTGTTTCTAATTTCGACATCTATCTTTACATTGTTCGAAAAGAGGACGTGACCCACTCCGTGATCACATTACGGGTTTAGTATGACCGGATTGCACCGCAATAAAGCCGGTTGCATCTAAACTCCATTATACCACCCCAAAAAAGCAGCCAACAATATACTTCTCTTCAAACTCCTCTTTCCTACCGATAGCAAAAGCACCAGCCGCAAAATAGACTCCAACCGGACGAAGTATATGTAATGGCAATTAACACTTCCCACCAGCAGCCTATCCGGCTATATGTCCCGGATCGGTTTGACCTCATTCTTTTTGGCACGGATAGACCGCTCGGAGAAGCGAAGTTGCAAACGAAACGGGCATCTTCAGCGTTCTCGAAGTCACTAATCAAAGCTCACTGCGATACTTTCCGGTTACACAGGTCGTGCTCGGAATATTATTGGAACGCAACAGTATCCTTTTTTGAGGTGCAAATTTGGAGCAGCGGTTTCCTGTAAGTAGGCTCCATGCTAGTGCCTGTTTAAGAGGATTGGCTGAGTGAGAGTTAGCATAAGTTGCTTCTGCACGCAACAGCAGGCTTTTATGGCGTTATTATAAGCTCTACGGAGCGAAATCAATACTCTGCTTAGTCTAGTACCCACCTCGGAAAATGAAATAGTGAAAATACTGCCGGCACAGCATAACCGGATTGTAACCAGGAATCGAATTAAACATCAAATGGATCCCCACCTGGTTCTTTGATGTTACGTCGGGGATCGGAACCTAAATTAGCCGTGCAAATACCCGAGCGGACCGGCAACGCGACATCATACTGCTGTTGCCATTGCGTAACATTATTAACTTCTTCGATCTGGAGCAAAAACCGGACCTGCCAGTAGGGGCAATGCAGCCCTAATAAATATTGATGCCTCCGGTGCATGCCTCACGGAAGAGCTCCACCGACGGGTCTTGCACATTTAAATCGACAAATTGAATTGGCACAGGAACGGCGAACGCAGGGTAGCTAACCTACATCGCGTGCACGAACGCACCGCACGGAATGCACTTGACGCAGTTCAATAGAAAAATCAAGATATAATGCGATTCGGCGTGTTCTATCGTGCCGGTATCAATGGTTTTCTTAAATGTGATAATTGGCGCATGGAAGCAGGAAGGGCGATCTCTTCCGCGATACAATCGATAGGCATTAATTATCAAATTATCCGCGGCTTCTGACCACGTTCCTTGGCAGTGGAAAACCGGGGATGTTGTCTACCCGCGAGCAACAATTACCATTCCGTAGGCTATTCCGGTCTTCCCGTGCGGACTGCTGACACTGAGAACGCTCCCTGCTAATTGTTTGAGCAAAGAGCAGCTTTACAGCATCCAATTATCACCTCGTCGTCCCCGTGAGCCTCTCTTATCACGTCTAGTACATTTTATTCGTGTTCATTAAGCGCACGTCGCCTTCGTCGAACACTGAAGATAAAGAGAAAAACAAGTTTAAAACATCATTCCAACAGAAAAGTCTCGATGAAAATACAACACAAACTCTGTAGAATATCACCCCGGAGCAGGAAATCTATCCCCTTTAATTGCTTTACCGCGTTACGGGGGTGTTTTTCTATCGCCCTCACCCCATTTCCCATTAAAGCGCGGCTATTTCGACGTCTTGCCACCCGCGGTCAAGTTAAGCTCTAATGATCGACGGAATGCATCGGGAAAGCACGCTCCCACCCCCACTCCGGTACCTACCACGTGGCCGGCAAGTATAGCGGACCGAAGTTAAGCTGTCTAGGCGAGAGACGTGGTGGTGATGCGGGAACCGTGATTAATAAATCGTTTCCCCTTAGCAGCCAAGTCGGGTGCGATACAATGGGACGATGCAGAAGGCGGCGGCACGTAATTGATTCCTCGGGATGAGTTGGGAGGCCCATTTCATCTTTTGGCAAGCTTTTTCCCAGCTCCCAAGCGGCTCGTTGTGGTCTTCCAAGGAAGAAAATGTGAGTAATGTGAGGAAAAATCGTGCCGCTTCGCTAATCTTCGCCAACAAATGGCTTTCTCTGGGGGATTTTTTGGTCCGGTCGATACACGATTCTGGTTCCGGTTTTCAGTGGAGCACGTTGGACGCATAAATTGTGTGCTTGTACTGGCGGACGTAAGGCGTGCGTGGAATGATTTTATGGCTGATGCAACCCACATGGAAGATGGTGCATGTTAAAGACGCCGGTATCAATGCGTGTCGCGCTAATAGATACGTGCTTCACCCGAAACCGGTGCTGTTGAAGGCAACCAAACGCTTTTCAATGTTACCGCCGTCCAGTGGACTTGAGCGATGGCGCGGTTCAATCAATCCATCCTCCATTGCGGACGTGCGTCTGACCTTCGACGACCCCATGGCTGCTATCGGATGCGATACAGCGGCGTCCATCGTCGTCTTCCGAGACCTACACATCACGACAACGGCAGCTTAACCAGTCTGCTGAAGCGAGATAACCAGCCGCCTGTGTGTTGTTGTTTACGCAGCAGGCCATGAGATTTTTTTCGATTTTTTTGTTTTTGACGACGATTAATTCGACCTCGCACACACAGGAAAGTGTTTACTCACGTCGACGCGGTTCTGGTGCGGCGCGTAATAATCGGCGACGGCAGCTGCAGATGCGAAGGGCTCGAGGGAATGCTGGACACCGGTGGCGGCGGTACCGGCGTCTTTGTCGGCGTGATCAGGCCGGTTGCCGGTTTGTCGTCCGCCGTAATCTGAATACTGCTCGACATGATGGATAGTGCGTTTGCTGTTTTCACCACCGTACCGAAAAGGGTAAGCACGCTTCTTTTGCTAATTATCACCCACAGAAAGAACACAGGGAACACTCGAGAAGCTTTCTGTGAAAGCACACAACAGCTCGTCGTTATTTCACTGTTTCACTGAAACTACTGGTAGGCTGTAATTATCACGGAAAATGCACCGAGCCCTGTGGAACGATATTGCAACAAAACACGAAAACACACAATTAACAACTTTACGATGGTGACGTGAATTCGGAACAGGATCTGATCCTTCAGCCCGATCCTAAGGTGGATCGATCCAGACGAATGTATTGTTTCGCCTCTACAAACAAGTTGCATTGATTTAGAGGATAGATTTTTTGACGCTCAAACTACACAAAATAGCGTTGGACCACTACCAGCTATACAGCCTAAAAAGATATGCTTGAAAAGTATACAAAAGCACGCCGTCCTTACACACGCGGAGCAGTTGGAAACCACAGAAAACGCCAGCTGCATTAGCGTTGAAATTTCGGAACCAGCATATGCTGCTTCACTCCCGTTTCTTTGGTGGATAAATTGGATCGAATTCGGAAAAAGTGTTGGTTCGCCCCTACTAAGCACAAAGTACGAACTTTTTAACAATCTTAAACTCAGCAGCACACACGCAGCGTGACCTCTTCCTTTGAATTTTTTTTTGTTATTGAACAAGAAGAACAACAACAATAACAAATAAAAATCGAGTGACAGCTGTCAAAGCTCAACATCTGGATCATCTAGCTTCCACAGTGCATGAGAGGGACCAACAAAAGAAACTTTCCACAAAAGTATACGTTCCGTTTTTGGCTATTGCATACTTCTCATTCAACGAATTGATACGCGATGTTGGAGTTTGAGTTGTAGCTAAAGACAATCTCGACTGAAAGCGCGGAGGGTGTATGTGATTGAATTAAATTTGCTCAGAAATTAAATTTGTTTATAGAAAATCACATTTGTCTGCTCTTTGTCCCATAGTTCCAAATGTCAAACGTTGTTGTCTTTGTTTTGCCTCCCAAACATCTGCTTGTTTACGTTTGCTTGTGCTGTTGTTGTTACTGGTCAGTACGTTGCTTTTGTTCGAAGGCACTTTTTCGCTGCCATTTCTCGCAAACTATGGACGAATCCAACGATGGTCAACCGGAAGAAGCGGATGAAGCGGTCTTTTTCGACGCATCGGATCGTGGCTCACCGGTCCCGGACAATGATGCGCCAGCAGCGGAAGGCAACTCGCGCGACAGCTCGATGGATCTGTTCGAGCAACCACCACTGCCAGCAGCAGAAGCAGAACCGATCGAAACACTGGACAATCCGACTGTAAATATGGAAATAGAGTTGGCTCGCATACAGCAGGGTATGTTTTCGCCGGTGATAGTGCTGAACAACGTGAACGTCGTACCGGAGGTGCAGGCCATGATCGAGATCCGAACGGAGGATCCGAATCCGGTGGTGGGTCAGAACACAGACGATGAAGAAGACACCATACCTCTGGGGTTGGCACCAGCTACTGAACCGGAAAGACAATCGCCCGACCGGGTGGATAGTGCCGATCAACCCATCGAACTGTCGGACAGTTCTCCGAATCGCTCCACTCAATTAATCACACCCCGAAGGAGTAAGTATGACGCGTACCATGCCAAATTGGGTGTGATTTATTCCCTTTCCCGCCTATTGTAGAGAAACGAAAACGTACTGCCTCACCAAAGCCAAAAGCTGGTACGCCGACCACCAGCAGGAAGGAGGAAGACGATGAGGGACTGCTCTGCTCGATCTGTCTGGACGAATGGACGATGACGGGCGAGCACCGGGTGGTGTCGCTCAAGTGTGGCCATCTGTTCGGCATGGCGTGCATCAAGCGCTGGATGCAGGATAAACCGGCCGCCAGTCGCAGCTGCGCAACGTGCAAGGCACGCGCCACCATGCGCGACATACGCTTCATCTACGCGCGCTGCATCAAGGCGGTGGACAATACGCGCGAGGAAGAGCTGCAGCAGGAGCTGACCCGGGAGAAGCTGAAAGTTCGCGATCTTAACATCAAGCTGTCAATCACGAACGCGGAACTCGCGCACCAACGGCAGGTGGTGGATACGCTAAAGCTGACACTGGAAGCGTACAGTCGCGGCGCTGGTGGTTGCCTTGGTGACAAGAAACTTCCCGGCGAGTCGGTGGAGCGTCGCCATAGTTATAAACTGTTCCTGGAGAAGAACATGGAGATAACGCGCGAACCCGGCTGCCGGGCAATGGCATACGTGGCCAAACATCAGCTACTACTGGTGTCGCAAAAGTCCACCCAACCGCTCTTCCCCGGCTACTCGGTGCGGATGCTCCAGGTGCCCGAATTTAGTGCCAGTGCCGGTGCGACCTCGCTGCTCGTATCGGCCCGTTCCGTACGCGACATCGCCGTCGACGCATCGGACGACCTGTTCGTGTGCGCCACGATGGAGAAGGCGGTGAAGGTGTTCTCCATCCTGAATCGCACCGTGCAGTGCACGATAACACCAGCGCAGGATGCGGTATTGTGGTCGTGCGCGTTCGACAAGGAGCGTTCCAAGTTCCTGTACCTCGGGTCGCAGCGTGGCTCGGTCTATGTGTACGACATCCGGCAGCCGGATCAGCTGCTGGAGGAGTTCCGGGTCGGGCACGAGCAGCACGACTTTACCGCTGTGATAAAGATCTGTCCGGTCGAGCCGACGTCCACCATCCCGTGCGGTGGCTTTCTGGTGTGCAAACTGAAGTCCGTCTGGTTCTACGAGTACACTCCGTCGCAGCAGGTCGAAAGCCATCTGCTCAACATTGTCGGCGCGTTCTCCTCCATGAGCTACGAACCGGCCAGCGGGCACATTCTGATCAGCTTGCGCCCGACGACCGACAAACCGACGGCGCTGGTGTTGGCCACCCTCGAGAAACTGAACGGGGTGTTTGCCCTGCGGACGCAACACACGTTCGAGGGTTCGCGCGTGCAGAAGGTCATGTACCGCAGCGCGCAGGTGTACCTGAACGACGCGGACACGCTGGTCGCATCGTACGTCGAGGAGGGCAAGATGCTCGCCACCTGGTGCACCAACAGTGGAAGCCGCCGACTGCAGCAGTTGCCCATTAGCGAGGGTATTCTCGACATCTGCCCGATACGGGCCACCCCGGGGCAGACGTATCTGGCCGCCCTTAGCGACTGCCGCTGCCGGATCTATCGCATCAATACGGAGTAGGATTAATGCATCGTAAAATTCCAAACTGCCGATGTTCGATAAACGGCGAGATTTAACGTCTCGTTTACCCTTTTTTATACATTAAACAATAAACGGAGAATTCGTGTTATTTTACAAATGTAAGAGAACTTTTTAAAATAAAATAATGAAAAGAGAACTTCTTGTACAACCGCCATCTCGGGCCAGGGGTGTCAAATACTGTTTACTGGTGGTCCAAGAAATTTAATTAAAATTTTGCACACTTTTACTACACACGCCTACTACGTTTTTGTCGGATGTCGAAGTTTCGCCAGTCAAAAACAATATCAATTTCCAAACAAGGGTGTATATTTTTACTTCATTTCTTTTGTTTTAGTAGCATGCTAAGACTCTTTACACATTGCATCGCTTCCGCTTTTCTCCTAGTTTTCCTATCTCGCTCATTGCGTTTACAGTTCACCTCTGATGCTGTAGAAACTGTTGTTATAGTGAAAATACAGTGGGAATTCCAGATGCTGAGAACTATTCACTTCTGCCAGTTTGGAAAGAGGAAGTTGGCGAAAGCGAAGAATAGGGAACGGGCAGTATAGTACGATAGGGGTTGGGGGGATATCTGAATATTTTTTTCTTCCACGCCGATGACTGATGTAAATGCAGCCGAGCTGTTGATGAGTATTGCTGCATTGCCACGGTCACTAGCACGTCGTAATCTGCAGTGACCACGTGCTCCCCATTTTGCAGCGTTAATGGTTAGTTCCTATGTCCCTAGTGCAACACTTACAAGAAACTTCCCGGTCCGTTGCTGTTGCGAAAAAAAAACTCGTTTCGTAGCTATAGAAAAGGACTATCAGGCGTAGGTTGGACGAAATTTAAATTATTATTTAAGAATACTTAATAGCATAAACGTACACGCAGCAAGCCGGGACAAAGTTTACGCATCGGAAACGGGATGGAAAGAGAGGGGTGGAGATTAAAATGATCGTAATGTAATGACGTATCGTATCGTAATTAAAAACTACCAAATAGATTATAAATTACAACAAATACACGTAGGATACGGGGTTTTGTCTTACGCTTTGTTTCACTAAAATTACGCTTCGCTAACACATCTGTACGCCATACTCTTTTTTCACCCTTCCCTACGCATATAATCACATCCGAGCGTGATCGTATTCATTCTATCTCTCTTTCGGCATTGCTTAGGTAGTGTACAGTTTTGTTTTACATATATCATCATACTTTCGCACAGTTGTCGTATTATCGTACTACTATTTAGTGTCAGCGCACACGTCTTGGCTATGATTATATTAACGCTCGACTTTTACCTACAGTCGCACGTCGTGTTCCTTCCTGTTGCGCTCTTATTGGAATACTCAAATGGATGCGCTCATAAGTTAGTATGCGTAAAAATCGAAGTTATGTCATGTTGTTTTCTTTTTTCTTTGTATTACACACCGTACACCATTGCGTCCCACTTCAAAGCACTTTGTCTTGATCGGCTGACACCGTCTTCTCTCATAAGCAGTTGAAGGACAGCCTGTTGTTTTAAAGTTAATACAGCCTTTGCTATTATTTTCTTTCTAAAACATTAGTTTCGGTTAGAAAAATCGAAACTGTACTGTATAGATGTAGGACTTCACATCCATCGATGTGTTATACGTAGTATGTTATAGGGATGCTAGTGCAAAAGAGGCTTGTTGCGGGCATGCCCAACCTGGAAAGCTCTATTTTGAACAGTACAGGTATTATTGAAGCGAAACTGGCCTTCTGCCTACAAAAAAGAAGATTGCAACGGAAAGAGAAAGAACGAGCGTAGCAAACGTCCAGAACAGCACAAATAAAGCGATCAATCCATTAAAATACCGCGTTTGAAATCTTCTTTAGCCGTGGTCATGAGTTATTGAAGAAGATGATAGTTAATAGGTATGTTGGGGTGAGCACATGCGCTGATTAGAATACTGTCGCATTGAACACTGTACAGCTAGCTTCATTGTCGACCGGTTTTTTTTTATATCCCTCGTTACAAAATGCGTTATAAAAAACAACACAAAAGATCAAGGAAAATAGTTTATCAAAAACCACCTGCCCCCTCTGTTGACTGCCATCTTCTATCCTACGGTGCTCGGGAATCTAGCTAGAAAGCAACGATTTCCTCGAGCAAAAAAGCGCTATTTAACACTGGTCGAAAAAACGGCACACAGCAGGCTCAGGAAAAACCCTCACTTGCCCCACACACACACATACCGGAATGCCGCGCTAGTCGTTATGTATGGTTGTATTTGAGCTATTTGTGTTGTTTTCTCCACGGTTTGGCAAGGTGGTCGGGTGTATAGTGTGTGTGGTTCCGGTTCCGTCACAAACATTGGCGCTTCCACTACGGTTCTATACACGGGTGTATAATTGTATAGTGTATAACTGGTCAGTGTCTTAAAGATTGTTGTTCGTAATATCCGATGCTTATCTGCTATAAGAACTGTTTCACTCAGGCCGCCTCCCCCTTTCGTTCTCAACATCGACCCCTCGGCGCTCCCCCTGTGTCTTAATGTCTGTCACGGCGTTCAAGATCGCTGCCCTCCTCCACTTGTTGTGTTTTTGGTTCACCTCCCCAGTGGCACCTTAATCTAACCGTGCGTACCGCGGCACAACGTCGTTCTTGATCCAGAACAGGCAGTTGTCGGTGTTGTAGGTCGGCAGCGCGTCCTGGCCGACGTCGAGCAGCTTTTTCCGCAGCTCGTTCTTGATCTCACCGTGCGAGACGTAGTGGTAGAACAGCTGCTGGATGGCGGACACGTACCGTCGCTGCTCGGGCGTCTTCGGCTCGTAGCGGCCCAGGATGGCCTGCACGTCCGAGTCGACGTCGGCAATGCCCAGCTCGCCGCCCGTCTGCGAGACGACGTAGAACTGCGAGCTCTGCAGTTTCTGCGTGATCGTGAGCAGCGGGCAGATGGTACGGATGTCTGAAACCATCGCCACCAGCCCCTGGTAGGTGGCGTTGTACCGGCGCAGTGCCTCTTCCGTGAGTCCAAGCTGACCGACGACACTGTCGTTGACGTGACGGGTCACCAGTTCCGGCGTCCATTCGGTGTACTTCAGGTGGAGCTTGGTGTTGTGTGCCTCGTGCGTCGTCGAGCCGATCATGTACCGCACGCTGTTCGCCACGTCCGCACTCCACACGTCGGCCGGGTGCTGCTGCATGATGTTGCCGTCCAGCACGAGCCACTCGTGGCGGGCCGTGGCGTTTTCGTCGGCCGCGGGCAGATCGGGGAACGTACGGCGCCACACGTCCGGCACCGCGTCCAGAATCTCCTCGTCCTCCTTGTCCATCAAGCAGCTCGTGTCCTCGCACCGGACCTTGCTCATGTACAGTGCGTTCTCCTTCTCGGAGTCGGCCAACGGTTTGCCCGGGAAGATGGACGCACCGGACGAGACCCAGGTGCGGGCGAACAGCTTGCTGGTCTTGTTGGAGGAAGCGAGTGCCGTCACGAGCGTTCCACCGGCCCGGTGTCCGAACAGCGTCACCGACTTGGGATCGCCTCCAAAATGCGGTATGTTTAGCTGGATCCACTTCAGGGCCACGATCAGATCGGTCAGCCCGTAGTTGCCCGAGGTCGGCGGGTGCGTGCTCTTGGTCAGCTGCTCCAGTGCCAGGAAGCCGAAAACGTTCAGCCGGAAGTTCGGTCGCACGAAGATCACGTCGCGGGCCCGTGCATAGCGGGTGGACGGGCGTAGCTTGCCGGGCGAGTCACCGGTGAACGATTCCGCACCCACCAGCACCACCACCGGCAGCGGGTTGTCGTAGCGGACGTGCGGCGTAATGACGTCCAGCGTGAGGCAGTCCTCGGCACCGTCCACCTTGCCGTCGGCGTAAATCTGCCAGCAGACGGGGGTCGAGTTGTGCGCCTTTAGCGTTCCGTTCCAGCAGTGCTCGATGCTCTCGATGGGCTGGGCCGCCTTCCAGCGATTCGGACCAACGGGCGGCACGGCGTACGGGATGCCACGGAAGGCAAACGACCCATCCTCCAGGATGCCCTCGACGCGTCCACAGTTTGTTACCGTCTCAATGTACTTGCCATCCCGCACCGGTGCCGTGATTGGTTCGCTTTTGCCCACGAACGTGAACGCGATGATCAGCGCCACTAGGATGAGGAAAATCACGACGCCTGCTATGATGGCGATGTCATCTAGATAGTGGAAGGGAAAGAGAACA
The DNA here is from genome assembly GCA_000349145.1 of Anopheles dirus. Classification (NCBI taxonomy): domain Eukaryota; kingdom Metazoa; phylum Arthropoda; class Insecta; order Diptera; family Culicidae; genus Anopheles; species Anopheles dirus. Next base: position 245,741 of record KB672490.1, read on the forward strand.
CATGGACGATCCGTTTTGTGCAATGAAACAAGTAGATCTTACGCAGTCCGTTCGACTTACCAACTGAGCACCGGTACGACTGCACTCGCTGCAGCAGACTGCGCTCCTGGGCGTCCTCCTCCGCCTCCGCCGCCTTGTCCTTCGCCTCCTTATCGTCCGACTTCACCAGCGCCTCACCGTCCGTTCCGTTCGCGCCGGCCTTATCGACCGCGTCCTTCGTGTCCGCATCCTTCAGCGAGTCGTCCAGCGTCTCCATCGACGCCAATCCCGCCCGGTTCTTGGGCGTTTTGCCCAGTTCGATGTCATCCTCCGGGTCACCGCTCGCCACCGGCTTGAACCGTTTCGGGATGATGCTAGCCAGCGGGACACGCAGCGCCTCCAGCAGACCCTTCCGCGGTGCCTGCACCTCCGGTTCCGCCTCCACCGGCTTCTTCTCCTCCGTCGCACCGTCACCCGCATCCTCCGCACCGCTCGGTTTGTCCGTCGCCTCCGCCGTCACCTCATCCTTCTCCTCCTCTTCCGGGACCTTGCCATCGGGGCCCTCGACGGCGTCCGGCGTTGCCTTCTTGGCGAACGGGTTGCGCAGCTTCAGGTTGGCGAAGAACCCACCGGTTCGCTTCGGTTTCTCGTCCGCCACCGGCGGCTTACCCGCCTCGTCGGCCGGCTTTGTCGGTTCCTTGTCCTCGGTGCCGTTCTTCTCCAGCAGCTCGTTGTCCGCCCCGTCCGCTTCCTTCGGTTTGTCCTTGTTCTTGTTGAAGAACCCGGGCAGCTTGAACGCACCGGCCGGGACCTTCTTCGGCTTTACCTCGCGCTCCTCCGCCTGCACCTTGTTCGGTTTGTCCGTCTTGGCGGCGTCCTCCGGTGTGGCTTCCTTCGTGCCGTTCTCGGTCGTGGCGCCATCGCCGGCAGCGGTCGCTTCCTCCGGTATGTTGATGATCTCCTCGCCGTTGGCCACATTTTCACTGCTCGCCTTTGTCCGTGCCGTTTCGGTGGGGGTGCTGGTCGCTACCGGACGCTTGTCCTCGTTGTCGGCCGTGTTGCTGCCGAGCAGCTTTTCCGTTTCCTTCGGCTCCACCTCCGGGCCGTCGGTGTTGGGTTGCGGTGTTTCCGGTTTCTCCGTCTCGTTTGTTGTCGCCGCCGGTGCGGTCTCCTTTTCGTCGGTTTCGCCCATCGTTGCTCGGCTTGTCCTTATGTACGTACACTGCGGGAAACAGAGAGAGAGAGAGAGAGAGAGAAAGAGAGAGAGAGAGAAAGAGAGAGAGAGAGAGAGAAAGAGAGAGAGAGAGAAAGAGAGAGAGAGAGAGAGAAAGAGAGAGAGAGCATGGAATAAGTTTAATCTCATTAGTAAATTGACACTCTTGGACACTCGTGGACACTGATCAGATCAGAACCCTGCCCGCAAATAGACCGTAGCAAAATCCTATTAATACCCTGCGCGTTCCCATTTCGGACTGCAATCTCGGTCACAGATCAGGCGCTATCGTCACTTCCACTGTGGAGGTCTTTTTGAGTGCCTAGATTGGGTCACTGTCGTTACTTATCGCAAAAGCTTATGGTCCTCCAGGTTCAACCGTTCCCCCCGGGCGAATGGAGTCTCCATAAAACTGTTCGTAATTGAAATACACGATAGGCAGCGCACCAGGTGTTCAGATCCTTCTTGTGCCGCTTGCCTTTAACGGTCAGTTTCGCGAGCAACAGCTGACCTCGATCGTTTTAAAGCCACGGTCACGGTTGGCTCCTGACTGTCGGCCTAGGAACTAGTTCTCTCCATTCTCTGCTACCCCTAGATCTTCATTTCTTGACTTGGCCCGAAGTATCGGTGCAATTTAAATTCTGCATGGTCTGCTCCAGATGATGGAAGGGGCACAACAGCCGGTAGTTCTGATCAACCGAGGCGCTCTTGAAACTGGACCTGCTCTCGATCGAGTGAGTGCAAGCGCAAAGGAAGCTGCTTGATGCTCGTGGTAATCGAAAGTAGGTAATGGCCGGTCATAATTGTTCACCTCCGCGTGCGCCCCGTTTGCCCCATTCCAAGCGCGCTGGCCCCGATTGAAGCCGGTTTCCGCGGGATTCTTTACTGCCTTCTTCGGCTACGCCCGGGATACGCGCGGGATGCTTCCATTTGCGATCGAGACCAGCTGTACCGTCGCTGCACCTGATTTGCGCGATCATTCCAGAGGCGCAGCAGACAGCGGGGGAAAAAAGTCAGCTATACCTTTTCCGCTTCGTGATCTCTCAATCAAGCACGATCGAAACGGCTTGGATCGCATCTTCCACTTATCCCAGATTATGAAATATTCCACAAACACACACGCACACAGTGATTGGTGCAGTTTTTATTTGTACGTTTCACTTCGCCATTGGTGAAAGGGAGGTTCCAACTCCGATCCGATGCCGGGGCCAATTCCGGTCATTCGGTTAATATGGCAAGGCAATTACGGTTCGCATCAGCACCAGTTTAGCGCCAGTTTTTCTTCCTCCTCGTGAGCCGAGAGCGGAGTGTGCGAAATGGGTGAAAAATTGAGGAAATTTTCCACCCCAGCCGCAGACGCACCTTCGCCACAAAAAAAAAGATAAAGAAAAGCATCACGAGCGCTTCGAATCGATCTTCAAGCCAAACGGGAGAGAGAGAGAGAAAACATCGTGGAGGAAATGGTCTTTTAGTTACTATTTAAAGGGCAATTTTCGAGTGGGCCAATAGTGTGCAGTTTCCTTCGCCCGTACAAGCGCTTTTCCACCATTTCACCAGCATTGGCCAGCGAAGAAATTAAGCACTAATGCGGAGAGATGCGAGCATACGCGCTTTATTGCTACACATGTTCCCGAGTCACGTTTCACGCCTCCAAGGGAAATCAGGGAAAAATCTCGCACTTGCTCGATAAATTCGGTTCCCTTCACAAAAGGGCTTTAATTGAAACAAATCAAGACCCGCGCACCCACTCATAAATAATCGTTTCGGTGAACACAAAAAGCTTCCACGGCGATGGCGATGCGAATGATGCCGGTACCTTCATCGGTTCGTGATATTTCGTGAGGTTAAAGGGACAAAGAATCGGGTGATGGATACCACTTGAAGTAGGAGGGCAAAAAAACTACAGATTTATTTATGATCCTACCGATCCGATCCGCCAGAGCATCTCCCATATCAAACGGGTCGGATTATAAATCCTACTTCAAACGCTACCCGCCTGTTTGAGCGCCCAGGGATCCACCGACAAATCAGCGCCGCAGCGCATCCCCGAAAAGCTATTATGTTTTAATTAAACACCAACAAAGCCTGTTCGAGTCGGCTGCTGCACGCCCCGAAAGATCTTGCTGTTGACAAGTACGGGCTTGTTGGGTCATATGCTGCTACTGCTGCTGGACACACAGGACTGGACGACAATGGTCGTTCAATTACCAAACGGTATACCGAACACGGACATTCAATTAGATTACAGTCGGTGAGATGTGATTCACACGGTAGGGACGACCGTGCGGCGTGCAGGCATAATACTCCCGGGGCTAGTTTCGGTGAGTTGTGGATTCGTGGAGGACATCGTTTAATGGAGCTGGCTGGTACTGCTAATTGGAGGCCTGATGGGATCGTGTAGTGTGCAACAGTTATGTTTCTGCCGATGAATTTGGTCCTTCGAACCGGATTTTCACCGCCTAATAAGCGATACTGGCCAAGCAGTCGAAACAAACAATCATCAAAAATAGTCTTGTTTTATTATGCACCACACAAAGCATGCCTCGGATACTTGAAACTTTCGGACGCTCTTCCTCCACTTAATCAGACGCAATTGTCCGGCGTGTGACTCATGCAAATGTCCGTCGTCTTCCACCGAAACCGTTCCACTCCCCGCGAGCGATTTGAGATCATTTACACTTGACACCGGGCATGAATTCCATGAAAGCATAACCGACTCAATGGTCAGCGGGCGCGCGGGCGCAGTCAAATCTGCGGTCTCTATTCTTCTTTTCATAACTTGCGCACTTGAGACACTCGGCATTTCTAACAATTTCAAAGACTCGCGTAAGCGTAATAAACTCGAACGCACAGGGAAACGAACGACGAGGAGCAGAAGAAGAAAACCAACGAAAAAAAGGCTAGATCCATAAAAGAAAGGGTCAGCCGCGCGCCTCTTGTTCTGTCCAACGGCGTTGACCAAAATAAACAACATCAAAGTACCATCCACTTCCCATGCAACACATAAAATGCGTCTCCGAGCGCGGGTTGAACTGCGTACGGTCGACAGAATTTAACCTTTCCGGAAAAGGGTTCTTTCAACAGGCCTCCGTGGAGGCTGCCTGTTGGACCCGATGAGAGAAAGGGGTCCATTCTCCGACATTTTCCGACCGCACGTTCTCCACCACTGCCGCGTCCGTATCGTTTATGACACCTAAATTGTTGCCCTTCAATACGGTCTGCGGGCCAGGGCATTCCGATGGAGAAAGATCGCGAGGCAAACAAAGAAAGCACTGGGCACTGGGCTAGCCACCGAAAGGTGCCCGGAATGATGCTTTAGACGATCGTCAGATTCGATTCGGGTGAATCCGGGTGTTCTGTTCGAACAAACGAACCTACGAGATCGCACTGGGTCACATGGCCCATCCGGCCATCAGCATAAAAAATCAATTAAAGATCGTTCTCTTAGCTACGATCAACCACAAGCACATATCGGAGACCGGGCAGGGCTCGACTGTACGCGACCGATTCCTTCTCCGTTTCAACGCATTTTATTGAGCACGCCTTCCAGTGACATTCAAACTAGCTACATCCGACGTTGGCGTGGACGTAAGATGAAGTTCCTGTGCAGAGGAGCCGATCGGGACCTACAGCAGCATAGGTGGCCGTATAGGTCGTAAGTGTAATTTGATGGTTAATTTAGTACAGCGTTCAAATCGCGTTCGACCAGGAAAAGATGATGAACATTCCGTTTCTTCGAATGTACAGAGAAGAGGCCCAAGCAACAGAAGAGCTTTAAGAAAGAAACGAATACAATTTATGGGCCAAAGAAGATCTTGGATCCCCGAATCGACGTGGCATTGCAATCGAAAGTGCTGAGGACGCTGGGCTCTGTTTGTGTGTGTGCGCGCGCCTGTTTATCCGATACCAATACACAACGAAAGGACGTGGCTGTGCGTGGTTGTTTCTTTTTTTTTACGGTGCGTGGGGGCTTACAATTTTATGATCCTTTTTTCACGTTTGTCAGAATGCCAGAATCTCCCGCTCAGCGAACGGGAAAGCGAAGCAGAAGGAAGACGGAATAGGCGAGAACGTGGCGATCGTGGTGGCTCTAGAGAAGAGATCGTGATCCTCGGCCTGTTTGGTTTTGATGTTCCCAGCCGCTTCAATCCGGGTGGAATAGTTGCTTTCTGTCGTATGTGCTTTCGATGCGGCTTGGCCAGGGCTTGGGAAGGATTGCTCCGGCCAGCCCTATTTGGGGTGTGAACTACGTAAACAAACATTGGTAATTTATAGGTCTACATGACACCGACACTGTGCCCGCGCGCATTGTGGTTTAACGGCGGAAGAGTAGTAAGAAACGATTTTGTCTCTTTCCATGGTCCAAGATGAAGACTTCACAATGAAAACGATACTGAAGAAGGTTTCTTTGCGATATAAAAACACAAGCGCAAGACACATACACAAACCATGCAATTACACAGTGGAATTCGTCATAAAAATTACACGTTAAACCTTTCAGCTGAAATGAATCGATCAGTTTCGTAGAGCAACCGGAAGATCCCAACCAAATCAGGGTTACCACCGTCTTTGTGTTGACCGGAACTCTGCACACATTGTGGTGCACCGGCGTCCATTTCCACCGGAGCAGGAAACGAAAGCTAATGAACTCTGTTTTTATTCGATTCTGGCGTTCCCGGTGTAGCTGCACTTCCGAAACACACCTCTTCCGGAAGTGCACCTGTGTGTAGCGCAGCAAACAAGGAAGTTAAGGTCTACTTCTAATCAGCATTTCTTTTGTCTTTTTTATCGACGTTTAGTGTTGATGTCGTCATCGATCAAACAAGAGAAAGTCAACATGAAAACGCCTGCCAAAGCGAGCCGCAATCAGGTTTTCCAATCTCCAAAAAAGAACCAAAATCCTCACGTCGCTCAGAATTAGTTGTCATAAGGGGAAGGCTGGCGTGCGGTCGATCGTTAGCCGCACGGTTGGTGGCGTAATTTATGTCCCGCGTCACCCCAACTGCCTATTTACGCTACTAGCACGCTGCTCGTGTCATTCGCGTGCGCGTGGAGCTCCCTTATCTTGGGTCGGTAGCTAGCTCCCTCTGCGTCACCACAAGTGACAAGCACGCTCCGATCAGGCGTTATATCAGCCGTTGGTGGTGGCCTTTTCAAACAGAAACCTTAATTACCTCGCCCCACAAACGCGGAAGTTAAGCGCGCTAGGAAAATGCACTTTTTCCCAACAATTACCGATGGAAGTGCAATACCACCCCGTGTATCTCTCTATCTAGCTAACGACGTGCGCCGTTGAATGACGTTTGCGTGTTGACACATCCATCTGCTACAGTTAGCTTGTCACTTCTTCCGGACTCCGCTCTACCACCGGGGGGAACGCATGTTGTCCTTCGGGCCCCTCCTCTACTTACGTTCTGTTTATTTTCATTTCCCCATTGTAAATAGCGTGTGGCGCACACGGCTGATGTGTGAGTGTGAACGAAACTTAACATCGGTGGCGGTGGCTTCATTAGAAGCGCAGCGCAGCTTCTCCAGAAAAGTTCTCTCGGATCCCACAGGCACCACCAAACGCTCGTAAATAATCGCGCCCAACTAGAGCAGCAGCTCTAGTCCCCGGCTCAAACTCTAGCGTTGCATGATGTCTTCATACACCCAACTACCGGAACAACATACTAGGGGAAGCGTGTCATTCCGGAGCACTTCCAGGAATGCTCTCAACGCAACATCTTCACTTTTCGCTTGTGGGCGGCTGAGTAAGTGAGTGCACCACGGCACGAAGAATGCTAAGAATTTGACAATGGCTTTCCTTTCGAACAAATGGAGTTAAAGGAAATGGCCGAGAGCCGCGCGAGAAATTATCTAAATGAGACTTTAACGGTTCCCCGGTGTGGTGTTGTGGCTTGAAGTGCCAACAGAAACGCGCTAGTGCATTTGGGATGGAAATTCCGAGCTAAGTGGCAGCGAATCAGTTGACAGCAATGATCACAATGACCGATATTGCTGTAGTTGAACGCGTATCCATAATGGAGCTTATAGAATCTTATTTATTTGCGTTATAATACGCGTCCAAGTGATCGGATTTACGGCACGATACGATTGTGGTGCTAAGAAGATCCCTATAACTTTCAGCTGCGTCATTAAGATTGGGGACGGTTCCACATGGGGGACATTATGTCAGGTGCAGCGTTACGTCCAGCAACCTAATACTGTATCACCTGTGCGCCTGCCGTTAATGGAGTGGCGTCCTCCGATGAAAGGGATGAGCACCCCCCACCATGTAATTGATCCATCCACCGGCACCGCTCCGGAATGAAGTACCAGTGGAGTAGGCGATCATATTTCAGCACACAAACCTTGTTTACCAACACCCGCGCACAGCCCGTAAGCGATTACAAGCCAAGGGAGTAGAGCCATGCCCAAGGCCTGGACACCGGACGGAATTACCGCCCGGGACGGGGGACGTTAATGCGAAAGCCTCTATCCTGAACCCCTCATATCCCTCAAACCAAAACAATCAGTTCCGATCGGATGTCTTTTGGAAGCTCCATTGGAAGGTCCGCTAATAAGCCGGCTTTTTTAAGTGAAACTTCATAAAGTGAAGAGCGTCCTTACCGACCGCGGCGTGAAATATGATCCTCGTACGGAGGGGGAAGAACCAGAACGTACGGGAGACACCGGTAGCAGCAGGTAATAGTCGTTAGGAGGCGTAAGGAGGCGCTTGTAAGGTTTTGCTTAACCCAAGTTCTCGCTCCCCACCCATTGGCAATGTGGGCGCCATTTGCGTACGGAATTCTTGTTGGATGTTCGGTCACCAAAGTAAAAGTGATAGTTATACGCCAGAAGGAGCAGAACGGTTTGCTCACTGCCCCATTCGGCTCGGCCCAACACCTCCTTTCGCTTTTCAACAAATTAGATCTCATTAGAAGGTTCTTGCGAGCGTTGACAGGGTAGGTTCCGCGCCGTACGCCGAGCCGCGGAATCTTACAAACGATGGGCGGAAGTGTGAGCAAACGCGGGCTCCCGATTTATCAACTATAAGAATAGGCCGCCGCCAACACGGAGACGGAGGCAACACAAAAAAAAACCACAGACAAATGACACACGCATGGAAATCAGCCCCTGCAACACACAAAGACATTCAAAAAAGCGTTATTTCCGTGCCACGGAAGAGCGTCAGCTGCGTTGTCGCGTTATAAAAATGGGGCTTCCAATACTTATGTTGGTTACTGCGCCGAGGAAAGAGTTCCGAAGCCGGGTGAGCTGCTGCTGAGTGAAATCCTGCGCTGGCAGTTAATTTATTTTGTCCTCGCTTAAGCATCAGCTGTTAATTTGGGAGCAATTAACGACGGATGTATCGTACACCGCACACCCTTTTGAAAAGCCTTTTTTTTGTAATAGCATTATGTTGTTTGTGCCGAGCGCCTGAGCTTGGTGATAATCTAACAATCAATTTATAATTCGTGCACATGAGGTATGAAAGACATGTAACATGTTAAGGAACAATATTTCAAACAAACATGTATATTTATGATTGAATAATTTTGAAAGACTATTCATATGACTCTTACCGAAAGAGCCATTAAGAACAGAACCGAATGCTAAAGTAGAGATCATCATCAACACTCACAAAGGGCATCTTCCCGTTATAGTGGCTTAGTATTGTTATCATTGATATTGTTATCATATTGCAACCATCGCTCGCAGAAGCTAACAAAGTCGAGTAATCGGATAGCTCCAGATCAAAACATCGTTGAAAACACGTCGACGCAAGCACATCTTCTCACCTTACTTCGCGCGAAGATCGCGTCCGCTTGAAGAGCGGATCGACCAGCCCTGTGCGCCTTACCAGTGACACTGTTAGCAGAGAGTTTATCCAGACTCAAGCATCACACGCGTTCCTACTGAACTTCACCTTCAAACGAACTCCCGTGTACGGCGGTGCATGTGGCTTTCTGGTTTGTGTCTTTCGACAGTCGCCACCCGGTCGCGGTACGTCAAAAACCATCGTGCCATTACACCCTGTACACGGTCGCTGCTCCAACTTTAAATCCAGTCAATGTCGACGGCATTACAGGTCTTAGCAGACTAAATCCATATGTTTACTTTCAATCCACCCACTGGAGCAGGCGCGAGCGGCAGCCGAGACTCATTGTCCAGCAATGATTCATGTTACGGCACTGGCAGCAGACGCCACCCCAGTACCGTCGTGTCTCGCTGGCGGCACCGTCGTCGTCGTCGTCATCGGTAGTTGATTTTTGACTAGCGTATCTCAAGCCACCCCAGCAGCAACATGTAACCCGCATGAAATTATGATCCCAGCTCAGTGGATTCATCGCGCCTGACCCCTGAGGAGGATCCAATCTGGAGGCGTCGTAAAATAAATATCGTCGCCACAACCGTGAAAGGTCACAGAGAAATCTTCCCGTTGTTTCCGAACGGCCAAAGATAGGCGCAGAGGTCTTCCCGGATAACTTCATTTTGTGTTGCGAGCAGGGAGACAGAGAGAGAGAGGGACAGTGTGTTGGAGCCAGGAGCCAGGCGCTTTAATTTCAACCTCGTGGTCAACGGCCGCGGAGTGGGCACTCTGCAGAGTAAGTGCAATCAAGTGCATTAAGAGAAGGAAAGGAGAGTGTAGAAAAAAACACACATATATTGTAATTTATTGCCTGTCGGTCAGTTTTCCATCGGTCGGAAGACGCGTCGGAATCTTCATGCCAGCGCAGCCAGGAGGGATGGATTAAGACTGTCATGTGCGTGTAATGTATGTTGGTAATTGGATTCCACTCCACTCCGGCGTTTGCCAACATTTCCGAGGGCTCTGAGAGAGAGAGAGAGAGAGAGAGAGAGAGAGAGAGAGAGAGAGAGAGAGAGAGGACGACGGCTAATGACGGCTGGATGACGAGCCCTGGAACTGTGACTCCATGTCCCCCACCCGACCGTGGTCAGTGGCACAAGTTCAGGCAGCGCTCAGGGGCACGCTCAGGATTCGTAAATTGAATTTTATTAGCATCAACCCCGAGAAGACGTCTTCAGAATCGCTGACGGGACAAGAGCCGTCGCGCTCTCCTTCGGCATTCTTTTGTTGCGAACGGGATCATTCATTCATTTCCTGTCCGGGGCGCAGAGGAAAAGGCATCATGTTGTATGCTACCTCGCGACGGCGCTGGCCAAGCAGAAAGGAGATTTGCATCCACGTCTCGACTGTGATCGCCACAAAAGGGTCGATGACAATGGAGGAGGCGCATGTGAAAAGGCCGCCGCCGCCGTACGCCGGCAAGCATTAATGCGAGACGCTTCACGTAGGCCCACAAACCCGAAGTCATACAAAACGAAGTACTAGGACGTCCATTTGGTTCCATTGTTAGAACGGTATACGAAGCCATGAGAAAATCCGAAGAGCAGTGTTTAATGTATTGGTGAGATATTTATGAGGGTTTTCGAAACAGCTATTTGTCTCTTTCGTTATGGTGCGTTGCTGTGATCACAACAAAGGACAGGTAACACACTGATTTTACCTTTCTTG
>KB672490.1:256523-313395 GCA_000349145.1 Anopheles dirus
TAGAGGTAGATCGGCTACCTTCCGAATGCCCCTGACCTACCTCACGTGGACGTCCAAACCAAAAATTCTCGTGTGACCTTCGCCAATGGGGCGCGTGTGGAGACTTTTCATCAATGCGATGCTGGCATTCATTCTACGAGTCTTTTGGACGTGCGCAAAAAGAGTTGCTTCTATATGTTCCAAGAGAATGCGAACAAAGATTGATTATTCATATGCAAAACTCCGGACGGGTGAGCTAAGATTATTAGAAAACTAGCAGACATTTTATCAAACCAACTCACTCAAACACACAATCTAGCTACGGACGTCCACTTCAAATCGGGAAAACCCCATAACTCATCTTTTACGAGCCCCGTCCGTTCCTCAATCCCAATCGGTTTCTTTGGCTGGTACTCAACTATTTCATGAGTCAGTAAACATGACGCCACAGCAACATGGCGGTTGTGCCTGTGCTTAAGGGGAAAACATGTGTTTCCAGTTAAGCATCGCATACGAGCATAACGCCAGATTTGTCCCTTAGCGATACCAGCAAGCGAGCGTTTTAAATCCCCGAAACGGCTCTTTAAACGGCGACTGACCCTTTTTTCCCGCGCGCCATATTCAATAAAAATGAAATCAAAAGCAAGCACAGGAACATTCCGTTCCAACCGCTCGCACCACTCGGGCACTAAATGAAGGTTTTGTTCTACACGCCACCGCGTACATAATTCGTTCGAGTCCCGGCTACCAACATACTCATGTGTGTATGGGGCCCTCTGGATTCATTCCTAGCCGTCGAGCGAACGAGAAACAACGCTACAACCGATGTAAATCATTGTAATTATGCCTTTTAAACGTTCTCTTCCCCGATTCGGGCTTAGATTTAGAACCGTTTGATACGAATTTCCCCCAGAGAATGTCAGGCTCGCGCATTTTTTTGGAAACATCTGGCCGCCCCAGCCCCCCAAAAGGGTCTGTCGTGTTCTGCAGTGAATTAAGTTTCTAATTTTATATCACACTTTTCCGTCCGTGCGCCTGCCTTTGCGCGGTTTGCCCTTTTTATCGATTCGTCCCATCAAGGACACGCACGCGGAGTGACAAAAAGTTGCGTCTAGTAAGCCCCAGTAGTGAGTTCTCTAGATTACATCACTAAGATGATTGTTCTTCAGAAGAAAATAACCAAAAAAAATCATTTACTATCGTTTTTGACCACGGCAAACAAAGGAAAGGAAAGAGTATGCCCTAATAATTATAGGCCAGCTTCGGGGCCCCATCGCCATTTATTTCCATTTCCCGAGAATTTAACCGGCCGGACCGGCCGGGTGGCGGCACACGTGTTCGAGTTCGTTCGGGCCGTACCTCCGCTGTGGCCTTGCGTTTTTTTTTCTTCAACATGTTGTGCCCATAATTGAAGGAGAGGCTCTCTCATCCCGGAGTGTGAGGAAAGCTATAATCACAGCCGGAATCTTCCGTGAAGAAGATAAACCAACCAGGAGAACACAGTATCGGAAGGTAACAAAGTGTCGATGGAACGGCCGGGTCGGTACGCCAGTTGAACTCTCAACCCCCATTCTCGGCCAATAATGACACGGTTGGGTTTCATAATTTTCCCGGAAAAGTCTGGAATCCCCCAACACACACGTACACAGATTTAACGATTCACGATTACACGGGATTTTGTGGCCGTTCCCGTGTTTGCCGTATTGTTTTCTGCCCACAAAAACGCTCCAGCAGTCCGTGGGGACAACACAACAACACTCCGGGACGTACATCACACACACGTGCACATGCTGTGTTGCGTGAAGCGCGTGCTGTTGCGCCGGACGTAATAATTGTTTTTTTCCGCTTAAATTACATAAAAGCAACTGGACCGCCAAAAAACAACCGGAGCCCCGATTCCAACTTACCTGATGTGTGGGTTCTGCTAGTTGCTCACGGCGCTAGAATGCCGGATTCACACTTCACACGGGGACGATAAAAAAATGACCGCGTTTCACCGGTTCGGGAGTGGTTTGGATGGTTTGGATGGTTTTCTAACTGCGCCGCACACGTCACCCGACGGACCATCAACTGCCCGGCACAAATACTGCAAGTGGAGCGTAGAGAACAGACGGTGAAAATATTATTTAATTAGTGCGAAGGAAACAGACATCGTTTCATTATGCAAATTTCGTTAACCATCACACCGCGTTTGGTGCTTTATTACAATTTCAACCATTGCTTTTTATTGAAAGGAAGGTTTGTTTCAATTTTTAACGGCCAAATACAACTTACCGAAGAAATAACGTCCAGTTAGGGGAGAAAACCGAAAATTACGCAAACGAGTTTGGATGATAAAAATAATTAATAAGACCAACTAGCTTTCACAAGCTGCTGGGAACGTAGCGCCAGTTATTGTTATAAATTACGCGTTTTATTCCCGAAAAGAATGAGGAATATAAATGATATTTTGGATTTTCATGGGCTTAGAGAAGTTTGAGTGAACTTTATTCAATTTTCAAACCTACTAGACCTTTCCGGAAGGCTCTTCACTATCATTGGCAGCGATAATCAATACTTTGTGGATAGTTTTCTACTGATATGCCATATTTACTAGAGATAGGCGTACTGAGTAAGAGTGAGCGAGTGAGTGAAATCTTTGTGATGAAAAGAGTGAGTTAACTCCCAATATAGAATGTTAATGACTCTTTAGGGAGTTGTTATAATCAAACTCACTCACGAGTGAGTAACAACTGACCTTAGGGATCCGAATTCAAAAAGAGTGAGTGGGAGTCGCTAAGAGATCCGAATCCCAATTGCAGTGGTGAGTGAGCAAAAGTGAGTTAACTCCCTGAAAGGAGTTGTTATTCTCATCTCTAATACTTACTCAAAATCATTGCATGTCATTATCATTCTGAACACTACTCCTGTCAATAGTCTGACATTTACATTGATGTGATGTCTTCAAATATCAACAGTGGAATAAAAAAAAACCTTTTTCCATGCACCATTGCGTGATAAAAGCAATAAGGACGTGAAAAAATAACCCATTAAAGTCGTACTTTGCCGAATCCCGTCTAGCGAACTCAAAACAACCGAAACAAAACGATACACCACTAATTTGTTTGTAAATTTCCTTACGTGAACCAAGGGAAGAAAAGAAACAGAGAAATCATACAAATGGCAAAACATTTAGCGCCCGGTGCAGTCAGTGGCGAACCGTTTGGAGGCTCGCAACCAGCCGGAAACACAATATTGCACCCCTCTCGTTTGCCTACGTTTGGAGGAAAAGTTCAACTCTGTGTCGGACAGGAAAATTGCACATCATCACGCAACGTAGAAGAGAGCGCAGAAAAAAGGGCGGCTGCTTTGGCGTTCTTCACGCCGGCAGAACGAACTGGGTTGGTTCGCAACCTGGAACGGACTGCGCCCGGTGTAGTAACACAGGTTCCGGCAAAGGTTACTGAACCAGGGGACCAGAGGAGTTCTTTTTTCGCTATTTACTATAAGGTCTCAAACAAAATTTATAACTCTCTGTCCCAAGTGGCTTGGAAACAATTTGCCAGCCGCACGTGCACAGCTGGGAAAGCGTCCCACTCGTCCCATCCGGTCGAACAAAGCCGACCAGTGGCGTGGTGTAATCTGGAAGGAACTATCTTTGTACCTCGACGATGCAACGTACGTCTTCTGCACGTACGTCTCGTGTCGTGCACTTTTCGGTGCACTTTTCTCCATTGTTCTCGGCTCGGCGAGCAATTAAGTAATGTTTATCTTCCAACCCTCCCGCAGTCCAGCAGGAGGATGGGCTGGAGAGGCACGGCGACCCAGTGAGCGTTGCATTATGCACCGGATTATCTCGACCCTCACCGCCACGGACACCAAGAGGGTGAACACGGAAAATGCACTTACAAGTTTTCCATTTTTCCAATCACGTCCCGGGGTGCCGGCCTGCGCCGTTAATGCTAGACGCCATTTTTCTCCCTTTGCTTGGTACGGTGTTCATTGTCGGTTGGGAAGAAAGCATCGAATGCACTAAGCCAGGGGTCGGCAATCGAATTCGGATTTTTCGTTGCCGAAGAGCGGTTTTGGATAATATTTTTGCCACAATTAGAACCTTTTCAAACTTTTCAAAGGACTTTCAATCACTGAAGCATGAATGACTGCCATCATACCATAATTGTGAACTTTTGGAGAAGAAACTGCGAACTTTGCTTGTGTAGAATGTGTTGAGAAAAATAGAAAAAGGCGATTTTTTAATTATCTATTCGTGAAGAAATGTTCCTGAGTCCTTTGTATTGAATCATTTGTATGAATAAATGATAAAGCAAATTTTGAGCATTCTGCTATATTTGACAACCAAACAGTTTGCCGATCACTGCACCAAACGAACGCGAACGCGGTTGTTGTTTCTGTCCAGATAGATTTATTTCGCCCTTCCGATTCGCTTTGTTTTGTTATGCCTTTAAAAGGCTTCCCTGTGTTCACTCCCTACCGACTACTACTTCCGGGGAGGACGGTCAGACATGGGGTACACACGCTCAGAAGTCGAAGCCTTAAAAAGGACTTCCAGGGCAGAGGGAAACAAATGAGAACGCTCCTTATTTACGAGCGTGCTCGCGTTGACTAATGCACTTTTGGCGAGAAAGTTGCGTGCCAACGTCATTACCTTTGCCGAGTGCCGGAGACGGGAAAATAAATAAACAACCACCAGCCGGCGGCCCGAAAACAGTCTGGAAAGCACACCTCACCCAACGGGGGCAAGGTGCACCAACGACGTCCGTCGGGAAATTCGATGCCACCGTCTGGACCTGGGCGGGCCGGTGCCAACGACAAACAAATTCGCGCTAAAACGAGGGCCAAGTTCAATGTGAAGTGGCACGCTCTCAAAGGGTGACGCTAGCCAGGCTAGGGCTGCGCCAGAGGCTACCCCAATCGATCGGACGCCGACGATTTTCACGGACATTAACGGCGTGCCGTGGTGACGACGTTGCGTTGCGTGTGTTTGCCAAGCGCATCGATGCAGTTTACGCTTGCGAACGCGGCGAGCATGCCTATTTGTAATTACAACAACCCCGCGGCCCATCGCGGCCGGGTACGGCGATGTTTTGTACGACATTGTAATGGTGCCGTGTTCTACAGGAGCGTGGCGTAAAGAATGGCGATAAAATAAACGCATGCACGCGCGCGTCGTCCCTGAGTTCTCGACGGGAGTGGGGGCCCACCGGAAATCCCGACCGATCGGTTGCACCCGATAGTGCGAAATGCACTTCTTCTGTAACGGCTTGCCTGTGCCTTCGTCTCTTTCTCATCGTGGAGCCGGGTTTGATGCATATCCGGTCCGGTATAAGGGGAAAAAAGTCAAATAACCCGTTTCACCGTTACGCTTTTCTGCACGAGGCCCTCTCTTGTGGAGAGGGGTTACTAGTAAGAACTCAGGGGTTTCTAGGGAGGTCAGGCTTTTTTGTTTTGTTTTTGGCCCCGCCGCTGGTGTCGGAGAGTCGAAAAAACGTGCGCTGTTCCCTTAGCCAGCCCTTCATTTATGTGTATAATCCTTCAGCCGGAGACCGTAACCAGCACACGGGAACGAGCTGGGAAAGTTATTGCAAATTGATTGGATCCTTATCGCGGTGCATACGGCGGCGGCTCCGGCGGAAGTGCATTTGTTGCGATGAGTTTGCTATTTTCGTACGTTGGTGAAAATTAATGTTCGGAATGCATACATTATCGAATGGGGAAAAGAAATCGCTTCCTCACGCTGACGGTATATCGGATTGTATATTTTTAGTTAATTTTAATGTTGTAAAGGATTAGATGACGAATTTTATGGCCTGTTTCTAGCAGACTAACACACATGTGAATGTCAAACAAATATATTTTACGAAAGTAAAACAAAAGTGCTATGACGATAAAATTCAAAACAAAAACTAATGAAACTATTAAAACATAATAAGGAAGAACACAACACAACACGAAACAGAAATTCCTCTAGTGGAGATGGAAGTGTTAACTGGTTTTCAAAATAAAATCATTTCAAGTCAAATATCACAATTAAAACTGATTAATGAAATGATTAGTGTGAACCGGAAGGGCCACATGCATACGCCTGACAAACGATTAAGGAATGATAAACAGTCTCTCGGCTGGTTCAAAACAACAGCATGATAAATGGAGAAGCAAACGCGCCCGGCAGAGTGTAAGAACTAACACCTCTCCGAGGCATACGCCACACCGAGCGCAATCGTCCTGCTGCAATCGAAGAAGGAAAACGCGTGGGATACAGGAAAAAAGACAAACATAAACACGTGAGAGCGTGCAGCATCATCAATACACTGCTGCCATTGGCTCGATACTGCATTTTTTGGCTCCCCTCCCACTCGGCCCAGCGTTTATGAAAACATCCTTCCATCGTCTCGTTCTGGAAACGATTGGGTCACCAGCGTGCGTTCTCTCTCTCTCGTTGTGTTGTTGTTGTTAACACTCGTTAGCATATGTTGAGGCTCTCTGCTCGGCTGTCACACCTCCTTCACGCTCTCCATCACATGCGGCTCGTTCGTTCGTTTCGACCGCGGGAAGGATGATCCCGGCAGCAATCGGACTGCAATAATAAACACCGATTGCAGGGCAGTAGCAGCGTGAGTTTTATCTTCCCAGAGGCTGCCGGCGGGGTTGGATTGTGATGTCGCAACCGCCAATTTCCCTGCGGTGAGGCCCGAATGGGGCGGAAGGATTGCACGAGCACGTGAGAAAACATGACACACACACTCTTGTGGGTCAACGCAAGAAAGCAAGACTCGAACCGTCAGCAATGGTGTCTTCTCCATACGGGAGGTTGGAAAGCAGGTCAAAGATACATCATCTCTCTGTGGCCCCTCTCATCCACTGTTGGCTGGGAAATTGAATCGAATCTAGAATGCACGGTTGATTCGGCTGACTTTCTTTCCACACATCAAGCTGCGTTAAACGATCGCCCGCTTAAGACGGACGTGTTAAGACGCAACGATTAAAACACACATGCCTCCCGGTGCTTTGATTACCCTACTTTTTAGTTCATTTGTCGCACATTTCGATTCCAATTTCATGCCATCGGAGCCATCGGACAAGGCCAGGCAGCTAGGGTCCAAACACGGTCATGCTCCTCACCCGGAGCCCGATCGATTCGCCCACCAGCGGGAATTGGGCGAAACCAAACTGTTGTTGTTTGTTTGGCGTTGGGTTGGAAGGCTCTCTCGCATCCATCAATCGTCCAATCTTTAATTTCGTCGTTTCCTTTCCTCGCTACAGAGGAGGAAACAACAACGCGTCCACCCAAACACTTCACTTGGAAGGAAGAAACTTTAGGCAGGCTTTCGTTTCCTTTTGCTCCAAACACACAAGGAAAGAGGAACGGATCGGAAGAAACATTGTAACATCGTTAAGGTGGTGCCCGCTCGACAGAGGCTACACAAAGCAAACAGAGCAAGAACTTACGACACGCGTATAAAGCGAAACGGCAACGACGTCTACCGAAAAGGCAAGTCCCTGCCGCGCCCTAGATGGTGCGAAAATCCCAGAAGCAATCGCTGAGAGGATTTCGACATTTTTTGTTGTGCCCCTTTTACGCATCAAATCGTTCGAGATCTTCGGCGCAGATCGCGAATCCCTTCAACCCGTTAAGGAGCGATGTGTTTGCCGGGCCGTGTTCAAAACGATCCCACCGGGACGCAGTTTTCGTCTGTGCTACTCTGGAGAAAGCATTAACACTTTACTGCATCACGCATTTTAACGAGGTGGATCAGTGGAGAGCAGGAGTCTCCCGAATGGGAACTCTGGTGGACAGACATGCATTGCGAGACAAGTGTAACGAACGAATCCTTTTCCTATTGTACTGCTAGCTCCGTAGGCGGTCAACTACTTGAAGACGTCTGGAAAGGTTACCGATGTCGACTTTTCAACTAAATCAATCTATGGTATAAGACACAGATGGAAGATCCGTGACGTCTCGAAACCCCTCCGCCGTTCAATCTTACGAATCAAGTTCTGACAGGAAGCCAAACGGTTACTTCCTGTGCGTCTGTGTACAAGTACCTCCTCCATCCAGGGGCAACAAAGACCTGCTGGAATCGATTTAAAAGTAACGAAACAGCAGAGCAAAAACAAATCCCAATCCCACCGGTCCACCGCGAGGTAACATATGTTGAAAATTGCGCCATTACGTCTGCTGCCTGGAGCGAAGCGCTAGTTAAAGTACGAGAAACACACCCCCGGCTCCGAACGAAATGAGAGAGAGCGGGGATAAAAGATAGAATAGAACCGGAAAGTACTTTTAATCCTCCACTCCACCGGCTTAGCCGGCAGTGAAGGAAGTAAAGTGCGAAATTGTAGAATTACCCGTGTGTGGATAGAACGAATGGCCCACCGGGGCCGCACACGGAGGAGGTCCAACTGGCTGGCAGCGAAAACAAAACGCTTCCTGCTCCGGCGGGTCTCACAAAATGAAACCGAACCCCCGAAGGTGGTCACGTAATGATGGACACTTCACTCCACTTCACGCCACCACCCGCTCCTGGATGGGGCTCCTTTCATCAATCATCGATTTCCCGCTAGCGACTGCTTCTGATGCCGCTCTGCCGGGGGTAATTAGTTTAAAATGTTCTGCAAGCATTACACCCAACCGGTGCTCAACCTCCTGGGCTGCTGAGATCATCATACCGGGAGGGGGGGTTGCGATCGGGATCCAAACAACAAATATTGAAAAACTAAGAGCATGCTCCGGGGTACGTTGGGGCACAACTGTACTTCTGGCCCGATTTGCCTGGCACGGATCACTGGGATTGCGATTGGATCTCTCGGCATACCAAGAGAACCGAGAAAGCACGGAAGGAGGTTATGTGTGTGTGTGTTTTTTTTTTTGGTTAGAAGAATTAGGACATGGTGAGTTGCGAAACGAACCCACTCTGTTAGCGGAGACCTCCGCTGGTCTAGCGAGTGCTGTTAGCTTTAAAAAGTTGTTTAAACTCATAACAGTGCCGCCGGTTTTTCTTCGGTCGTTTTGTTGACCTGTTTATCTAACCTCACATTCTCTGTGTGTTGGACCTTCACGTTCTGGCGTTCTTGCAGACCGGGCTTGCAGTAGGAACGAGGAAATCATACCAAATTGCGCACACTGTTTGTTGCCCAAACAATGCGTCCGTGGCGTTCGTCGTTCCGATCTTGCTCCATCGGCCAGGTTGTTGCCCAAAAACAGACGTGACATAACAGGGGACACGGACTTGGGGTAGAAGTAAACCGGAGCAGCGCAAGCAGATCTCAACCAATTCCTGTGCGGTGCGCAATAGAAGGCTACCTCCTCCTGTTCACAATGGATAATTATGGTGTACAATCAGAGGGGTACACCACATCGAAATACGTGCCTGGATCTCACGAATCTCCCCCAGCGATGGGATCTCCTAGCCCGCACAGCCTTCCATTCCAAACCCCCGTGATCACCACCATCCGACACACAGTAATGACCGATTCTAGTTTGGTAGTACAAAATAATCTCTCGCTATCTCTCTCTCTCTCTCCCTCTCTTTCTGTTCCACCACCCTTCCGAAAAAGGGCAATATTTGCTCGTTACGTAATTATCGTGGTGAGCCACACGGAACGCGGGGGCAGCGTGTGGCAGCAACAGCAGCAAGGGACACAGAACAGGCCGGTACAACACAACCTCAAAAAGTGCCTTTAGTGCCACTCGAATGAAGACGGAACAATCGATCCTCCTCCTCCTCCATTCCTCTCCGCAACGTTTGTGCCAACGCCGATCGAGAAGTTTACGATCCGCCGATGTGCTCCAGAATGGCCGAGGACAGCACCGATTGTGAGCCCCTGTGCGCGACTAGGTGATCATGATGATCATGATCAAACCAGCGGGACACGCGGGTGAACTTCCCGTTCGCGACGCGATTACGGTTGGTTTCCGAGTGAAATCTATGTGGTGTTCTTTTTTTCCTCCTATACATGTAATTCGTTACTACAATGCTAATGGCGGGGGCGGTGTACCGGGGAGTCGCCGCCATCTTGCCCCCGCCCGTTCGTAGGGGGCATCGTAGTAGCACCGGTACGGTTCGATGAGCCCGAGGTCTAGGGCACCACCGTGCGCGGCGCTCCACTTAACCATGCCGGCTGACTCCGAGGTACCGAAACGGAATTCTAAACCGGAGTCACAAAACGCTTTGTGCTGGATGAGTTCTCGGCACGAGTTAGACTCTTCGGCTGGAACAACGGAGGTGGAACGGACGCACGACGTTCTGTGGCAAGAGAAATGCCGACAGAGCAGAAGGCGTTGGAGTTTGACATGCCCGTTAGCAAAACATTCGGTGCTCCAGTCTTCGAAGCCGGTCGTCTGTAGTGCAGATTTCTTCTCCGACAGTTCGGACACTTCGAGTTCTCGTTTGCTCCTCACGCGCTCTCCTCTTATCGACACATCCGCTTCGGCTTGTTCTGGGTTAGGCGGGGTAGAACCGATTCTAAATCGAATCGATTCTCTGGCAGCGGCACTAGGTACTGAACGTTCGTTATTGTGTGTGTGTGTGTCTCTCGATCGGGCGTGGGGCAGGGAAGGAAGCAATCAGTTTGAATTGAATACACAGAGATATATCGCTTCCAATCTAATCAACCCGATCCGACCCGGACCTCGCGGCCATTTGGACCATTTGGAGAGCGTGTTAGGTTTGCGTGTTATCCAACTCCGAGATGCCGATGGTGGGCGATCGTGCAGTAGGGGGCAACCCGAGCTAGATGAAGCTAACCGAGGCATATCGGAGAGACCGATCTGCTCCACAGATGGCATGATTCTCTGGACGGGCGGATTGGACTAACATCGATGACCTGGCTTGTATAGAGGCGGTTGGCATTCAGCATTCCAAACACGATACACACACAGAGCCGTTCAGCTTCTTGAAATCAATCGACCTATCAAGTGCATACTCGGGGTGATGATCGGTCCGGTTGAACTCCCTCCCGCGGCCGGAATGCAACCGAAAAGAAGAGACAGTTAACCCGACCAATTATTGCCTAAGCGCGCCCCTATACTGCTCCAGTTATTTTCCGGTCCAAAAACGGATGCCGTGGAGACTGGTGCATCATCTCGTCGGTTCCGAGTCTCTCGGATGAAAAACTGAAGCACATAAACAATGAACCCAATTGACCGGCCCCGTCCTAGTGTGCCCAATGGAGTATGAGAAATCGCTGGACAGATGCCAGTGTCAGGGATTAATTTTACACGATTACGAACCGAACCCGATGACAGTTTATCGAATTCTACATAATATTTGGACCGCCGCTGCCTGTGACGTCTGTCTGCTTGCTTTCTCGCCCGCTTTCGGGCCAACATTTTACGATTATTGGGTTTAATGATCTTTATCGACCATTCCCGCGCGCGCCCAGATGGGGATATACATATCGCCCCACTCAGAATCGCCCGCGGGGTGAGATCAACGAACCGACCGCGCATTGGGGAAAACGAATAATTGGGACGTATCCCCGGGCGCGTTCGTTCCTGGAACTCATCCAGATTCAACACTAATGGCTCATCATCGGTAGCGTCTTTCGTCACACGCCGTGCGTCCACATTCGAGACTTTGGACCTATCCGGGTCAAGTGTTCGGCAGAACACGCCATTAGCGATCGATTACAGAGCGCCGCGGCTCTAATGGCGGCTCGGGCAGTGCAAAGTTTAAAGTGATCCTCCAATTTTCACCACATAAAGATGGGAGTTTTCGTTAAGGAGCAGTAAAGCTGCTGCTCGTAAAACCTCCGGCCGAATGGTACGATGTAGCGCCGGTCCACGTGTTTCTGGAGATGACCGTATTTAATATCCGCCTCACGCGAGTCGTGAATCAACACGAGAAGAGAGTGCAAAAAAAAAGCAGGAACCCCAAAACATGGAACCGAAAATTGAAATTCAACAGCTCCCTTCTCAAGTGGGCTCCTCCTTCTACTACGGCATACAGAACCAGCAGAGTGTGCCATGTGTTGCTATCCATCACGTGTGTAATAATCTGCCCGGCGTTCGCTACATTGTATCGCAGCAGCAGCAGTAACAGCAGGCTCTAAAACTCACTTCGCACAGCTCTCTCAAGCACGGGGACAGCGATCACGAAGAAGAAGGTTCTTTCGGTTGGCAGCGGGTATTCTGCAGGTAGACGCAGGCTAGCGCACCGCCCGGAGGGCGTACCGGAGAGATATCTCGTTAAATATTTAGCTCCAGATGAAAAATGGGATGCCACTGCCCCGAACGCCACGTTCGTTCCAGCAAATCTCACCGAATCCAGCATCCTCAACACCAGCAGGGTAACTAATCAACCCAAACGATCCCAAACCTTCCGCGAGCGGAGGGAAAGAAACGGATTCGAGAGTTGAAGCCCCAGCATGCGAACGTTACGTGCCACGGGAGAGATCCGTATTTGGAGGCACCGGTTCAACGAACTGCGTGGTGCGAGTAAGTTCCGATATCGATTTACGCAGCCATTACATCCAGTAATTAGTGTAATCGAATACGTCATTCGTTGGTCGGTGGTTGGAGTTCGCAATGTCCCGAGAGCATTACAAACAGACGTTCCTAGCCGAGAGTGATGGGTGTAGGTAATTGATATACTCGAAATTGGCTAGCGTTGTACTTGAGGCTCGGCAGACACAGCACATTATTGTGGAGACAATCGTTCTTCGTCGCAAGCGTACAATCCCGGACAAGGACCACATTTTTCGCGTCACAGTCCGGAACGGTTCACTCCCGACTTGTACTTGGGACATTATCGTACACTGGCACGGCACATTCTGGCTATACGATGGTCTATTGTGGCGCCTGTACAAGCAATCCGATTCCTTCATTCCCTTCGTGAATTCGAATTCATTCGACAGTTAGGGTAGTTTGGGTAATAACGAAAGCTCGATAGCGAAAAAAAGGGTGCCCGGTACACAGGACACGACACCAAGCGACCAAAGCTGGAACCACAGCGCCGCGCGCACCCCCAGGACACGGTCCGCTAGAGAATGGAGGGAAAAAACTCAGCTACATCCTAACTACGAACCGACTGGGGTTCCGTATGGGCAAGTTTAGAAACGAGGGCTGGAATCACAGGACCAATGAACCGTGCAGTCCTCACATACTGCATAAACGCACACACACATATACATACATACTTGCATCCGTGTGGAAACGTACGGATATTTATGGGGAGGGTTGTGTTCCGTCCAACTGCAAGGATATCCCGGACCGGGGTGTTTTATCTTGGTGTGAGGTGCTAAGACTAGCGCAACACCGAAACCCCTCCGGCGTTGTTGATCGCGTTGAGGCGCTATCGTGTGGCCCGAAGCCGGTCGTCGTCGATTATTGCATGCACGGTAGTACATCCGTGCGCTTGTCAACCCAATATAAAACGTTTAGTCACTGTTGGTGCCTCGGTATCGCCCAAGCAACGCCATGTTGATCCTTACTAAACGGAGCCGTGCAGTTGGTTGCAGTTTTTCTAATTAATTGCTGCCACTCTAGTGCCGCCTCTTTCCGTTCCGATGACTTTCGCGTCTGGCAACACCCGAGTTGGTATGGAAAATCCACTCGCCGACCATTTCCTTCCTGTTTTTGCCATAACATTGCGGTGCGGTGGGCGATACAACACACGTCGCTCCCTTTAAAGCGAACGGTGCAGTGAAGATTGAAATAATAATGATAAGAGCTCACACAGAGTGCCCTACTCGATCCGGACATGACAGGGCATCTTTTGTGAAAACTGCATGTCAAGGTAAATTATTTTCCCACTCCCGCCTGAAGAGTCCATTAGCGCGGAAGAGGTGTTGTTGGGTGAGAGTTGTTTGAAATTGAAATTAAAATGCGATTAGATTTCGACATAATTTGACGAATCATTCCTGTAGCACGTTCCAATAAACCATAGTTATGATTGGAATAAACGAGTGTCTCATTTCTCCAGCAATTCCAATAAAACTATGCCTAAATATTCACAACCATCTCAGCATGCCATGGGAACGGCGCAAGCTGCCACATCGAGGTTTTCCGCCTAGGTTCAATTAAACTCTCTCACCACGACAATAAATACTACGGTTAATAGGAGCCAGGACTCTATCTAGCTCTATGTCTCCCAGGTAGCTCAGGACAGCTGACGTGAGAAATTACCTCTGGATTCGCAGCTCCTATCTTCCCATCCAAGAAAAGGCTGGAGCCAGGTAGCAGATGGAATCGTAGCGATAGGGCAAACGATTTCTCGGGACTAGAAAGGGGTAAAAGGCCGTTCTGTGATGCGTCCCAGATTACGTACTATTTGGCTGACGTTTCTCTGGACACCATGCCCGTCAGGTCATGGGCCCTCTTTGTTGACGTTCATAATTAATAACTCTGGTGAAAAATGGCTACCGTGTCAAGGACGGAGTTTTCTCATGGCTTGCTGTGACTGTCGATACTTGACAACAGGCGTTGCTTTACTTCTGTACTTCGAACATAATGTTTATCCCGTTCAATTGTGGTGTTACAAACTAAAGAAGCTTGAATACACACACACCATCACACGGGACGTCACCGGTCATGTGCCCTATCATACGCATCCTTTGCGATCGTCGAAAATAATATCCGCAACACATGAATATTGCATTCGTGCCAGAGCAAACAAAAAGCGCTGCAGCTGTCAAAAGCGGACCGCCATCACGCACACTACAGCCCAACGCCTTGCGCCATCGTGTCGGTCGTAAAGGACCTCTTCTTCATGCCGCTGAGTTCTTCAGCAGATGGTGTGGCCCGACGTTTCGGCAGCTCCTGGAAGTATTTTCGGTGTGCATGAAGTAGAAGGGATCGCCACAAAATCGCGACCGCGTGCTGCTGCAATGGGACCGATGTGCGTGTCTGATAAGAGGAAACGCTTTCTAGACAGGATTCTTGTGGATGTCCTTTTTTGTCGTGTCTTCGTGTGCGTCACCGGTGGATGTTTTGTTTGTGTGCGTGTTTTGTCGCGAGGAACGTGATTGTCGAGATAACGCTTGCTTCTTTCTCTGTGTCTCTCCGCCTAGACGCCTAATATAAAATAGTAAATACTTAAAATTTTCTTTTCCCTTTACAACGGAGAAACCCCCGACAATATTACTGCAATGAAAAACGAACAGAGGGTCGGGATAAAAAAAAAGCAAAATAGTGTGCGACGAATGGTCTAAAACACTATCCCCCACCATCCGTGCCATTATGCTGCGCGCACTCTCGCAATAAAACCGTCCCATTTCGGGTGGCAGAATTACACACACTTTCGCTAGTTTATTGCAGGGACAGAGCGATAAAAGCCCTGCCCGTCCGTGAGACCATATTTCGGGAAAAATATTTGCTCTTCCAAGCGATAATCCAGTCGGTTTTAAGGTTCCTGCAATCGCACCCTCTTCGGACTCGCATTTTCCCAGAAAAAATCGCAGCAAACCGATTTTCGATTAACACGCGGCCTACTAAGCGCTGTGCAAATTTTCACGTTTTGCACCTCCTTCTTTCGCTTCTTCTCGTTCTTCACCTACCCGGAAAAACGTGGCTCAATCATCGAAAGTGCATTGATGCATCATTAAATATAGAAATCTGTTAACGCGTTTGCCAGGCCAGCACGATTGGGTGTTTTCGGTGTTTACCCGGCAACCACGCACACCACCCTTCCCTCCAACACTAGCAGCACACACACACACTCCAACACTAGAAGCTGACGCTCGGCACGGATCGATAAATGCAATTTTCTTG
Organism: Anopheles dirus; assembly: GCA_000349145.1. NCBI lineage: Eukaryota > Metazoa > Arthropoda > Insecta > Diptera > Culicidae > Anopheles > Anopheles dirus. Next base: position 272,212 of record KB672490.1, read on the forward strand.
TCCGGCGCGTTGTAGCACACGTCCGAGTGGAGAAGAAAAGCCGGTGTGGGAGGTGGGAGGTGGGAGGCAATATTACGCTTGGAAAAGCTGTCGAATATAGGGACACGAAGCGGTGAAATTGCTGGCGGTTCTATTCCGTTTTTTACGACTTACCAAAATGCGCGTGTCCTACTCCGGTTCTACACTGGAAAAGGTATATGTATTCCAATATTCCCGATATAAAACTTATAGTATTTGGGCACTTTTTGTGAGTTTTTAATCACTGTTTAATCACGTTTTTCAACACTTTTCTTCGATGCCAAGACGCGTGAGCTGTAATTGGAAGATAATTTATTTTAAAACGTTTATACATCAAAACACCTTCAAGAGTTTGCAGTAGCCAGCAACTATTGAACAAAATCGTAGGTCTTTTGAACACACTCATACACAGATACAAACTCTCGCACACAAACACATCATTACGAGCATCCTAGCAGGCTTGAAACCTTTTGTGTGAAAACACTTGCGTTGTTGCGTACGCGCGCGTAATTCACCCTGAATGTAGGCAAACCGCGCGTTATGGGAATATTGAAAATTCATTAAAAATCACTTCTCCAGGAACGGAATCGAGCACTGCGTTTCCTCTTGTTAGCCTTTTTCTAACCAAACAAACGAACCACACAGGATCGCGGGACGAAAAGAAAGGAGCAAGAGCAAAACTACACACAGCCACACTCCCTGTACACACGCGCACACAGTCAGAGGTTTTCTTTTCTCTGCTGTGTGTATGTTTGTTTCTGCCTTCCCTTTCGGCCCGGGTTACGCTTCCTCGTCACTAAGCACCATTCCTCCTCGCACTGTATCCGTAAAAAAAAAACACTGGGGAAGTTTTTTTTCTCAACTACATCTTCACGCGGCGTCTGAATATCCTTTGCTGGACCGCGTTTTGTTATGTATCTCCGCGCTCGCTGCGCTCGCACACGCTTTCTTCTCCCGGTTCGTCGTTGCTCTGCGCCTTTCTTCTTTGCGTGCACAACGGGCGCGGACCGCGCGTCCGTCCGCAGGAAATGATCCTTTTCGTGTCGACTTCCACTTGGCGTTTTCTGTTATTTTTTCTCTCTCCTGCTCCCCACTGAAAGGCTTCACTCCGCTGGCGCGCGCGCGTGTTGGCGGTTGCCGTAGTTACAACGCCCGTCGCACATATCCACACACTTACACACACACACAACAACGCACAAACACACGTTCGATTCGTTCCCTTTTCCCCAATCGCCTTCACCGTAAGGATGCCCGGCGACCAAAACTATCGCCACCCCTCACGAGGCGCGTTATCCTTCGCCGGGCACGGGATTCGCTTTCCTCGCCTTTGGCGCTGCGCGTCCCACGTACACACACACACACACACACACACACACATTCACACTTACGTCATACAGCAGCGAACTTCGAACTTCACACCGCAGTAGCGACAGCACCAGCCAGCAGCAGCACAACCGTTTGGGTTCGCGCGTTCAAACATAATAAACGGGGAAGAAGAAAAAACATAAAACATGACGCCGCGCGGTTGCCGATGCTTTTCCCTTCGCTCGATGCGATGCTGCGCGCCGGCTTCGCTTTGCCTCTCTCTCTCTCTCTCACTCTCGTTCTCTCTCTCTCTCTATCTCATGCGCTCTTTATCTTTCTTTCTCTCTCTCACACACGCGGCATCAAAAACCGTTGAGAATCGCTCGACAAAGAGTGGGAGAGCGAGTTTCAACGGTTATGCTGCGCCGGTTTATGCTTATACTCCGCGTGCCGTACGCAGAGAACATTTTCCGAGCAGCATGGGGTGGGTCGAAAAGTTACCTAACCGTACGAACTCAGGCAACGAAGGTGTTTGTTTGAGAGAATAATATCTGCATAATCGTTTTATTATCCGTACTAGCAGATTTTTATATATTAAATTTGCCTCAAGTTCATATTTTTACATATGTTTTAGTTTTCGTTTAACAAAACCCAACAATAACGCAGTAAAAAGCCCAATAGTTGATTATCGCAACACTATCGTTGCACTAAAAAAGTGGCAAAAATGAATCAATTCGATTCGAATGAAACGATTTCTACAGAACATTTTACTCTCCCATGATTTGAGAATACGATTTAAATGCTCCCTTCAGCCCGATACGCGTTACTTCCAACCGGGTCGATTCATATATCACGTTTACCCCTTAAATACCATAACTGATACCATCCGGCATACCGCGTTTTTTTCCCCTTCCGCCCTACGATCGAGGATCAGGCTCACCACTATGTGCATCTTGCGTTCCGCGAGGAGATCTATGCTGCGCGATTGAACATTTCAAACCGTATTGTTGCCCGTATTTGCCTAAAGAGCGGCGATGCTTGCGACGATGGAAATATAATTCAATACAATCACACAGTTATCATGCGTTCGTTTCGAAATGCATTCATGTTGAATGCCAGCGAAGGAGCAAGGGGAAAACGAAGCAAACGAATGAAAAGGAGAAAGAACCATGCACACACACACACACACATGCACACATGTACAGAACATGAGCTAACAGCTAATAGACCCACGGTCCTGTTTTTCAGCCTTCGAAGGCTTCCCTCCGGCACCAGGCTGCCGACCAACACACAGGTAGCCGCGTCCGAGTGAACCCAGCTCGGAAAAGGAACAATCAAACTCGATCGAGCAGCCCCGTGAGCAGTGAGTCCCTTCGGTAGGGTGAACAAGAGAAGAAAAAAAACCTACCCCGAAAGTGGAATTGGAATCCCAAAATGCCTCACACATTACGGACATTCGGATCGTACCGAGGACGGGGGTACTCTATTTGCATTGTGCGTGACAATCGGCGGCCAGGATTGCCAGCAAACGTGAGTCCTTGCGCCCAAAACGCTTCGGTGCTGCATAAATGGCATTCGGCCGAGGCGAGGCACGTTCGCATTTTAACGCCCCGCTTTGCTCATTTGAATTTTCTCACACCGACACATACACACACACACACACACACACACACACACACACACACACACCTCGGATCGGGAAGGATTTGAGCTGCATACTTTAAATTAATTTCAATTTGTCGTTTGTTTTTTTAGATACTTCAGAGAGTTGGCTTTTACAGTTCCTCTGCTTTCTCTCGAGATAGCACACGATCCCAGGACGGTCGCATTTAATGCATCAGTGATCGTTTTGAATTAAGAGAAATAGTTCTCATTTAAAACGTGAATTGAATACCTACCCTTCTACACTGCGCAAAGAACAATTATGCCATGCCAAGAGAATAATGGTCCGCATTGATCTCCAAGCGCATAGCGATCGATTCACCGTACCGAAGCTCACGCTCCCAATCGCATCGAAGCAGGCCAAGAAAGCAGGTCTGGCAGGCAACATTTTTATACGTCCGTTGTGAGGCAGCGGGAAAATGTACAACCCCGTCGCCGTGTGTCCGCCGCCGTTGGCCATTGTACCTGTCCTTCGCAGCGGAACCTGAAGGGGTTCGGGGCTTGCTCGGGCGTAAATGTTTCCACGTAGCGCGGCGCAAGTTCCTGACCTCGGCCCGGTCGGTTGTATTGGGCCCGGTCGAACGTACGCGCGATCCTGGTTGGCGCGAAACTACCCATGGGGCACGGTTCAAGCGCCCGGATGCGTTCCTGACTGGGGTTGGGGTTGAAAAACGTGGCTGGCGCGTTTGTCCTTGCCCAATGATGCGTGGCAGTGTAGTTCTTTTTCCCCCATTGACACTGGACAGATCGGACATTACACCTTTGCGGGTGACAGTGACATTAAAGCCTGCATGAGTCTCTGGTCAGTGAAGGTAAACTCTGGATGAGTTGGAAAACGTGGAATCATTTCTTTCAAAAGACTATAAACTACGAACGATCTAGGAACCGCAGCGAGTTTGTGAATGAGTTATTTTATTTGTTATTCCTCTCACAAAATACATAATTTTAAATAGTCAAAATAAGCGGAAATACGTATAATTTGCGGCGTTACACCCCTTCCTTAAAATTATGCTCTGTTGACATGTTCCAATCAGTGCGAAATATCGCGCCGAATAATTTGAGCACGACAGTAACGATGATATTTGAAATCACCCCAATCCTGTTCGACGGTAAATCACGCCTCAAGCAAAATTAAAATAAAATTCTCATTATTCACACCCTCGCCGCTCGTCCAACAAACCCAGACCGACCCAGCAAACGCAACACCTTTTTCATCTCAGCGAACAATTAATCATGCGTGAACGGGCTCCCGGAACGGATGGTCCGAATGCGGGGCGGGTGTTGCAAGTGGTTGTAAACATGACAGCGTACATCTGTTGACAAAACCCACTGCGACACCACCATCAGCATGTGCATCCGATGCGCTTCCGATGGCCACGCCGCTGCATGCTGCCGCAGTTACATTGCGTGGTCAACACGCTTCAGGGCAAATCGAATTCGCCATGGATGAGACGGCTGAGGGGAGCTCATATTTGTAATCCTGCTCGTTATCCCGTTCTGCTCGCGTACCATACCACACCCGGATCAACAACACTAACTGCACACGGTATGGGATCCCAGGTTTAGTTTACCAATCGCAACCAATTTGTTTGCAGTCTCTCATTTCACGTCCACCATCAAAGCGGACCTCGATGGCACACTTTTCGCATTCCGGGTCAGATCCGGCACGGAAACGGGATGCATCAGAGTCAATCCGGAAAGGACCGTAGCAGGAAGGTATCGATTTACATATCCCTTTCGGTTCCACCGCGTCTCCCATTCGGTGGAATTGCGCAATGTGCCGGCCAAGTTGACACAATGTGCCTTTTCTTCCTTGCACAACAATGCACGTCCTGCGTGCGCCGTGTCCCTTCTTCGTTCCAGGTGCGGACGTACCTTCCGAACGCAATCCCGCCGCTCCCTCTGCTGCCGATCGCTATTGTCGTGCTGTTGCAGCAGGCTCCCGGTGTGGTGTATTATGATCGAATCGGTGAATCTGCAGGCGGCAGTAGCGCGATCGTGCAGCGTGTAGCAGATGTTCTGAAATGCGAATGCAGTAGGCAGAGCGGGTAGGACGTTCACAGCAATCACAAATCTTCCAGAGAATGCGGCACGGATCATCATCATCATCATCGTTGTGGCGTCTCCGCTGGTGAGGGAAAGTTTTATTGCCATCATTATTTTGGGTGTATGGGACCGCGTTTACCGCACCGCCAGATTTGCGCTGATTCTGGACCGGTGGCCTGCCGATACTGGACAAAGAAAGCAGACTTCGATGAGCTGGCTCCAGCATTTCGAAGAACTTGAATTGATCAATAAAACTGTTGACATGATTCACCTCCACATGTATGTGACACATCAAATTGACGATCTGCCTCGCTGACCGGTTGATTAAATTAGTCAGGATTATGCTACGGCTGGGAAGCATATCATGGAGCCACCTCATTTGACCCTATCGGATGGTGTGGATAGTAAAACAGATTTGATGATTCATATCGGCAACGAGAACATTTGATAGCGGTCAACCGATCAGAACAGTGTGATCCGTTTTGATTTTGATGTTTCGCACGAAATTCTTCAACACTTGTTGTGCATATGATGATTTTCTCCGTCGATGTTCAATTGTGTCCCGCGACACGCGGTACCATCGTAACGCTTCGATGGTTACGGAAAGCGGCAACGTTGACGCTTTCCGGACACCCGGAGCAATCGGTTCCGGTAGTGGAACCGTTCAAGGCCAATCTGCTCGTCCAGCGTTTGAATGCCATGTTGCACATTAGCTGATGTTACATGTGTGCTTGAATGATGTGCGATATGCGATGGATTTAAAGTGCGTTAAGCATCCAAAGATTATGGTTCAAATCTTTAGGTCTGCTGTTAGTTTCGTGTGGTAAAAAATGCTGATTGAGCAGCACTGGAACCGTAACGCTTGCAAGCATTGCACGCATTGTTGAATGCAAGCATAACGGTCGGAATATGCACAGTGGTTAAACATCGCATAGAGCCCTGGCCAGGTTATGTTTTAAGATTTCCGTAACAAGAATCTCGTAATGGAACAAGATTCAATTTTCTCAGATGAATTCGATCTACTTCTATTTTGCGACACCGTTTATAAGTATTAGGAACAGTCTTTGGAAGCACATGGCATGACAATCAGCGAATCATAATCTAGGCTCAGCTTGTAATGATAGCTTGATGGAAGCTCGATTCATCTGTAGCACCAAAATTTCAAATGACAATTGCATTACCTTATCATTTATTTCATTGGCAGTAGCACGTGCTGCGAACTGTGCAAGTCACACTTATTACTGCGTAGCTACTGTCCGCCGAGACATTGGTTCGCCGTTGAATGTACAAATATCGGAACATTGCTGTGTCAGCTAAGCAAATACGACTCATGCTTAAGTCGCGTGGCAAACAGTTACGCTGTCGGAAGTTAAAGTTCGAAATCAAACAAACTCTACGCCGCGGAGATAACGAGCGGAGAAAAAAGAACTTTGATATGTAAAGTAACTACAACTGTAGCTCGTAAACGTAGACGCTTTATTTTATCACCTCATTTGACGGTTTGATATTGTTACGAATTAAGTAATTTTGTTGAAACCTAAAACATTTTTAATACCCTTAGAATGCTTCTCCAACTGGCTTGATGATGATTTCATGCACCTGCACACGCGGCGGCGTTCCGATGGCATACAGGACGGCTTGCGAGATGTCTTCCGACTCCAGCATCGGCATATCCAATGGCATGTCCGCGGCATTGAGAATCTCCGTCTTCACTGCACCAGGACTTACGCTCTATAAATATAACATCATGATTAAATGTACGATCACGCTTCGGTACAACTTCTATACCCACCGTCACTTTAATCTTAGTTCCGGCCGCTCTCAGTTCGTGGCGCATCGTTTCCGTGATGGCTGTTACGGCATGCTTGGTACCGGGATAGATACTAAGCTTCGGGAAGTTCGGCACCATATGACCAGCAACGCTGTTGATGTGCACGATATGGCCATCAACCTTCCGCTGCACCATCGATTGATAGGCCCACTGGCTGCACAACACCAATCCCGTTACGTTCGTATCTAGCACAGCACGCAGATCGGCCGAGTGGCCAAGATCAAGCAGGTTACTAGACCGCACGATGCCAGCGTTGTTCACCAGCACGTCCACACCACCGTACGTATCCCGGATGCGTTGGAACGTCGTCTCGATGTCACTTTCGATTGATACATCGCACTTCATGGCGTGAAGACGGGCGGCCGCCTCCGCCGGAACTTCCTTCTTAAGCTGCTGCACACGCTCGACACGACGCGCTAGGCCAATCGTGATCATACCAGCCTTGGCAAGATCCTTTGCGATCTCTGCCCCAATGCCCGAGCTGGCACCGGTTACGACGGCCACCTTACCAATCCAGCGATCCATAGTTATGTGTAGAAGATCGGAGAATTAACAATGATACGCAAGAGAATGTTCAAACGGACACACTGCGACAGTGAGGATGGTAGTTGTACGACTGAATGAACCACGGTCCAGTGGAGCCCTTTTTGAATAGACCGGCGAAGCGCGCGTCGTTTAGGATGACTTGCAGAATACCGAAACTTTACAAGGGAACGGGGAATACTGGCAGCCGAATCAACTGGTGGAGGACCCGTTCTCAAGTGGACTAGGTAAGACGCGTGTGATGTTAGACCAATCGGTTCCTACAACACCTCTACATAGTACAATTGAAGATTAGAGCAGCGTTTCTTAACTCTGGGTAGCTGTTGGCAGGGCTATATCAAGGCTACCTGTGTGACATGCATTTTTAAATAGTCTTTCTTGTAAAAGACACCCCTCCTAGCCAACATCATTCTATCTGTGATATCGGTTACATCCAAAAATGGTAAAAAAAATACATGGCGCAAGTGTTACCGAACATTGCATGCCTCCTCTTTACTCAAATTTAACAAAAACTTCAGTGCCACTGCTTTCATCTCACACAACTACATGTAGATGGACACACGTGAGATGGTAAACACCACCTCGCATCAGAAGAGACCGCCAAGTTTGCAAACAATTGTTTCTCCCGTCACCGTCGTCACCCGTTCATCGAAATTGAAGATGCTCACTCATGCTTCGGGGACTAGCCGTTTATCGGCAAGCAGCGAGCAGAGCGCACGACTGTGCACCTAGATAATGAATTATTACTTTACATTCAGTACGCGTGTGTCGGTGTCTGGAAGAAGACACCAGGTGGTTGGTGGTTGGAATAGACCGGAACGAAACGCATGCGGTTGGTCCTGTGTTGATGATAATGATGATGAAGAACATCGCCGACTTACGATTTAGGTAGCTACGCACAGATTTAGATTTATATACGGGCACACGTTTGTACCATTTTCGGACGATTAGCTGCCAGCTTATCTTATCGTGACCGATTGCGATTTCATGGATCGTGATGCGCTGATGAATGTGTGAATAATTCCTACAAAAGCAATGATGTTTGAAAGAGCGAAAAGCGATAATTGTGATGCAATCGAGATATAATAGTTAGCATCAAGATAAGGATGGTGTTGAGTTGGGTGTTTTAAAATATCACATGAAATATTGCGTCAGTATATCATTCTGTACACATTTTTTATGTTGTGTTGCTAGTTCCGTGCTTTGTCTAGGCGTTGCTTTGGTTGATGTAAATCTATTAGAAATACAAGTATATGCACATATTCAGCACCTGCAAATCATCCACATGTATCGAAGACACAAACCGGTGACGCTTTAGAAATATGACGCAGGACTTCTGGATTTTTTAAAGACTTGTGGGAACCCCACAGTACGTTAGCCTACTTTATTCACCCACGTCTTTTGTTCGTTTGTTGATACAACTTTGAGAATTGGAAACACTGGATTCTGTTTTGTGGATTGGAATTTCAAAAGCAAAGAATTTATGTACCCCTAGAAAACTTCTCCAATTGGTTTGATGGTGATTTCATGGACCTGCACCCGCGGCGGGGTACTGATGGCGTATAGGACAGCTTCAGAGATGTCTTCAGGTTCCAGCAGCGGCATGTCCATTGGAACATCCATATTATTGAGAATCTCCGTCCTCACCATACCAGGACTAACACTCTAACAAAATTGAAGATAATCATGATCAAATGAACAGTATGTCCTAGCATCTCTTCTAAGTATACTCACCGTCACTTTAATCTTAGTTCCGGCCGCTCTCAGCTCCTGGCGCATCGTTTCCGTGATGGCCGTTACGGCATGCTTGCTAGCCGGATAGATGCTAACCTTCGGGAAGTTCGGCACGCTATGGCCGGCAATGCTGTTGATGTGCACGATATGGCCATCAACCTTCCGCTGCACCATCGACTGATAGGCCCACTGGCTGCACAACACCAGTCCCGTCACGTTCGTGTCCAGCACAGCGCGCAGATCGGCGGCGGTACCCAGCTCGATCAGATGTTTGGAACGTAGGATCCCAGCGTTGTTCACCAGCACGTCCACACCACCATATGAATCTCGGATGCGTTGGAACGTCGATTCGATGTCGCTTTCACTGGTTACATCGCATTTTATTGCATGAAGCCGAGAGGACGCCTTTGCCGGGACTTTCTGCTTTAAGTGCTCCACACGCTCAACGCCGGGCGCTAATCCAATCGTGATCATACCAGCCTTGGCAAGATCCTTTGCAATAGTTGCCCCTATACCCGAGCTGGCTCCGGTTACAACGGCCACCTTACCAATCCAACGCTTCATAGTTATGATAAGAAGTACGGAAACAATCAACGGTGAAACGCACTGCCGCGTTCAATCGGCCACACTGCGACAGTGAAGATGGTAGCTGTACGACTGAAGGAACAACAGCCCAGTGCCAACCATTTTTTATTCCATAGATGAAATTCGCGCGTCGTTGGAATATTATCAGCGTGCTGTTGTTAAGGATGACTTGCAGAATGCCAAAATTTACGCAAGGAATGGAAAAGGTTAAGCTATCAGTCGAAACAGCTAGTGGAAGACGTGTGTGATATACACCCAATCGGTTTCTACAATACGTCGGAAGAATTAAATGTTTGAGCAGAACATTTTTACAATTTTGTACGTTGAAAGAACTTGGGATCTATTTTTTTGATTGGAACTTTAATCCGAATGCAATCATATACTCTTAGAAAGCTTCTCCAATTGGCTTTATGATGATTTCATGGACTTGAACACGTGGCGGCGTCCCAATGGCATACAGGACGGCTTGCGAGATGTCTTCCGACTCCAGCATCGGCATATCCAATGGGATTTCCGCCGTATTGAGAATCTCCGTCTTCACTACACCAGGGCTAACACTCTACATAAATGGAAGATTATCATGATCAAATAAATGTATACCCCGTGTCCAAGCACAACTTCTATACCCACCGTCACTTTAATCTTAGTTCCGGCCGCTCTCAGCTCCTGGCGCATCGTTTCCGTGATGGCCGTTACGGCATGCTTGCTAGCCGGATAGATGCTAACCTTCGGGAAGTTCGGCACGCTATGGCCGGCAATGCTGTTGATGTGCACGATATGGCCATCAACCTTCCGCTGCACCATCGACTGATAGGCCCACTGGCTGCACAACACCAGTCCCGTCACGTTCGTGTCCAGCACAGCGCGCAGATCGGCGGTATGACCCAGCTCGATCAGATTTTGAGGACGTACGATGCCAGCGTTGTTCACCAGCACGTCCACACCACCGTACGTATCCCGGATGAGTTGGAACGTCGTTTCGATATCGCGTTCAACAGATACATCGCACTTCATGGCATGAAGACGAGCGGCTACCTCCGCCGGCACTTCTTTCTTGAGCTGCTCTACACGCTCGACGCGGCGTGCTAATCCTATTGTGATCATACCAGCCTTGGCAAGATCCTTTGCGATCTCTGCTCCAATGCCCGAGCTGGCTCCGGTTACGACGGCCACCTTACCAATCCAGCGATCCATAATTATGTTTAGAAGATCGAACTAACGGACCAATCAAAAACGATACGCACGAGAATGCTTAAACGATTACACTGCGACAGTGAGGACGGTAGCTGTTCGACTAAAAGAACTACAGCCCACTGGAGCTTTTTTGATTAGACGACCGGAGTACGCGCGCCGTTGGAATCTGATCGGTGTGTTGTTTAAGATGACTTGCAAAACGCAAAAACAAAACTTCGCAAGGAAAGGAAAGGGGGAAACAGGCAGCCAGTTCAACTAGTTAAAGATGTGTGCGATATATGCCCAATCGGATACCACACATTGGAGATTCGAACAGTGTTTCTTAACTACGCGGTTTTCGTCCATTCGGTGAGGATGGGGACGGTTTTGTTTAGGTGCTTGTCGACATTGATCTAAAAACGTCTTCCCCGGTCTCTCTCAATCTAACATGCATATATCCAAAAGCATTTTAGAAGCCCGTGACGCAAAAGTTGCCGAATATTCCATGCCTCTTCATTACCCAATTTTAACAAAACCTTCAGTGCCACTGCCTTCAACGCACACAACTGCATGTAGATGGACACACATGAGATGGTAAACACCACCCTCTGAAGGGGCCTGCTAACTTTACCAACAATTGTTTCTCCACTCACACCCCGGGGACAAGCCATTTATCTGCAAATAGCGAGCTGAGCGCGCGAACGTGCAGCCAAATAATAAATGATCACTTTAAATTCTCCACAGGCATGCCTAGACCTGGAAGAAGACAGCACTTGGAAAACATGGAATGATGCTAAGGAACATGGCACTTTGATCACAGCTAAGGTAGGTACGCACAGATTTGGAATAATTTGGACAGATTATCCAAACCATTAAACGATTATCTATCGGTGTATTCTTTCATAATCGAATGCATGCATCGTGATGCCCTGATGAATGTGTTCCATATAGTTCCTTAAAACGAAGCGATATATGGATGAGAACAAAATCCATTCTACTCCATCCATATTAATAGTACTTACTGATAGCAATAATGAAATCTAGATAAAACTTTTGAAGCGAACATTAAAGACGACATGTTTTTGAGGACATTTTTCGAATGTTTTAAACAGTCGCCTGAAATATTTCCCCATGATGTACAGTAATTCTATATTTCTTCTGTATTGTACATGCATTTTAAAAATCCAATCACGATTGTAAGCGCATTAAAAAAAAGAAATCAAATTTAATATTCAGATATGAATAAAATAAAATACAAATATCGAACTCATAATTTAAAACGAGTTAACAATATCGTTGCAGCTAAACTTGATTTCAAAAACCAAACAAATCCGAGTGGAATTGAAAAAGTAAGACACTCACTCACCATTCATCAGTCCCAGGTTTCATCACAATCGTCCAAGGTCATACCGTTAACCGCCCGACTGGTACTAGCTTCTTCATCAGAACCCCACGGCGCATACCTATCGTCCATGTCGTACTCTGCATCATCATCGATTCGATCCTCCTGCCAGTCGTTGTCATCGTCCTCTATCGGCAAGCACACGGCATTGTCCTCTCCGATCTGATAGCCCGCCCGTGTTAGAACTTCGCGCACCTCCTCCAAACTGGCCAGCTCGGCACCCATGCAGTTGTGTATGGCAGACAGCGGCACCAGATAGCGATCCTGTTCCGGGGCAAGGAAATCATCGCCAAAATTACGCAACCGACGTAGCTGGTACTCGGCCGTATCGCGGATGCGTTGTTCGTGCGTACGATTGTCCGGTGCGGCCACCGGGTACACTTCTCTGGACACCAACCAATACTCCCCCCGGTGTCCCGGTGGTTCGGTCAGCTCTTCCTCCTCGAAGTTACCGCTGTCGTTTCGTGTGCGCATTGCGCGAGCTTCTTCCTCCGGGAAATGCATATCGATCATTGCGTCACCTGCCCCGCCGAAATCGTCGACATCATCTCCATAATCATCATCACTGGTACCATTATCGAGATCATCGTTCAGATCGTCGTACTCTCTCCATCCTTCCTCGGCGGCAACATCATCAGCGATGCAGAAGTCATGCGTTTCCGTCATGACTCTCCCACTCGCCGAGGGCCTATCGCCAGCACCGTCTGTCTCTGTTCCGGCACCAATCTGTGGTGGTGGCTGTACTATAACTATTTCTCCTATTTCTTTATTGTACGCGAGTTGTGGTTGCCCTGGCGTAGTGCCTTGTTGTGTCACGTCCAGCAGTTCGGATACTCCAGTCATTAGCTTTGGAACGGATTCTATCGGCGGCAGAGTGTCAAGAAAGTCCTGACGCACAAACACCGCCATCTGGCTCACACAGCCAACCTTCTCGGAGCCGGCCGGTGCAGGACCGATGCCGAAGTATTTCACACTATACTCCGGATAGCGCTGACAGATCGAACCAGCCCACTCTTCAAACTGTGCCCGCGTCCACTCGAACTTGTGGTCGTCATGGCGAAATCCGTTCGCGAGCAAACCATCGAACAGCACGTTGTAGTCGGCGTTCGGTGTGGAGAAGAACGCTACCTTTGGTTTGATGAAACCAAACACATTCTCTGGCACCTTATCGAAGACTGGCTGGTGCAGGTGTTCAATGCTGCAAGTGTTGGCGGATGTGAAATGTTACGATACGCAACGATTAGCGTCGCAGAGTAGCCTTCGTTTACTTACATTTCGATCCCTATAACTACATCCGTCTCTTCTAGGCATTCGTGCGGTTCGGCAATGTTTCCGCGCCACACTTCCACCGTGAGTGGTTTGTTGCGGGGTGAAAGGTGGTCGACTAACAGTGGTCGCACCAAGTTACGACATTGCTGTAAAATTTGGTCATCTATGTCAACCTGGAGAAAGCAAATGTTAGTGAAAAGAATGAAAAAGGACATTCAAATATTTTATGAAATAGTTGCGCGATTGGTTCGTTGTTTATAGTATGTCAAAATAAGTTATTTATAGTAAAATAAAAAAGATTGCACTGATAACGATATCAGATGATTTTCAACATACTTGATTATATGCAATATGTAACGCTATAAAGAAGTTATAAGATCTTCTGTAAGTAATGAGCACAGTACAGTATAATAGTGATATTTCTTCATCATATAAAACTCAACATAAATCATCAATATAAAAATACCTGATGCACGAGTTGTTCACTGTACAATTCAAATAAAATATTTATTATTATAGCTATATAACTCCCACACGGGAACACCCATCTGCCGTGATCAGACGATCTAATTGAATCGCAAACGCAAATTTAGGAACTGGTCTGGATAGAATAAAACAAAAAGGCGAAGTAAAAAAGGAAAAATAAGAAAAGCATATTGAAATCAGACATAGTAAAAGCCTCATTATATCCCAATCACAGCTATCGTTAATTTTGGAAACGAAATAATTACACATAACAAGGATAATACACGCTGCCCGAAACTTCAGACAATATTCGGTGGCATTGGCGGGTGGTTATTGTGTTTGGTTTGAGGAAATAATTTTGTAGTATTGGGAGTTTACGAAACACGAAGAAAAAACTCTTGATATATGAATCCAGTAAGGTTGCCTTTCCTGCCAGTTTTTTACTTTGCGCTGGTCCCTCATCCGCCTTGCTTCACACCACTCTATTTTCCATCAACTGCCGCCAGTACCGTGGTGGTTTCCGACAGATCATCGTTTTCAGCATGAGCCGGATTCGGTCGCTGATCGGATAGCCCGGACACCAGCTGGCCAGCCGCTGGAACACGTCTACGAAGCCGAACCTGCTGAACTTGATCAGTCCCGCAATCGCCTCTTCCTGGATCACCCGGTTACCCTCCGCCAGTTGGACAATAGTGGTGAAGATTTGCATCACGCGCGACGCGTCTTCGTGCGACGGCTGTGTCTTCATGATGGACGCTATCGTAAAAATGCAGGCTACGATCCGATCGTCCAGGTCTGTGCTGGTACTATCAATGGTACCACTACAACTACTCATACCACTACCACTAGCCCCTACACCACAACCCGCCGTTGCTCGCATCAGCTCGAACTGCTTGAGGTACTCGTTCAGCAGCGGATAGATGCGCTTCTGAATAATATGCAATCGGGCCCATTCGTAGCCGTTCCGTTTCGCCACCAGAATCAGCGAGTGTGCCACGTTGCGCAGTTTGTTCGCCCGTATCTTCTCGACCAGATTCGCAACCAATTCGTCGTACGTCGGGCTCCCAGGCTGGTAGCCGTATGTGTTCCGGAGCAACCACAGTAGCTCACGCTTCCGGTACAGCCCCACCTCGGGTAATCTAATACCGGTTTCGCCGTAGTTCAAGTTCATCAGGATCGTGCGTAGTGTGGCGATCATTGCGTCCGCATTGTCGTAGTGTGGACTACTCTTCTTCGGCAACGCGTAGGGAAATGCACGCAGCACGTAGTAGACGAGCGGCAAACACTTGAACCCGAAGTAGTACATACACTTGAACATGAAGAGCCGCACTCCGTACTGTCGTTTCCAGGGAAACTCGTAAGGTTTGCTGTCCTCCAGCCCGATGTACAGGAAAGTGAGAGCAATCAGCGCGGTTGGCGAAAGCGGTTCCGGACCCTGCTGCTTCAGCTGAAACATGCGCCGGTCGAGCTCGTGCAGCAGGACCTCATCCAACGCCTCCAATCCGTACGCAAGATGGCGTACGATAAGGACGAGCTTTTGCTGTGTCAACGGGATGGGCGGTGCCGGTGGTGAACAGAGCATACTGAACGTTATGTCGCCACTGCCGATGACCAGTTCGAGCACCGCACGGGAGATCAGGCGCGTGTCCTGGGTGCAGTTAAGTACCGCCGCCAACGTTTCGTTCACGATCGTCTCCGTCCACTCCGGGTGCTTTAGGTAGCCGGACAGTGCCTCGGTCAACTGCTGCAGGATGGGTTGGTCGTTCGCGCCATTGTTCCTGGTAGGATATTTCTGGCCCGTTTCGTGCGATCGTTTAAAGCTGTAGCGGGCGATACAGTGGAAGATTGGTTCGGTGCGATCGTGTGCCTGCTGCTGGAGGTGTTGTTGCAGGGCATGATGGTACAGTGGGATTCGGCGTGGCTCTGATCTGACCGTTGGTGCACGATCGCATGGAAGAGGAGGCGAGAGAGGTGATTCCGGCAGGGGGTTATTAGTGTCGTTAGTGGGCTCTATAGAAATCGTGAGACCTGTCTTGTGAACAGGTGGAGACATGGGGAAATCCCAGTTAATGCCGCTACCGATATCAGAACATTCAGCATCGCTGTCGATTACTAACTCAGCAGAACTGTCTAGCATGCTGATGTCCTCTTCGGAAATTTCACCATCTTCCAGAGGCTTACTGCTTTGCAAACGCGCCACTTCTTCGATATCACGTGCTTTTAGCTCCTTATTAGGTACGTCTAGAGTCACAGTCGCATTTTTCACAACCGAAACACTTTCCACTGGTGGGACGGCGGGCTCTAAAGGTAACCTCCTCTCCACGGGCTTACTAAATTTCAGCGCGTTCTCGAACCCCTTCGTTTTCATAGACGATTCTATCCTTTCTACTGGTAAAACCGATTCCAAAGCACACGCTGTTGCGGTTTCTCCTACTTTCTTAGGCATTTCTATCCGGTCTGTAGCGGGCGATAATCTAACTTCAGTTGCACAGTTTTGTGCCTCCGATTTCTTCTCACCGACACCTTGAATCTCCTGCTTGGAAAGCGATCGCTCCTTCTCTTCCTCTTTCGCTGCTGCAGCAACCACTACTTCTTCACTTGGCTTCTGTACCGTATCATTTTCATCCTTATTCTGAACCTCCTCATCCTCCTGCTCCCCCTTCAACTGATCGGCGATTGGTGACAGGGGCGAACACTGTGCGTCATCCAGCGTGCCCAACATTGCCGCTCGCATGGAGGAAAACTTTTCATCCCAATCATCCTCGAGCAGGAATTCCGTCGTCGGTGACGTCCGGCCCGATGAACTGGGCTCCTCCAACCGTATCCGTTTCACCGACTGAGGAGGTACTAGTATGGGCGATGCAGAAGATTCGCCCGAACGGCGCAGACGTAGCTTACGCTTGCCGATTGGCGGTTGAGTCGGTGTTTTAAACTGATCCTGTACAAGTTGGTTCGTCTCCTTCACCTTGATCGGTGACAGGAAGGTTGCCGTCGTACTGTAGCGGCTTGATTCAGCCGGGGCAGGTGGCGATGAAGATGCTCGTGGCGGTTCTTGCGGTGGAGATTGTTCCACTACTGTTTTATGTTGCACCGTCACTGGTGCAGAAGATGGTTTTGGTGAAGGCGTGCTGTCTGCACTCGTACTAGTTGACTCTGAGCTCCTGGAAACAATCACTGGTGATTCAGGGCCCGTTGGTAGTGAAACTTCAATGTCGCCTTCTTCCATCATTTGAAGTTGTTGTTCTATTCGATCGACTTCTTCATCCATTACATCGGATGTCTCTTGGGGTAAAGATGAAGGTTGCGATGGCGTTGAAATTTCCTCCCCCTCTGTGCTGCAGTTCTTCGGTACCGCTTCGGCACCATTAGTTCCTATGCTTTCAGCTACTGGAAGTAGGAAAAGGTAGACATTTCAAAATACGCTTAAAAACTTCTGAACCAACATAACTGCACCAAAATATGATTATTTTATTTGCATTCAAAAAACATTCTTAACGATGAACAGTTGACATGGACAATGGATTCATGAATGGATAATATGGATTCTCAGCGAATATTAATGTACTTTTGAACTGAAAACACATGAATGGTACCAAAACCCCTGACCTAACGGATCGGAACCATGATAATGTATCGGTTAACAAATTAATATCCACAATATCCAGGTCAAACTTGTCAATCTTAAGGATATATCGGTAGCCCAGAAAAATCATATCGCGTGCATTTCGTTGGCATTAAATATTCACCCAACAAATACTTACCTTCTAGTCTGGTTTCACTTTCGATCTCACTTCGAACAGTTTGCATACCGGATGATACAACCTCCGGCGTGGAGGAGATTGCCGCACTGCTACTAATTATCTCTTTGGTTTGCGAGGCAACGGACTGAACGGTGGATTGATTGTCGTTCTCTGCACTATCCTTCTCCACGATCGTAGCCCCACAGTCATCTTCCGACGCAGAACATTCCGCCCTTGGAGGAACTGTCCCGGCGGCCCTAAACGCTGCCGTCCCCCGGTCTTTTCCATACCCTGCAGCAGCCTCCACCGTCGCACGCACGTTGGAAAACATGTTGCTCATCAGCTCCGACTCCCGACGGCCGTCCGCCTCGATCATGTCCCGTATGGTGGTGAGCTGCTCGTTCAGCATTGCGTAGCACTGGTTGTCGAATCGGCGTCCGCTGCCCATCAGCATGAAAACGCTTTCGCCTAACAGCGTCCAGATCGTGGACAAGTGCGGATGCATACTGCCGAACGTGTCGTTCGCCTCGAACCCAAAACCGCTCGCCTGATCCTCCTTCTTGATCTTGGCAAACAGCTGCTCCGCTACGGACGTGTACTGTTGCTGAAACGCCGTCATCCCACCGTCACCCGCCATCCTGTAGTCTATCCGCTTGCGAATGTTTTTCAAATTCGTAATTGTACCGCAAGTTGCCATTTCGGGCTTTTCGACGATGTTGGCGGTCACATCGGGAACCGGTGGATCGGTTTGCGTTCCGATCGAACCACAGAGGGGCAGAATTTCAGTGATGGGTGAAAGCAGCAACGGTGGAAGCGGTACGCACTCGCGCAGGATTTCATCCACGGACTTGTGCGTCACCTCCGGGAAGTTAACCCCAACGTCGACGCGCTTGATGAACACGGACGTGCACGTTGCCCGGGTGATCGTCGACATAGTGTGCATGGTTGCTTTGTCGCAGAACGTTTTACTGACCGGTTTCTGCTGCTCGCTAGGAATGTCCCCGATGGGTACCGCATCCGTCCCGCAATGCTTCACCTCCGGCCGCACCGGATAGGGTTCGTCTGTGTTGGAGGATTCATCGCGCAGCCCGATCGGACTCGTTTGGGTTTCTCGGTCCCGCACCGATGCCGATGCGGAGCGTCTTTTTCTTCGTCTACTTCGATGTGTGGGAGCCTGCAGTAAGAATGATTTCACCTCGTCCGGAAGGCTAAGACCGTCCACCGTCGACAGGTGGTGTTTGAGCTCGCGCCGCTTGGCGGATTCGGTCGCATCTTCAGGCACGGAAAAGTACCGCACGAGGTCGGTGATGAGCGTCTGGTACCGGCACTCCTTTTCCGCGTGCAGTCGTTCTTTTTCCGCCAGCTGCTCCATGAGTATCAGATCGGCATTGATTTTGTCACTGTCCGCCGCCAGACACCGTTCCTCCAGCTCCTTGCACTGACTTACATAAGACGCCAACTGTGCCTCAGCGCGCGTCGCCTTGGCCAGCTCCGTCTCGTACAGGGTCTTGATTTGCAGAGCGGAATCACGCAAGGACGAGATCTTTTCCCGCAGGCGATCGTTTTCCTCCTTCTGCTGCTTGTTCTGCCGCACCAACTTGTCGGTGCTGGCGAGGGTACTGGCGATTACGTTCAGGTCGAACGCGTTCATGTTATCATCCGCGATGGCGCTATAAATAAAGTCCTCCCCGCTCATGGTGCGCCGACCGGAACGGTGGTGTGTTCGTGCGAGGACGGAGTGGATCGGGCGACTAGGTACACTAGCGCGGTGACTAGCTCCTTCCGACGAGGTAGTAGACAGGTTGTGATGAAAGAGCGTTCGGCGTTGATCCTTGCGATGCGATCGGCTAAATATGTCGATAGTACTGGCCCGGTCGAGTCAGTTTCCGGTACATCCGAGTAAAAATGGTGTACCACTGGACAGTACATTAATGCCGGCACGACAAAGCGCAGAACGATAACATCGGTGTTATTTACGATAAAATGCCGGGGAAATTTGCTTCGGCTCTGCTTTCCGTTTTCCCCCCCGTGTTCCAGTCGTCCTTTTTCCCTCGTGCGCTATAATGCCAATAGCACGCACATTCGCAACACTTTGTAATTCACACACGCGTACACGCGAGGATTAGCCGTGGAGCGGCGAGTCCATGAAGCTGGTAAGGGAAGCAGGGCAGGTGGTGGAAGGAGGTATTCGTCAGATTCACACGCTTCTTTCGCACATTACGTCCTTGGCGGGGACGGATGCGACCGACGGGGCGGAATCGTGCAATGTCGTAGCCTTTCCCGGGAGAAGGCTAGGATTTCACACCACCGTTTCGGTAGGATATTTTCTGTAGCACCGCCATTCCGAAAGCTATTTATTTCAGTGAAAGCTATTGGAACCCCCGAAATCGCTCTCTCGCAGCGCACTTCACATGTTTTGACAGTCGACCTTTTGACAGCGTCAAATCGACTTCCCACTGCCCCTTCAGAAACGGAGCAAGCGGAAAAGAATAAAAAAACATCAAGAAAAAAGCTTACCGCAACGCATTTATAAAAATGCACATTAAGGGAAACTTAAACTTATTCAATGATCCCAAAATGCTGGTATGCAATAGTTTAATGCTACCGCATTGCTACGAACGCCAGTTTCATAACGTTTCTCAACTTCCGGTCTCCAAATTCGCTCAATTGATTGGGGTTTGGCAGAATCATCGTGCCCTTTGTTTGATAACTAATTCGATATGCATACTTAAGGCTAAAAGTTATGTTTTTAACTTATTTCTAAACTTTAAATACCTCTAATATTTTCTCAACTGCCGGCAGTGACCGTAGCAACCGAAAGAATTTCATCTCCGCACAGCCAAATTCGACGATCTGCAAACGATGAGGGAAATTTTCATTAGTTCCATACTGTTTTTTGTATTTACTAAGGAACGGTCTGGCCGTATTACCTTTCCATTCAATGCATTCATATGTTTACTTTCTGTAACGTACCTTCTTGAAGGAATCTTTCCAGTATTCGAGTTCCAGCAGACGCAGAACGGTCCAGTAACGTTGCTCGTATACCGGTGGATCGAACCGTATTTTCTTGGCCTCATCGTAATAGCAGCTCGCAGAGAAGTTTGTCGTCAGAATTATGTTGTCCATATTGGCTTGAGAGCGATAGATGCCGAGTGCACACTAGCCATTAACCAACTAAACACGCACGAATTGAAAATAAGAGCGATTTTTTTGCAAATAGAGATTGCTCCGATGGAAACAGTTGTTGATCCTACACGATTGTAAACAAATCAGCACAACGCTGTGGCATGCCAAAGTGACAGACACATTCAAGGGAAAAAATAACACAAAAAACGGGTGTAAATTTGGCTCGTAAATCATTCCACAAAAAAAACTAAAGTCCGGTTCTTCACATTGTAGTACGATGGAAAGTAGAGTGTGTGCTCCACAAATCACCTGAAATATGTAAAAAACGATGAAACGAAAACCGCAGTAAGCAATAATAGCATCGATGCTAACGAAGAAACGAACGCGAATATGTAAACACGTCTCTCAGCGAGGGAGGGTAAATGTCGCAGCTAAAATAAGGAAAAAAGCATTTGTCACTTTGAAATGAGCAACTTCCAAAAGAAAGTGAGTTTTATTTCGAAAATTTAATAGTGTTCTCATTCCTGCAACCCACCAGCAATTAGTTTTTACCATACATGAACCCCTGCGCAACGTTCTCCCTGTGATGGAAAATGCCGTGCTGCCGCAAGTACCCTATAATTTACGGTGCAATGTACACCGTGCGTTGCTAGATGCGCTCGTTTGGTGGTTGTTTCGCTACCGAATGATGCATTTGACCGGGAACGTCAATACGTTTCGAATTCCTGGATTTGTGTACATTTTTGTTATGCTTCGAGGTTGATGCGTCTGGTTGCCACACACGAAACAGTTGGAAAAATGTAGGGAAGCCAGAATAATCGCCTTCCAATGAAGGCATTTGGCACGTTGCGTCTTCCTGTTTCGCACCTCCAGTCGGTTTGTTTATATCGATCCGACGCCCTGCGCGGAATCTTCCGGGAAGATTAACCACGGCAATATTACTGGAGTGCTGGAATCCAGCCGGCATTAATACGATCATCTATGATGCTTTTATTCGAAATAGCTAACGGGAACGTTTTCCAATTGCAGGATGTAAGCGGTATGCCTTCTTCATCAAGACCACGAGGAATGTCCGGCGCTGGATCGGGAGGATCTGGACGGCCAGCTGTTACGGCGCCAATGTCCGAACGTCAGCAAATGGCACTGCTAATGCAAATGACTTCTGGGTCAAACGATGCAGGTATGGTGTTGAACTGATTTGGAACTGAGATGCGTCGGGATGTTATTGATGACTGATCATTTTACCATTGTAGAAATGAGTCCCGGAGGAGGAAGTGGTAGTTCGGCCCACTCGAGGACGTCCCGGGATCGGATCAATGAAAGGGGTGAAACGGCGCTGCACATAGCGTCCAAAAAAGGCGATCAAGAATCGGTGAAGAAACTGTTGGAACAAGGAGCTAACCCGAATGTGACTGATTTTGCGGGTAAGTATAGAATTTCCCATGAGTTTGTACTATTTAAAAACAAATTTGGGGAAAAGGTCATGCAATCCATGGTATAAGAAGTTTTACAATAATTGCAATTGAGTTAAATATGTTAGCCATGGTGTTGTCATTTACTAATATCGATATAAGGATTGTATAGAAGTTTAAAGAGCATAATATAAGTTGCACCTCAAACTAAATAACTCTATGGTTTCGTTGTTCGAGTTTTTTTAACTCCTTCGAATGGTTAACATTCCATAACGCCCGCGAGATAAACTTTAAAATAACGCAAGGGAGAATCCTGTTATAATCATACAACTAGCTTACTTACTCATATGATCTGAACAGAACTCACTCATTGAAATATAGCAGAACAGTAGGTATTTTCGTATATTACGTTCATTTCATTACAGATTTTTGAAGTTTTAAATACTGTTATTGCGCATATAAATATTAGCATTATCTTTACTGAATTAACATTAAATTGTCTGTTCGTGTGTCATACATGAAGCTTATGGTTTGGGTTTTTCAATGGTTTCTATTGCAAGATTAAGTTGCACAGTTTTAAGAATCTCCTCTTACAACCCTTTCTGCATATTGCCAGGGTGGACGCCGCTGCACGAAGCCTGCAATCACGGGCATTACAACGTGGCACTAGCGTTGGTCAAGGCGGGAGCAAACATCAATGCCACCGGTTTGGAAAACGATACGCCACTGCATGATGCGGCTATCACTGGGCAGCTGAAGCTGGTGAAGATGCTTGTCGAACGCGGCGCCGACCCATCGTTTAAAAATCAGAAGGGCAAAACACCGTGCGACGTCGCGGCACCGGCTGTCTATAACTACTTGACGCAGGCAAGAGGTAAGTCCACTTTTTTCATTACGCTTTGGTACGCAATTCTAGTGCGAAAAATGGGGAATTGGTATCGATTATTTGAATAAAAATCCTCGAACAATCATCCTTCTCCTGTTCATCAGAAATAGTAAAAGCAATTGCTCAACCATGGGATTATTATTTTTTAAAAAACATGATTCGTCACATTCATGAACGCCCTCCATTTCTTTGTCATTGTCGTTCAGTCAGCGAAGCATGAAATTACAATAATCTTCGCTGGCGATTGAAAATTATGTTCACCCTCTGTCGCGACCGGAAAATTATAATTGAACCATCCAATTAGATTCACGCTCCTTGTGCCACCACCTCTTGGAATGACGCACACGTTTGCTCTGCTTCTTAAGAAGGCAATGCTGTGATTGCCCATTTGTTATGGCATTTCTGGTAAAGTTTTTTTTTGTCAGTAAGCTCGTTTAAGGAACGTACCCAATAGTTCAACAAGACCACACCAAGAGCAACCATTTGTTTGTGGATTGCTCTTAACGTGTTTTTCTTCAGCCGTTCTTTTCGCTGGTCGATCGTTTAAATTGGGATGGCATATGAATTTTACATTTTTAATGAAACTGGTTCATGGCTCCGTATTTGTCAGCTACGCTTGTGGTTGTCGCGTGCGTCGTGATATAACTCGAACGTGGCATAGAAAACAACGCAATTCATGTGGATGTTCAATATAGCGTATTCTTAACCAATACAGTATTTGTGACCGCCTTGCAATGTTTTAATATTTTAAATTTGAAATATTTTCAAAACAAACTTCATTTAGTTCCCGCCCCACGTCTAGGATGCAGGGTTGATTTCCATCTAGCACAGATGTCAATATTCTAATCGTTGACCGAATGAACGCACGTTACCAACAAACGTGAGCCGTACGGGGAGCCACTACTACGGTCATCAATATTAATCTCAGCCTACGTCCCTTTGTTGGCTCCTGCTGTCGTTGCGTTACTTTCGTCTAATAAGCCGGGCGACTCTACAGACCCTTGCCCACAGTTATTCGGTTGATTGACTGTTGATTGGCGTTGGTACTGATTTGCGACCTTAAGATATAGAAGAAGAGTTCGAAGTCGTATAGTGTCGTTCGCTTTAACATTAGTGTTTAATTTCAGACATCATATATATCCAAACATGAAGGGAATTAACGAATCTTCGGAATGTACTCATATATAAATCATCTACACTGCAGTCTTGTAAATTTTACCCTTATCATCAAGCACTCTGAAGCCATGGTGCTACTACGATCGAAGCTGCGTTTTCAGTGCGTATATGCGTACGAGCTGCTACTCGTCCGCGTAAAATGATGGTCGTTTTAGCCGAACACGTCACGATCCGTGACTGAATCGAGTGGCAAGCAGCAGCTCTGCTCTGCTCGATGGTTCACCGAACGAACATTTGACGGAGGTGGAGACGGGCAAAGTGCGATAATTTGTTATACGTTTTTGTTGCGTTTTAGCAGGAGCAGGCTACCCCGTGCGCTTCATCGAAGTACTTGTGTGTCCTCGCCCCTAATGCTCATTCGATAAATCAGTCTTCTGAACTGTTTCTCTAGCAGCGGGAACAAGACAGAATGAAATACTCACACTCTGGGCGATAATTAAGTCTAATTGAAATGATGCACGCACAGCCGGATGGGCACACACACAAGCACACACAAACGCAACCGTACCAATAGGACTCTGTAAACCTCTCCTCTTTAGCGCATTTTTCCCGCATACGCTTCCGATCTCTCTGAAGTTACCAAGGAATCAGTTCTCACCGTGGTCATCCTTCCTTCTTCTCCAGTAAGCTGTATAAGGCAGCGCCATCGCCTACTGCGAGCGCTGTGGTGGAATGTGGAGCACACAAACACGCACATTCGCTACACGATCCCCAACTCCATCTCTGATTTTCCTGCGCTTCTCCATTGCGTTGTGAAACAACCCACCGATGGGAGGGGGGATGAATAATTTAAATGACTCAATGTAAAGGTTATCGGTAAAGATTAATGGGCGGGTGCGCGTGCAATGGCGAGCGGCGACGGCTAGAGAAGGCACGCTGACGTCGCCCAGGCAACAGCGCCCATACCTTCGCAGTGCTCCACAGACGCCCGTGGTTACACGTTTTCTCCTCCATTTCCTAATTATTCGCCCACCTTTCTCGGTGAGCTTCTCATCGTGCCGTGCCGTTGTCGTCTTCGGTTTCCCGTTTAATGGTTTGTTGTTTTTTTTTTTCGCTGTTGTTTTCAAGTTCATGATGGATTAGGGAAAAACCCCTACTTCATCCCGTACTGTCGCTGCTGCTGGCCGTCCGGTTTCGTTCACCGCTTACGTTTTCCTGCCAGCGCCGACTGTTGCGTCTCTAGGGAGATCGATTTCCGTTTTGCCATAGCGACGGCCGGGGAGCGTGCGTACGTACTCTGCTAATCAAATTAGTATCACATGGATTGGCACAAATTTATTTGGTTGTTTATGTATTTTTCTTCTTTTGTTCGGTTTATATTTTTTTTGGAACGATCCTGAAAGTGATCCGATAATGCATAACCAAATTTGGTAGTGTCGAAACCAATGTTTAAAATAGTAAGAAAGCACGCTTCAATATAAATCTTCAAAATGTTTCTTTACAGTCGCAATTTCATTGTGGATCTGAACACTTTAACGATTTCCAAGCTAGTGTCTATTATAGAAAGCCAACGTCTTGTAATTTACTACATCATTTTGGTGTCGGGGACTAGCTAACTCTCCGGGAAAATACTGATTTCCCACAGCATACTTGAACTTGATTCGTTAAAACTACTCTTCCCCACTTTTTTCTCCTCCCGTTCATTGTGGAATGCTCTTCCATAGAAGCTCTTTTTCGCCACTCGGGGTCTCTCCGTTTTTGCTTCGCGCTGAGAGAGGGAACAGGGTCTCTGATGCGCCTTCACACATCGATTCCACTTCGAGGGGGAAAGGTTGATCACCCTACATACATCGCTCGATCATCAACCAAGATCATGGTTGGTACGCGGCGCATGCGAATGAACACACCGGCTGGGTGGGGGGTTTGAGATGAGATCTTGCTTCACACACTCCGTCTCACGAATGTGCGGTGTGCTCACTCGCTGCTCACGTTCGTTAACGATCGCAACGATACTATTTTTTGCGCTCGTTTCTTCTTCAAGGACTGTAGGCTCTCTCTTCTTCGTATGCAACTCTTCACCGCATCGCGTTGCACACTGTGTGGGTCGCTGCACGGAGACTGTGCAATAGAGAAGCTAGAGGGTTTCATGGATGGGGCATTTTCATTCTCGTTACACACGTTGGGGGCTGTTGCATCGGGCCATCATCCATCCAGTCGCCTCGACGCCCGTAGAAAGATGAGTGGCTGAAGGGTGGGAGCGAGGGAGAGGGAGAGAGCGAATGCATATCATTTGCATGCGGCAAATCGTGCATGAAGAAAATGTATTCTCGTCTACATCAAGACGACGGGAGTCGGCGGGTTCCTGTTGCTGCTCCCGTCCCATCCCATTGGTGGCGATAGGTTACCGCCGCTATTACAAACCGATCCCGGAGCCAGTTTTAATCCATTTTTATTTTATCATAAAATTTACATGTGCCGTTGCCTTCTTGAGCGATTCTCCCCCGGGCGTATATGCGAATGATGGGTGTGGGCTGTAGTAAATCACAATACTCTTAGGTAGGGCTGGGTGGGTGGTGGCAGGACTTGCTTGCATGTACCCGTTCGGGCCGTGAATGTCGCCCAACCGTATATCCCGCTGCATTCCAGTTTGCATGTAATAAATAAACTTCTTTTTTTCGTAATCGGACGGTTTTTCAAGGGTATCACGTTTGAGCAGTGTGGTCCATGTTGGTCTTGGTGCCGCGAGAGCTCTAGCCTCTAGAGCATATCGTTCCATAAAGTAGACACTTAATGGCATTAGCATACATTTTTATACTTTATAGAGTTTCCTCTTGATTGTAAGTTTGGTTTTTAATAACAAAGATGATATAATTGAGGAAACAAAACTATACAATACTTAAAAGAGATATAATAATATAATCAAATATACATACTTATTATACTTGTTCTTGTATATTATATACTTTAGTAAGCTTCTTAAACACCAATTGGAGCCACAAGTCGATCCATTCCGATTTAAGGCAATAGGTTGGAGCTAGAGCTGTTTAGATGGCAATTCATATGGGCATGTGGAAAGGGAGAAGGAGTTGTGAACTCTTTCTTCTTTTCATTAACACGGCGGCACTCTTTTTGAGATGTAATCGTTGCCGCAACGTTCTCTGGTTTCGACCGAACCGAAATGCAGTATCAATATTGTGTACAGTTATGTTCGGATACTAACGCAAACCTGATTGCTTCAATAATTATCCTCGACATCAAAATAGGATCCTATTTTTGACCAGCGCATTATACGTAACATACGAATATCGAAGAAAAAGAGAGAAAGATATAGATGAAGATGTGTTGGATGTACGCGTACTCCGGGTGCTAATAAGCTAATTTAACAAACAGTTTCTTGATCGATGCGGGCGAGCTGCACCGATGAGAAGTCCATCCTCCGTCGTGTGCCATCGCGAGCAATGAGTGCGAAAGAAAACGCTCTCAACCCTCACTATGGTGAGCACGATGTGGGTTGGGGTGCAAAATATGCGTGAAAGTAAAAGTGAGTCGTTCCGTTTCCGGGAGTGTTCCACTCACTGTGCCAGTGACGGTGCCAGCGAGTGAGTTGAGATAAATGAGCTTGGAATACCGTGCCGGGTAGTACGGAGAGGGATGTTGTTCAAAATGATCTTATTCGAAGAGAGAGAGAGAGAGAGATGTGGGAAGGTAAAGCAAATGAACACGACTCAGTCGCGTTTCGTAGCGTTTGCATTGAAAAGTTGGTTGATTTTGAACAACAGAGATCGAACGCGATAAACGAAACTATGTAATTGATTCTTTTTGTTCGTGAACCGTTGTGGTTTATTTCGATCGAAGCTGATGATATATACTAGTTGGAATTATTCTCAACACTCACGTCCACCGATTACGTTTACTCCTGTGAGTGAGGATCAACTTAGTCATTTTGACACAATTAGACGATTTTTTTCGCTTTTTGTCGGATATTCATGAAATTGTACAAAGCACCGTCAGTCGAATGCAAAATTAGAAAAAAGAGAAAAAGTATGAAAAGTCCACAAATTTTAAATAACCGATGGAAGTGACATCAGGCGTAACTCTAGTGTTGTTCTGCCCGTTCAAACAATTACTACGGCCACAGCCTTCGCATTGTCTCACCGTGTGGCTGAGTCTTTCCTCGTCACATCTCACGGTTGGTGCGTTGAGTCGTTAAAAATCGTTACAACCTTTCGTCACGTTCTGCACCATTTTTCCAGCACCCATAACAACACATTTTTGTAGTTTACTTTCGAACGATTCAAAACGACTGATTTCGCGCAGTGAGAGCATAGCAACAACAAACCCATTGTTGCGTGTTTGATTTACAGCCTTCTCACTCGCCTGCGTTGGTTGAGCCATCATCTTCCATAGTGAGAAGCATAATTCTCACAGAGGCGTGAGACGTGAGAAGTTGGCACTCTCGGGGGTGCCTTTTAAACCAGCCTACCCCGTTGTACGGAGTTCATTCGTCTATTGTACGTGCAACGGGTACGGCGGCTGCTGCCTCACAGCGGCATCATCGCGCAGAGAGAGAGTGCTATCGCATCCTTGTTCGAAAAGTTTGACCGCGGCCCGTGACGATGCCGTGCCGTGCGTGATTGGGGGAGGTTGGTGTACGATTCGGTTTGCCTGTGAGGGTGTGTGTGTATCAGTTTCGTTCTTTTGCTCGTACACGCGCGCCGCTCTGCCGCCTGGTATAGTAAACGCGCCGATTCCCAACACTGACGGGTTTGTCAGTCTCCGCCGAGAGCCGGCTTCTTCTCATCTCGGCGCTGCTGTTGTGTAGTTCCGCTGGCGCGCTCTGCTTGTTGTGTTGCTGTTTGTGGCCCGTTTTCCGTTTCACTTCCGGGCGCGCGCACCAGATTCAATTTCAACGTCGACGCTGCTTCCGTTATTTCATTTAGCTTATGTTCGTTCTCTCGTTCTCGTCTTCTGTTGTGATACGACACCACGGTGATGATGATGGTGATGACGATCGTCAACATTCAAACAAACGAAACCAAACGGGGTTAATCCTTTGCCTGGGTTTCGGGCGCATGGAAAGAGCAACTTCTGTGTGGCTTGCCAAAGATTAAACGATCGGTGTTGTTATCAATCAATTGCTAATGCCTAGTGTCCTTCTTCTGCGGAAAGCTGCGTGACAGTGTGTGTACGCGTGCGTATACTGGTTATAATCTTCGTGTTACCGCGAGCGGACGTCGTGTGATAGTGAGCTCTTCTGTTTGCAGCAAGTGTTGTGTGTGTTTTGTTAGTTCTGCCTCTGGCTTTATTATTATGTGTAACATCGTTTTATTGTGCCATCGTGTGCGGTGTCTGCCGCTCATGCGATGCTTCATGCTCTTTGCTTTCCCGCTTTTCTCTTGGCGCTGGTTTTTTTCTCTACACACCGACCTATCAACCAACAATAGCAACAGTGTTCTTAATGACGAAACTCTTCACCTCCTCGCCAGCAGCAACAGCAAGTGTGTCTCACTGTTGGGAGAGGTGGGAGGTTGGCTGGGATTGGGGCGTTGGGCGTTCATGAATGAAGGGTGGCGAGGGTAAGAAATGGTTCATTCAACCTAAAAAGAAGAACCACAACAGAACGGATAAAGGGCAGTACTCCGCACTGGCCGGAGGGTGGGGTGTTTGTATGAGGAGCGGCGCTCTCTTCTTGTCGTTCGTTCTCCTCGACCAGTATTGTTTCTATGCTTGCGATCAATGACAGGAACGTTTGTGGGAAGGTTTTCACAAACAAGTCATCTTCTGAAAACTGGTGTCTTTGATGTCGTTGTGTGGGAAGAGTATTTAACATTAAAGTCAATTTTCGTATGATACATAGCAGGAAGAATACTTTATAGTATTATTATATTTTTAGAAGTTATAGCTACTTAAACTAGTTTCAAACTATTATAACATGAGTGCTAATATTCTTAAAATGTGTGTTTTTGTAAACCTGACAGCTTGTTATACTTCATAGCAAAATAGTTTCGTATTGAAGCGCAGTCATACGGCATCCTCTGTCCTATAAACTTTTAATTTGTTTCCATTAAACCAGTATTTGCGATGTGCCAATGCCATTGGATACATATTTCCCTTTTCCAATCGTATAGGAGATGCAAAACATTATTCCCTCGTGTGGTCATGTCGTAACGGTCTACCGCCATAAAATGCATGGTTTCGTGTAGAGTGAAGGAGACGGATTTTCACGGACACAGAGCGAGCCTAACGCGTGAGAGAGGGAGAAAGAGGCTAGCCGAGAGAAACAGAGAGAGGGTTTTACATTTCGCGAATAATGGCGCTATGCAGCCGTATCCACTTGGCACTGTAATAATTCATCCCTCTGTTGTCTCCTTTGACGTTTCGCGGATGGGTAGTATGAACACTAGTTAATAAAAAAAAAACTACAATGCGTGGTGATGAGGAAGAGCATTGCAGGAAGAGGTGAAGTAATAAAAACGAAACAGAGAAACAGATTACTTTAGCCAAACTGTACTCTACTCCACGTTATATTCCTAATTTGTTTGATTTTTATAACATATCTGTCAAAAGAAAAGCCGTGATTTGCGATCTCCTCTAAGTGAAACACTCACCGCGCATTCTTCTCACTTGCGAGAAGGAAAAAATGAACATCGTTCATCATATTTATCGTTTCGGGGAAGACACATCTCCGTTGCTTTTGTTATTCTTCTTCCTTTCTTGGCGAGAAGCGCGCTCTAGTAGCTGACCGATTTAATCTAAACACCTTCGAATGGTTGGTGGCCGACGAGAGGACTGATGGGTGCGGGAGAAGGGTTGCCGAGTGTTTGATTTGCTCTCGCGGTTGTTCTCGCGGTATTGTGTGAACTGCTTTCACCCCCTCCCTTCTTTATTGCGTGCAAGTACTCACTACGAGCTAATGAGCGCGTTCACTACACGTTCCGTGGCTACTACGATGGCGAGCAGCAGCAGCAGCAGAAGGAGAGCAAGAGCGTGTATCACAAATACACACTCACAGCAAATGCCATTTGGGGTTGACAGACGGCGGAGACACCGAAACATACGGCCTACTAGCAAACGGGAGGAAATAGTATACGATAATGCGGAACCATGCTACCACTACTTGGTTGGAGATTAATGCTACTCACCAACACCGCCTTGGGGGGGATGCGCCGTAGTCTGGCATCAGCTGAGGCAGTCGAAGTGCGTGTGGAGAGCGCGCGGTCGTGGTGTAGGTTAGTAGTGCTCACGGCTGGCCCAGCTGGAGAAGGGGTTGCCTGCTGTTTGATGGTGTAAGTAGGCGTTGGAGCAACCACACCGCGCGACACACCGGAACCGGTAGGGGAAAGTGTGTATATCGTAAAATGGACATCCATTCGCTTGGATTCTCTACTCTTGCGGCGGTGAATTCGTGTTCGTGTGCGGGGGACGTTACCTTGAGTTTAGCGTATGAAAGTAATTTCTGGTACAATATACCTAGAAACATGAAATCGCGTTTGCCGAATCTTGAGCTCACGGTTATCTCGCTTTTCGCGAGTTCTCGTTCAATTTCTCTTTCATTCGTACTGAATGCCGATTGTGCTACCATCATGTATGAATTATGAGCACGGTTTTATGTCGTGCAAATCTTCTTCAACCCCCCCAAACACATCCCAACTCATGCGTGCGTGCGTAAGACAGACGACATTCGCACTCGGATGGTTCATTTTTTCCAATAATAACAAAACACGGTCGGTCGCACAGACACAAATGTATAAGCTATGCTCCAAGAGGGGATCCCGATAACGGGAAGAAAACATTCCCAATTTGCAATGGCTGAGCAGAAGCGAGATGGGAAGCAATTTGTTTGCACGCAGTCTCACTCGCGCAACCCAGTTTGCCGACCGTCGTAGGATCGAATGATTCACTCTCCGTTTCTCGCGAAATGGTTGATTCATTCATGTTCTCACTGTGAGATGCGCAACCCCCAAGTCTCGGCGGGGTGCTCTCACGAGCCTTGTGCGGTTCGTAATTATGAGCGGAAATAAAAATGCGTACACACAAACCGTGCTGCCGTGTGTCTTCACCGTTGTTTTCTTTTTTTTGTATTGTAGCTACCTCTCTTTCGTGCTTTTCTCACGCACCACACACGCATGAGGACCTCGCTGCGCTGGTTGGTGAGTTGGGGAAAGAGAACGTGTCATTTACGATGCTTTGTCGATCGTAAAGAAAACACAAAGAAATATATACACGACCCCCCTTCCCACAGTGGGGAGCAGCAGAGCGATGAGAACACCACCACTAGAGTGCAAACTGCGTGAGAAGAAGCCGGTGCGTAATGAGCAATACTCGCCTCTCTCTGTTTCTCGCTCGCTCTCACCCGCCAGGACGAGTCTGGTTCTCACCGTCAACTCACATCCACCGTCCTCGAATTTGTTGCGCGGGTAAGAAGCAAACACCGAGTGCAAAACTCGTTAGCGCCATTAAATAAACGGAATGAGAGTGTATTATTGTTAGCAGATTGTGTCAAGATCAAGCCTCTACCCTCCAGTGTTCCTGAAGTGTCCTTGCGTGATGGCGATTTGGGACTAGGGGAGAAAAGTAAGCATTAGTTGGGATTATTTCAGAGTACAATCGGTGAATAGCATTAGCCTATTAGCTTTGTGTGTTCTTTTTTGCAGTTGGTGGGAGCAACCATGTTCATAAAATTTTGATATGATTGCTTCACTGCATGGTTGGTTTACTACGTGAAATAATAGTAAACCAAAAAAAAATTGCTAGAAGTTGTTTATGCTGAACAAATAAAACGCTAAAATGTATTAAACAATTCCATATGCTAATGGCAATGATAGTGGTTTGAGCAGAACAAAGAAACAACCGCGTGGACAGACTAATTAATCATCGCCCCGCTTATCATTCGCTCTAGATGACACGAGATGATGGTGGCCCCTAAGTCTCGTGCTGACACTTTTAGTGTCATTTTTACCTCTAAACACATCCGCACCCTAAAGCCAGCGATTGGCAGGAGAAAAACAGATGCGGAAGTATGATTCGGTAATATGTGAAGAGGCTGAGTTAATGCGGTAATGATCAAAAGATAGCTCTACGGAGGAGAGAATGAACGTGGAGATGAAGCAGTAGCAGCAGGGGTTCATTCATATTGCTGTTCATTGTGTTCTTGCTTGCTGTGTATTTGAGCCGGCGTGTAATTGCAATACACATGACTTCGGTTGATATAGGTACTGTCAAAATCCTTTGATGAAATGTATTTTTGAACGACAAACTGAACTTGATTTCAACAAACACATAACCATAAGAATCTGAACTCAAAATCAAGCATATTTTCGAACAAACACAACCATGTGCAGACTATGGATCTGCCGTAATTATCTCGTTCATGTTGAAACTGTGCACATATTACACCTATTGAACAGCATCACAGCAAAGCTCTGCCACAAACTCGTTTGATGTAGCGGAAAATCCTATTCCACTGCAGCTACACCAAAGCACTGTTAACATGCTGTTAACATGTGCGGTGCTGCCTCAACGCAAAGCATTTGCTTCGTGTCCCTCGTCCGGGCACCGGACCGGCATCAGGTCGAAAACATGGCACCGAAACAGCTGAGCAAATACGACGGACTCTGGACGGGTTCCTGCGCTGGGCGACCTTTATCTTCGAGTATCTCGCAAGAAAAGCGTTCTTTGTTTCCACTCCGAGCCGTTGTTTCATGTGGATGCAGCATGAATAAAGTGAAAAAATCTATCCGAAGAGACTTTGCATGACGATCACTTTCCTAACATAACCCCAGTTGATACCGGACCACAAACAAGCATAAACATTTAGCCAGAATTCACTTCGCAAGCATTCTGAGCAAAAGAGAGGACTCGCGTGTGAAGTAAATCTCTGTCCCTGCAGCAGATTCCAATGGGCGCGATTGTCGCCAGGGGATTACTTCCGCTTCCGGCACTCGGCAGTTGTGGATCGCGCGCGAGGTGGGTGGTTGTTTAATTCCAACCGGATTTGCCACTGCTCCTCCCGGCGGTTCTCGTCCCGGAAGCGGAAAGGGAAATGGTTCTGAGCGTGTTTTTAGCCAGAAGAACGTTTCTGAAATCGTTCCTAGCGCGTTAGCGAACATGTTGATGAAGCAAAGCTGCTGCCGGTCGGAAAGTATCTTACTACGGAACGAATCTCACGTCCACCGATGCAGATGCCTTGCGTATGCTGAGAGTGCACGAGAAACGTGTTCTTTCAGCAGCGAGTTCAGTTGATTAGCGAAGACGTGTTGTTTCCATTGCTCGCTGCAATTGCACTGGCCCGAAATGCAAAACCGCGCAAGTGCTTGGAAGAAACTACAATTGTCCTATTTTCATGAGATTTTAGAGAAGTGCATGCTGATGCGAGCTGCTAATGCTCAGATGCCTCCGTCCAACTTGGAGACACAAACCTTACGCGCAAAAGGCGTAGTCGTCGGATAGGTTGGCATTCGTTTATCTGTCGCACTTGGCGGCTCACTCTAGCACCTCCGCAAGTGGAGTTTCATTCGCTCGCTCTCTAGTATGCAAGGCGCGCACAACGCTGCATACACACAGGAAGTTTATTTGTTTGCGTTTGTTTATCTGTTTATTTTCGTCCGAACGGATAATGTTTACGATCGGCTCGAATCCAGTTCGAAGATGTAGCCCTCGCACACCACATTGACGCGCCGGTGGTGTTGGTGTTGATGTGCATTATTTGTTCCTTTGGCATGCATCAGCGATCGCGGGAACGCATCGCGCGAGAGAAAGAGGGAGAGCTGTTGATGCCATTATCGGAGACCATCACGAATTGGCAGTCGGTTTCATTTTAGGAATAATGAAGTATTAATTTGCCGAGTGTAATTAGAACCGCAACGCTGAGACGAAAATGGAAGCGAAGTCTTTGTTCTTTGAATGTGTTTTAAATGATCGTGTTGGTACAAACTGTAGCTTAACCCTAAAGCGATCTTCAACCGTGACAATCTTAACCACATCGAATCGATTTTTTGAATCCCTCGAGTTTGCACAAAAAGCCGGTATTTACACAAACCTCTTCACGGTCCCGCTGATAAGAGACTCACCCAGACGCATTCATCAGACCGTGCAAAGAGTGGAGCAACGAAAAAGCAAAAAAAAAAAGGAAATGCAAATGCAAATCAACCGACACGCTGACGGTTTGCAGCGGCGTTGCATTCGAAGCTGCAAAAAGGCTGCTGCTATTGCCGGTTGCTGTAGCGAGAGAGGGTAGTTGTTTTACATAATCTTGACTAATTGATAGTGATAGAGTGGCATGTTTACTTCCAATTGCCTATCGAAGTCTGTGGACCCTCGTATACAGCGGCGGTCGGGCTCGTTATAGCTACAGAGCAGCGCACCAGATGTGCTTGGTTGGAATTGGTGGGATTTCCAACAAATTTGCGACGAGCGAATCCAACAGGGTGAGATTACTGAGATTACTAGCGTGAAATATTTGATGTGACTGCTTTGAAGGTATGTCGCATGGGAAATTGACAAATGCATCACAACCTAAAGAAGGCAATTGTTTGTTATCAAAAGAGAGCTAGTGCTTCCATTCTCTGGAAAATAAATATCTCCTCTGTCTACGACCCGCTTTTGTCAATATGAGGTTCGTTGGGTTTGTTCATGTGGTATGATTTTCTCGTTGAAGATTCCATCGATTGTTTAGACGCCGTCTGAGGTATAGACGAGGTACCACCTAGCCCGATCGCAAGATTGATCTCCAGCTGTCGGTTATCCGTCGGTCTAGCATCCAGGCGACACTTTGTGTTCTCTCACTCTATCGTTTGGCCGCCGGTGAACGCGCCATTTGCTGGAAGATGTTGTTTGTTACTTTCGCGGAGTCACCTAGGTAGCAGCGCAATCTCATCTAGAAGTAGCAGCGCGCGACATGATGCCGCTGCTTCTGAATAAACAGCGTCGAATCGTACGGATTTTGCAATTCTCTTGGTCCGCCGTGTGATGTAACGTGTCGCGCCGTTTCCCGTCGCACCGTGCCTACACGTCTCCAGCTCCAGAGTGGTGTAGGCGTTAGGGATGGACTCGGCCAAACCCCAATGAGGATGCTTGCTGTGCAGCCAGAAATAGAAACTGATAAAATGCGCGATCGGTAATGGAGGAAGTGGTGTACTTGTTGCTGCTCCCCAATTGGACAATGGGGGAGATGGTTAAATAAGCAAAATTATTGACAAAACGATACGCCCTCTGGTGGCGCAGGATGTGTCGGTTCGGGTGGTGTACTACAAGTTATTATGGGAGAAGTATATCTCTCCATCGATTGCAGCTCCAAATCGTTCAACTGTGCGGATGAGAGGCGAACGCTAAAATTGGAATACGATGCCTAAAAATACATCTCCACCGGTCTTCGGTGGGTAGTTGATAATAGTTAACGAGATTAGTGCGACTCGCACGGGGCGAACGGAGGCAGTAGAAAGAAGAATCTATTTTGGAGAGTTTCCAAGGTGATATGCAAACGAGTCGGCACAACGAATCAATACCAACGATTATGCTGTCGCAATTTGCTTTATGTGGACCCGTGTGGCATTGACATTTGCGAGTTACTGTGGGGGTGTTGTGCTCGAAACAAAGTTATTGTGAGTTTTGTGAAATGTTTAGTTTATTCACTCTATCGCTTTCCACTCGGTGCGTGCAGAATCCTGAACTGATCACCTTCCGGCAGTATAATTGGCTGCTCGTTCCACCGCAAATGAAGCGATCGCACCGATGATAGTCCGTGACTTTTTGTGTTGTCCTATCAGCACGAACCCGGTGCAGTGATGTGAGTGTCCCTTGGTGTGTAATACGCAGCACACGTAATCGAATGGATTCAGCCCACCCCTGGTGCGGGTGTTAGAGCTTTGGTGTGGTCCCTACCTCCCTACCGAATCGGTGGTGTGTGGCGCAGAATAGGCACGCGTCGCGTACTATAATCGAATCGAAAATTGCGCCCCCAAAGCCACTCCGGTTTGCGAGCGGCGTCGAGATGCAGCGCCGTGGTGGTGGTGCTGCACCGGCTGCAATTCTTCCGCACCAGCAGCATCAGCCGCCGCAACAGCACCATCCACAGCCACGTGGAGGAGGAGCAGATCCACCTTCGGCTTCATCGCCGTCGTCGTTGGCGTCGGCATCGCAGAGCAAAGGTAAATAATATTCCACCCCCGACGGTGCTCGTACGAGCACGACTGACTTGCGGAACTGATAAGCCATTGGCAATAGAGGTAGAGCGTTTGCGCTGATTATGACCATTCTATAGGTACCGGTAGCAGCATTAGCGTCAGTTTGCACAGCTTCACTTCATTATCATCTAATTACGGTGGACTTTGAAGTGTACGTTTACAAACGCGCATCCAGCCGCACTGGATGACGAGAGGGCAACTGTGGCATGTGCTATAAGTCATTTGAATCGGCGAGGGGTTTTCCCACCGGCGAGGATGAAATTACAACGGCCAAGTATTGGTTGGTAGACACAGGCGTCCCCGTTGGGATTTCGCTTATGATTCGCGATCGATCGAGGCTGGTGGTCTAAGTAATAGTAGCTACTGATACCGCTAATGGCGGAGTTATCTGTGTTGACTTCACCTCGCTGGTGCTGTGGTGTTTAGGGATTTATTTGTACAGCTGTAGAACACGAACGATGATGTTGACCCTGTCGCGGGGAATGTACACGTCAGTGGATCAGAAGGAAATCACGCAGTCGTTTAATGATCGAGTGAATAGATAATTAAATGTCTATCGGTCGGAACAGTGATATGAAAGGACAAATCTAAGTTTATAATCATGAGATCAAAATTGGGGATCTTCTGGTTCTAGAACCGACCAAGCTGCATTTCAACTATTGCATTCCTGTGATGTAGAGTAAGTCCATAGCTCTGGGTACTAATGATGACTTACAGTGTTATACCTATGGTGAGAATTCTTCCCAACAAATGAAGACAGTGTATTTTGCAGCATCATTCCTTGATCCGAAAGGTACCTCTGTAAACGTCGCTTGATTGTAAAGTGTTCGGGTAATGTTCACAAGTTTCTGATTTTGATTCCATTTGCCCGTGCTGTCCATTATGTGCCATTGCGGAGGGCAACTACACAATCCCTCACAGGGGGTGTGCTCTTATAGCCGTGAGACAGGCACACGGTCAACCTTTCAT
Organism: Anopheles dirus; assembly: GCA_000349145.1. NCBI lineage: Eukaryota > Metazoa > Arthropoda > Insecta > Diptera > Culicidae > Anopheles > Anopheles dirus. The sequence goes on from KB672490.1 coordinate 310,675, forward strand.
GTTCGGCCACCGTACGCGGGAACAGGATATCTCTCTCCATCTCTCCGCCGGGTGGATCTCCTCTCCTCTTCACTCCCAGTACCGAAAGGGCCCCGAAACTGCTACGACTGGCATGGTGTGCATATTTGTTTAATCAAGGCTGCAAAACTGCACCGCTTCAAGGGGTCACCGTGGGCCGACCCCTTGCTCGCTATACAGAATGGCGAGAGCAACGCGATCTGTAGCGTGAGTCGAGGAGCAGGTTTCAGTCGCATGCAAGTGCGATAAATAGTACATCTGCCCCACCGCTTCGTGTGCGAGGTTGTGTCCATTCGTTTGGTGGGTACCCCGGACCACGAAGAGACGGAAGCCATTCTTCGTTCGTTGGCCAAGTGTCAAGTGGTTGCCGTTTTACCACCACTACGCTCTCGACTGCAATCGTTGTGCGGGCGCCCCGTGATACACCTTTCCATTAGCGCCATAGTGAAACAATTGGCGTACCGTGAGCTACTCAGTCTCGTTTGGAAGAAACAGGCCAGTTTGATAGTGACGTGGGAAGACAGTGCCCTGTTATTATCGTTGACAAATGAACACTCTCCATATCAACCAATGCAGTGAAGGTTCTAATGAAAACTTCGCCAAGTCTTACTGGCAGATAATTTAATATGAAAGTTGACACATTCACCAAGGCACGGGGTGTGTCTGGGTGTGTGTGTGTGTGAAAACTTCTGCCAAACGAAGCGTCAAAACTGTGGTCGCATAATTTCATTTCGCTCGGAAGTTTTAGGGCTTGTGCGTACGATTGTTGCAAAAAACACACACTGGAACACACGGACGAGTATGTTTAACGACGCGCTCCTAGTTCGATAGTTTCGGTAGGTCAAGTAGGTAGCGTTTCCAGCCTGGGCACGTGTGGGTATGGGAGGCTCTGCCACTTGTTTGCACCAGAAAGAGATGGAAGAATGGCGAGTCACACAATGTTTCATGTGTGTTCTCCGCGCTCCGTCTTGGAAGTGACTTTGGACTACTGCAACCTGCCAGCCAAACGCCAGCGAAGGCGTCTCGTCGTCGACGTCCTCTACGTCGTGTCACCTCCCGGTTCGTCGTGGTTCCGTTGCGCACGATTGTGCCAATTTATTCCGGTCTCGATTTCATTTAATTCCATTTTATTATCGCTACAAAAGAAGCATATGAAGTAGTCCAACCGTACTACCCACTCCACAGCACCACTCGGCACCTCCTCAGCACTTTTCTTGGCTGGCCGTGCGGGCGGCGGCGAGTTTATGGTCTGTTTCCTTCGGGGACCGGCACCGAATGCAATCGAACTCCTCGAACGGGCCAATGGAAGTGCATCGTGTCTGTGTTGCTATGTGTGTGTGGGTGCATTCCAACCATTTCAGCACACGGTGACGGTGGGGAGGTGCGCATGGAACTGGCTTCCTGGTTCGCTCTTCAAATCCAGCCCGCCGGACGCGCCTGTGACGAACGACAAGTGCGGCACTCTTTGTGCCCGAGCACGAAATGTCGTCCGCGAAAATAAAAATCAAAAGGTATGTTACACACTTCAAACTGGCCCCTCGTGCTATTGACCGAGAAGGAGCGAGTTCGGTCAGGTTTGGTTGGTGGCGGCCAGTTTGTTGAGCGCATTCTTTTCGTCGCGCGTCGCGCGACGTCCTCTGCACCGTTTTGGGATATAACAAGAGACAAATTAGCCTCGTTCCCCTAGGGGAGGAGAAATGCAGCTTGGAACGCGGTTGATGACGACGCCGGCACACAGGAAGTCGTCTGTGTTTGTTTTTATCTCTTATCGTCGTATGTTTCGCTTTCGATTAGCTCTCAAGTACAGCTTATGTTCTCTCTTTCTCTTTCACGATTGGAGTCTGGTCGATAAATTAGTCCGATTGGCGAACGGAGACACTCCCTCCCTCCGCCTGGCCCGTGGAGGTATGAATAGGATATTGCCGTGCATGGGAACCGCTTGGGACACACAGAGACACACTCGGGACAGGTTGGGTCGGGCATCTGGTAGCTGTTATTGTGTGAAACTGAGCGTTTTACACCACGAAGGAATGGACGATTTAGTGTTGTGTCCGCGAGAGCACAAGATACCAGAGATGACTGAGGAAGAGGGAAGCAAATGTCGGCGTTAGTTTATGTGTTGTTCTACTCTTTACAAAAACAACTTAGTTAACTTGGGCTATTAGAATTTGTTGGTCAAAATCGGTCTATGCAAAAAAAACATCATTTTCATAGTTGATGTACCTAAAGTTCGATATAGACTCTGTCTTTAAATGGGGGTTTTCCACATTGTCGCTACAGGCTTCACTTGCGAATGTTAATTATTAACGGCTCTCGGAACCTATTTTCTTATTATAATCATATCACAAACTCCCCGGCAATGCTCGCAATGATAAATTTCTACCCTAACTAAACCACACCCCCGTCTCGGCCCCACTGGACACAGACAGTTTCGCAAGTTAGGTTCCGCCGTGTTCCTTTGCCCGAGAAACGTACCAAACTTCTCGTTTGCTCGACCCACGGACCATTGAGTATTAATTTCGCGTGTAAGCTCGACCAGGGTTGTTGGAAAATTAGCTCAAGGGAAAACAGAATGCTGCGAAGATATTGAGGGCAGACAGAGGGCGGGAGTCGTCAGCTCTGCATAAATAAACGCTGCAGGGTAAGAAGAGAAAGAGAGAGAGAGAGTGAGAGAAAGAGAGAGAGAGCGAGAGAGAAAGAGAG
>KB672490.1:315175-369608 GCA_000349145.1 Anopheles dirus
GGCGGCGGCAGTTTGTAGAGTGCGGGGATGTGGAGAACGCTTGAAACGGGGTGAAAACACGAGAGTTGGGCGTTTTTTGTTGCTTGGGTTGTTCGAGAGAATAATGTATTGATGAACGAGAAAAGCGAAGCCATCTAGATCGAGATAAAAGGGCGAGGGGGAAAGAAAGAATGAGAGAGCGAGTAGGGAAACAATCCACCGAGCCAATCGAAGTGGGCTGCACTGGGTGGGTTGGGTTGGTGCAAAAGGACACGCGAGTGAGTCGGGTCTACGACTTCCCCCGGGTACGGTGGCGGCAACATCCAGCGCACCGAAACTTGGTTAGTATACTTTTGTTTTATTGGCAAAGTTTTCTGCCTTAAATTTGCATGTTTTACGCTTGTGGCATTCATCATGCGAGCGAAGCAGCGAATAGGTGAAACAGGGCAAACAGAGCGTAGGGTTTTTGAGGATGCGCGATAAAACAACAGTCGCAAAACTTTCGTTTGCGGTGAACCTTTCTACTGTGTGCCTTACGCCGTTTCTTTTTTTTTAGTTCGAACTGCAACTGGAGAGCAGTGAAGAAATGGAGGAGATGGATTTAACAACGTTGCCGGGCTTTTTTCATTTGCGTCCTGTGGTGTGATTGTTGCCGAGCCGCAACCGATCGAAAGAGCATTCGAAGCACTTTTTTCATTGTTTCCAGCCGGCATTTGCTGCGGAAACTTATTTCCACATTCTGGTGGGTTTTCTTGCTTTCCTAAAGCAGATGTGTCAAGTTCGCTAAACTGACTTTGACGTGTTTGAATGTTGCCTACGATTCGGTGCGTGGTGGATATAATGTGAAAATAATTACACAACACAACGGCGACCGGATTAATCAGAAGTTTTACGACAGAAGTTCACACGCTTACACCACTCTCCAAACAGACCTTGGCACTGGGCTCACGCCGTCCGCCGGTCATCACCAGGGGAGGATACACAGAAGTAAGCATCCGGACAAGTGCGCCTCTTGTCGCTGAGCCGATCCAATTGGTCGGGGCTTTTGTTTCACCGTGCACCGGCATGGCGCTTCCAGCAGTTTGTTTATTTTCTCTGTTTCTCCGTAGAGCTGCGAAGGAGAAATCGATGCTCTATAGCGCTAGCAGCAGCAGCAGCAGCAGCAGCAGATGGAGCCACCCGAAGGCGAGGCGGTTTGCTCGAATGATTATGTGCTTAGTGATCATTTTCAATTCACTCGGTTCCTTTCCTGCCGTCGCCGTCGTCGTCCATCGTCCGGCGTATGTCTCGAGAATGATATTTATGTTTTAATTCAGCCGTTGTTTACTTTTCGGAGTCAGCAGTAGTCACCAGACACTGCCCGCGGACACGCGGAGATGTTTAGTGATGAACGATTTCCGGCAATACTATTGGGTGGTTCAGTTTTTCGTGGAAATTATAATCGTTGCTGTGGGGATACGCAAATGAAATCGTCCTCTCCGTGCATTCCGTGCAACTCTCGGAGGAGGTGTCGTCCTTCTGGAAACAGTAGTCTTGTGTCAGTCAGTATGTGTGATCAGGCTTAGTGAATTGGCTGATTGGCGTGTCCTGTCAATTCGTGTTCATAATTGAACGGTCGCAAAGAGAAATTGTGCATTAAGTCGATCTCGGAAAAAACACTAGATTTGAGTTAAAATTCGTGTTATCATAGAATCTCACGGCACAGTGTGAATTTCGCAGCTCTATCTCTATACCCTCTCGTCTGATTGTGCTATCGCACGCTATAACTGCTGCAAGTATAAAAGCTTTACTGAAAACTGAAATGTCCAGACATAGCTGATCATAAAAAAACATCCCCAAATCTCATGCAAATCCAAAAACCGTTCCGATAGGGGGGAGAGGCGGCGTCCATAAAATGAAATTAAATTATTAGTTCTGCTTCCATGGGTGGGTGTGCTGATGGTCATAGCGTCATAAATCCGAACTCCCGCCCCAGCCATCACCGATGGCGTATGCACCTCCAATCGCTCGAAAGCTTGCAACGGTTGAAACGTTAATTCGCATTTACTGCTGCTGCTGCTGCCGCCGCTGCTATAGCACGACTTCTCATGGACCAGCATGTATGGCAGCAATCAATCTGTAGGCCATTTGCGCTGCTAATATTCATACTTTTACGCTCCGCTCGGCCGGGTTCGCTTAATTTGTGGAAACTGGTGTCATAAAACGTTCGCCGCAGCCACCACCGGCTCTGCAATTGGCTCTGAGATGACTGGGAGCAGGGGTTCATCCGCCAGGCTCGAGGCTATCAGTCAGACACGGGACACCTTCAGTGTGCAATAAAGTGCATACAACCCGAAGGAGATACGTTCTTCCATCGTCGTTCTCTCGCAGGCTTTCGAATGGTCCAATGAAGAATGCGGATGTTTGGAGGAATGTGGCAAAACCGAACGCGCACTGCACGCAGACCGGATCGTTCCTCGATCACCAGATGAGTCTGCACGGTATTCATTCCGGTCTAAAAGCATTTTTGCTTCTGCAGCACATTTTACTACACTTAATTGTACAGTTTCGAAGCTGCTAAGGATTTGCGCAATGCCCAAAAGCGCAACCAACATCCGGCGATCGTAAAAACAAAACGATGTCCTTGAAGAGACCGTTCGCGGCTGTGGCACTCAAGGAACAGACATGGTTGCTCCGTTTCTACAGGAACAGGACCATTTTTTGTTCTTCCGGACTTTTCGCCTCGGGTGCGCCTTCGCAATGGCGAGTGCCCGAAGTCTGTTTCGCTTAAAATGCCCGAAGCGGTTAGTTAGGTACCTCAAAGCGACGCATTTTTACGTCCTCCACTCTTCTTCTACGACGGCCGTGTTGTTAACAGCGTACCAGCCAGCCAGCGACAAAAGGTAATAAAACGGTTAGCGTTTAAAGCGCGTCGAATAGGGTTCCCGGATGAAAAACTCCACACACTGGGTCTGCATGTGCGAGAAGGAGGATAGCTTCGAAGCAAACGGTCGTAAAAGTTTGCCCCCAATGTAAGGACGACACACCAAAGCGTCGTTTCCGAGATGATCCAGGAGAGAGAGAGAACTGACTGGAGAAGATTTGACGAGCGGGGGGGGGGGGTAGTATCTGGAAAAATGCAATCAATATATGTGTTTGAACCGTCCATGTGCATATCGCGTGAGGGAGGTCGCGTACTTGCGCGTTGGTCTTGCTACATTACGATGGGACGCACTTCTGCAAACGATCACTTCAAAGCGAAATCCATCGAGGAGCTGCTGAATATTTGCTTTTAAAAATTGGGTCTCGATGTTCGTGCGAATTTGCCATCATACATTCTTATTTATGATGATTCTCTACCCGTATACGAAGCAGTAAAATATATAAACACATGTATTAAACTAGGGAATATTCATATTCCCAGGGAATATCCACAAAATCCTTTTTTCGACAAAACAACACGATTTTAATTAAATCGATATTGGATGTTTTATCGTTTCGTGATTTAATGCCCACTATAAGCCTCGACCGCTAAGCTGCAAAGAGAACGCTGCACAGAACAGAACGCCGGCAAACGGTACCATTTCGCATTAATAATCGGCCGCTTTGATTAGTTTTGGGGGTGCAATATGTCTAGCCCGTACTGTCTGGCGCCTTCGGCGAGTTATGAGTTCGGATGTGGAAGAAACATCCCACACAGCATTGGAAGAGAGGCATTCCACCCCTTCCCATGCCGGCCCGACGCCAAGATTGATGCTGTGGGACAAAGTTATGGACCATCGCTTTATGATGGATTTAATGAAGCATCAATCCGCGCGACCCTTGTTGGTCTCTGGCTCCTCATTCTCTCTCCGATTGACACACCGGATTGGAAACGTGGATCGTGGTGGAACATAGCGCAAAAAAAAACTAATGCGATTGGCGAGAGCATAAAAAGTGCCCCCTACTGGAGGTAAAAAGAAAACCGTCGGATGAGTGGAACAACACGACCCCCACGCATCTCGCGGCGAATCGCTTCGGATCTGGATGTGTCGATGTACCGATCTCCGTTCGGTTCTCGCTCGGATCTTACCAATAAATGCATCTATGGGTATGTGTGTGCGCGCGCGATTTGGAGAACTCCTGGAAGGGAATCTTCCTCGCTCGTACGTTGAAATATCTTCCGTCTGATCCGGGACGCCCTCGTACGACGGGAGAAAAGAAAAACCAAAATAGAACCAATATTATCGCCCGCGTCGGAGGGGGTTGGTTCGGCTGTTATATCGAGGTTTGTGTTCGCGGGTTCGACCCGCACGCCGTCACATTCGTCACGCGGAATCGACGGCAAGTTCTGCGTGTTTACTTGCCCTCATTACTTATGGAGGATATTGCACACGCGAGACGACGACGACGACGGCGGCGCGACCATGAGTCAGAATGGGTGGTGTTTTTTTGTTTCGTCTTTTTATTATTAAACTCCAGCAGAGTCACTTATCGGAGGGTTGTGGAGGTTTCAGGTTTCAGGAGTAAAAATAAATACTATTTTTGCGATAAAGATTTGCCCGCAAGCACACATACCACACGTGGCTGGTTGGTGCGCTTGTTTAAGTAGAGTTCTCCATCACAGTAGGCACCGCATAAATGTGCACGAAAGCTGTCGTCGCACAGTTCATTACATCGCTACGCTGCCAAGCACCAATAAAACGTGTTACTAAACATTCACTGTTATTTCTTTTACACACACGCTCACAGATAATGCCGTCTCCCGGCACGGACAACATTTGAAGAAATCCTCTGCCTCGGACACCACCGGTGGCGGTAGCAGTGGCGGCAGTGGCGGTAACAGCGGCGGTAGCAGCGGTGGTCCCGGTTCCGGGAGCTCCAGTAAACGATCCCACAGTATCAGTGGCAGCAACAGTACGATGGGAAATACTCACCAGGACGGCGATCTTTCCGGCGACGGTGGCACAATCGCTCCGAACACGGGCGCTCTGAGTGCTTCCGGGGCAGCTTCCAACGCCAGCAAAGACAAAGACGAGGACGACATATACGAGTTTAAATCCACGCCGAAGGATTCAAGCTCGAGCTCGAGCGACGAGAAGGAGAGCGGTGGTGGTGGTGGTGGCACGTCCGCCAACAAGAAAGGACAGACGGATAAAGCGGGCGAGAGTGATAAACAATCGTCCGGGGCGCATCATTCCCACGACAACGAATCGCATACGACAGTGCAAGATCACCCACGGGACGGTGGTGCATCCGGTGGATCGCAACAGTCACGCGACGATACGCAATCCTCCCACCTCCAGCGGTCCTCCCACCAGCAGCAATCGTCGTCGTCGGAGGCGGACGGAAAGCAAACGCAAAAGGACGGTCAAGCAAACTCGGGATCATCCGCGTCTTCGGCGATGGCGTCAGGTACTGGGAATGGCACTCACCCGATCGCTGGGGGAGATCATAGCTCGATCGGACACGGCAACAGTGGTAGTCACACAAATGGGAGCGGCACCGGCACGAACAGCACCACCAACCCCGCAGGATCATCGGCAAGCGGAACAGTCTCTTCCTCAACCTCGTCTTCGGCGCCCTCAGTGACGTCTGCCCCATCCGGCGTACCGAAGCGCCCCTTTTCCGAGCTTAACGACGGCACGGAAGACACGGCCGGCCATGCGAACGAGGATGAAACGAAGCGTAAAAAGCGCAAGGATGCGCCAACCGATCCGCTCGGCGGTTTGGGCGGTGTGGGTAGCTGCGCCGGAAAGGACGGCCCGTCCTCGTCTTCTTCGGGCGTTTCGTCCGGTTCGTCGTCCGGTGGCAAATCGGGCGGCAGTACGAGTGGCAACCGTGGTTCAACGCCGCGCCAGGAGAAGGGTGCCAAAGCGTCCGGGATACCTTCCTCGAAAACGCTCGGGTTGTCGGCAAAAAATGCGCTCGATCGTAAAAGTCCCTGCGCCAGCCCGAAACCGTCGCAGGGAGCTGTGGCGGCGGGTGCGGGCGGAACCAGTACGACTGCCGGAGGAACAGCTGCCTCAGGCGCGAACGCAACCAGTAATGCGTCGTCCACCGTCGGAGGTGGAGCATCGTCGTCGTCGTCGTCATCGTCGTCCTCGTCGGCTGGAAAAGGTGGTGCGTCTGGGACGAGTAGCAGCAGCAACGACAGCGACGGAGAGAGTGCTGCTACGATGGGTGGTGCGGATGATGGTGGCAGCGGTAAGGGTAACGGCGAGACTGGATTTGGTGCTAGCTCCGGCGGAGGTGGAGGTCCGAAGGTTCCACCGCTGAAGATTGTGATCCCACAGCAGAGCGCGACGAACGATACGGAGGTCGGTGGAAATACGCGAAATGGGAAGAACGCTTCGACAAGGAACCATGCCGCGCTGCCGTATGTGGTGGCGTCTTCGAACAGGTAAGAATGCGTAGATCGAAAATGACTTAAGGTTTTACGAGGTATTTTGTTGCTTCATTGCTAGAAATGAAGGAGAAAAGGTTCATTAAGGTTGTTTAGGTTTTGTGCTGCGTGTTATTATTGAGGAAGAGCCTAACCCTAAGTTGAGTTATTAGTTAGTCAGCGAACAATATCTATTGTTAACATTAATCAAGTTCATGATGATGATGATGTGATGATGATATAGAAAATGAAAATACATTTCAATAGATTATCCCAATGCCCATCTTTTCCCGTTCCAGCAACGATTCTACGGCGGACAAGGAAAGCACATCCTCACGTAGCGCCAGCCCAGCCGATTCGAAGAGCTCGGATGAGAAAAACCCAACTCAAGGTAGCACGAAGGATGAACGAACGCAACAGCGTGTCCTGCGCAGCTCGCACCGTGGTGGCAACAGTAACAGCTCCGCCAAGGACGGCACCGCTTCCGGTGTCGATCGGTCAAACAATTCCTCACCGCAAATGCAGCAGGGCAACAACAGCGGTTCACCGTCCCCCCTGTCGAACGCGAGTGGATGCGATACAACCGAACGGAACAGTGGCAATGGTGCCGCTACTGGGGGAGCGTCCGGATCAAACGGTGGAGGCGACGGTGGTCGCTCGGGTTCGACACAAGCCAACAGTCCGGCAGGTGGTGGTGGTTCAGGCACATCGGCAACTGCAGCAGGCGAGAACGGAACGGAAACTGGCTCAACAGTTGGCACTGCGACGGGTGCTGGTGGAAATGGAAATCCGAAAAGTCCTTCCGGTGTGAGCGCTTCAAGCAGTGGAAATTCCGGCAATGGGTCCACAAGTGGAACGGGCGATAACACCGCCGGAAATGGAAACAGCGGTGGTGGAAACGGTGGAACCAGTGCGTCTTCATCTACCGGAGGCCCAGCAGGAGCATCCGGCACTAACGCAGGATCCACCGGCACTACTGCATCCTCCACAACCGGTGGACAAACTGCAACGGGCGGTTCCGGAAATGGAACCGGTTCGGGACAATCTCAAACAACCACTTCCGGTGCTACACAGGGCAACAATTCTTCCTCGTCTTCTTCCTCCTCCTCATCGTCCTCCTCGTCCTCCTCATCCACATCGGAATCGTCCGTTCATCCGCGCAAGCGCAAGATCAAAACGAGCAAAGAACAATCCGCCTCATCCTCGTCGTCCACGACCACCGCCGCCAATGCAACCGGCGCAAACGCGTCCTCCGGAACGGCACCGTCCAGCTCGTCCTCCGCGTCAGCCGGAGCCGGCTCGGGATCGAGCGGAACTGCCAGCACGTCCGACGAGAAGAAAGAAATCCGCGAAGAAACGCCCGACGTTCACCCGCACGATCAGCCGATCACGAACTGCTACCAGATGTACCTGAACATCCGTAAGCAGATCGAACGACGCCAGAAGAGCCTCTTCCCGGTGCAACCGAAACCGCCCCAGGGCTTTAAGGACTACCTGATGAATCGCTGCACGTACGCATTGTCCGGCAAGACGCCGACGGAACCGAACGTCCAGGTACCATCCACCCTGGCCACCTCGTTGAAGGAGCTGTTCCAGGCGCAGGAGAAAGAGCGCCACAAGCTGCGCATGCAGCACATCGTCGAGAAGGAGAAACTGGTGCTGGCGGTCGAGCAGGAGATACTGCGCGTGCACGGCCGGGCGGCAAGGGCCCTCGCCAACCAGTCGCTCCCGTTCTCGGTGTGCACTATCCTCAAGGACGAGGAGGTGTACAACATAATCACGCCCGAGCAGGAAGAGAAGGACCGGAATGCACGCAGCCGGTACAATGGCCGGCTGTTCCTGAGCTGGCTGCAGGACGTAGACGACAAATGGGAGAAAATCAAGGAGGCGATGCTGCTGCGCCACCACAACGAGGCGGAGAGTTTGCATGCGGTCCAGAAGATGGACTGGGAGTGGAAGATGAAGGAACACTCGCTCTGTGAATTTAAGGCGAAGCCTATCATCGATGACACATATGTTCCGATGGTAAACGTTAACGACGATTTCGACCTGTTGCCAGCGTAGGAAGTACGTACGACCGTTTTTATGTGAGCTTACCGGATCTGGGTTAAAGCAAGTTATACTGGAAATATTTTTAAGAAGAAGGACAAGAAACAAACGAAACGTTTGTTTATGTGTGTATATATATGAAGATCTGCATTGCTGATAATGCAAATAAAGGCATTAAAACGTAATATAAGTGGTTATTCTATACACATTTTATTTTACTATAAACTAATCCTAATCCCCATGGCCAATTCCAAGCTGTCGGTTACGCTTCCACGTTCAACGTCGTGTCCCACGCCTTCGCATTGACCTGCTTCAGAATTGCCTTTAAGCCCCGTCCGGGGCCACACTCGAACGTTCGTGGAAAGTGTTCACCCTGCTTCCGCTCGTACATGATGTGCAGGGTCTGCTCCCACTTGACCGGTCGCACGATCTGCTTCGGCAGCTGACCAACAATGTGTCCCGCGGTCTTGTAGCACTTCCCGTCCACGTTAGAGTGTACGCTGATGAGCGGTTCCTCGACGCGTATCTTTCTCAGTGCCGCCGTAAACGGTTCCACCGCCGGCTGCATCAGCTCCGAGTGGAATGCACCACTCACGGGTAGCCGCTTCATTCGGCGGATGTTAAATCGCTTCGCGTTTGCCTCGAGATACCGAAGCGCTTCCTCGTTGCCGGCCAGCACCTTACACCCGGGATAGAGATAGTTCGCTACCCGACAGTCCGGGTTTTCGATGCCCTTCTCGATGCACCAGTTCTGTGCCTCCTTGCACGCTTCGCCGATGCGTCCATCGGCACCGAACAGCACCGTGACCATACCGCCCTTCGCTTGCTGGCTCGCCAGCTGCATCGCCTCGGCCCGGATCTGCACCAACCGGAGGCCCTTGTCGAAGGGGATGGCACCGGCAAACACGAGCGCGGTCAGTTCACCTAGGCTAAATCCGGCCGTTGCGAAACAGTTGTCGATTGCATTCGGACGCTCTTCGCGCAACTGTTCGAGCGCCGCCAGCGAGGTTACCATCACCGCCGGCTGGCAGTACTTCGTTTGGTCGAGCTTACTTTTCGGTCCCTCGATGCAGATCTTCAGCAGATCGTACCCGAGCACCTCGTTCGCCAGGGCGAAGATGTCGCGTGCGCCAGGAAACTTCAGTAGCTTCGAGCCCATCCCCACGTACTGCGTGCCCTGACCGGGGAAAAGTATGATGTTCGTTTCGCGAGGATCGATCTTTGGTCGGGCGGCTTTTTTGGACTGATCTCGGGTGATGTAGGTTCCGGCCACGTACGGAAGAGTTGCCCAATCGTTGTCCGAACCGTCGGCGGATTTGATGTCCTCGAAGGTGGCGGCATTCTCTAGCAGTTCTTTTACCTTCTCCGAACCGATCGGTGGAACTTTCGCGTCGGTTCCGAAGCATCGCAACGTGCGATGAAACGCACGATTGAGCATTTCTGTTATTTTACTATAAATATGCCACTAAATTAAACTAAAAATCTTCACACCAATGCGATAATATCTACCCTTTCTAGCGGACACGACCGCCGGTTGAACGTGTTGTTTACAAAAAATGCGTATGACAACCGGTTCTGTCATCGTGACAGCAGCAAGAAACGAGCATGCTGCTATGTTATTGTTTACATTCGTCGCAAGAGTCCGCGCAGCTCGTGTTCAACAGTTCCAATTTACTAAAAGTGCAACATAATCTTGCTAGCAATGTGCAGTATAGTTGAAGACGATTTTGGTGATGAGGGAGGAGCGCACGGAATGAAGGAGGATACTCCACAGCCCGAACTAGCACCGAACGAGCTGTGCCGGAAGTGCAATACGGAACCGGCCGTGTTGAAGCTGAACCTGAAAGAGCCTCAGTGTAGGATGTGTTTCCTGAACTACGTCCGGCACAAGTTCCGTGCCACCCTAGGTTCCTCGAAAATAGTGCGTCGGGGATCACGTGTGCTCGTTGTTTTTACCGGAACGCAGGAAAATGTGACCTTGCTCGATATGATTCGCTTCGGTTTGGAGCAAGATTCGTTCAAGCAGCTCCGGATAGTTCCTGTCCTGCTGTATGTCGATGACGAGTTTGTTGAGCGAACAAACGAAACGCGATTGGACCTATTGGCCAAGCGGTTGGATGTTCTCAGGCAATTCATAAACTTCCCCATGTACTACACAGTGAGCGGGTCCTCGAAGCATGTTGAGTTAAACCTCGACGAAGCGTTCGTTCCGAGTGATTTTCAGGCAGACGAGACTCGGTTAACTCAAGCACTTGACGCACTCCGGTCGGTTTCGTCCAAGCAGGACCTTCTGGAACAGGTACGGAAGCAAACGTATCGGAAAATGGCGTCAGCTCTTGACTGTAACTACGTATTCCTGTCCGACATTGGGATCGATCTGGCAAAAATGCTTCTCTCGAACGTGGCCCTAGGACGGGGTTGTTCGCTCGCGCAAGATGTGGCCTTCTGTGACGATCGTGACGATACGGTGAAACTAATACGTCCCATACGCGACCTAAATCCGGACGAGATCAGCAATTACTTTCAGTTCAGTGAAACGCCCCTGCGCTACCTACCACAGGAGAAACTCTTTATGGAAAAACCAAGTTTACAAAATCTCACGGCCAAATTCATTGACAACCTACAGCAAAGTTTCCCGTCGACGGTTTCCACAGTTTTTCGTACCGGTGACAAACTCGATGCACCGAAAGCGGGACCGGTCGCAATTGGCTCAAAAGAGGAATCCGATTTACTCGCCCTGTTCGACGGAACACTCACCCTCGGCGACAATAGCAGTCCGGCGGCTGTAATTGACCGGTGTCGCTTTTGTGGTGCTGCCCTAGACTATCACGGTTCAAAAACACTGTATGCAACGGAATATTCAAGGTTGGTTTCATCGAGGATAAATGCCGCCTGCAGTCATGAGGATATTTTGCAAAAGTCGAAGCAGATGGAGCTGGACGCGGAACGAGCCGTGAATGGCGACGACGGCGGTGAGCGACGTGCGCTGCTGAAGCACCTTTGCCATGGGTGTAGGAATATATTTACCGATATAAACGATTAAAATTATTTCTACGTCCGATGCAATAGATTGTGAGAAATAAATGGTCTTATGCTGTCAATACATAAAACCGAATATTTCTGAACAATGAACCTTAATTTTTCTAACGTTTTGCAGTATGTAATAGCTTTACGATATCTGAAAGAGGCGCGTGTGAAAGAACAATACTACAAAGGTTTGTCACTATGCAGTTAATCCGATTACCGCTCACAATAATCTCAATATTTAGCATTATTGCGCAATGCATCGGGGTAAGAGAGGTTAATGCATTGCTTACTTTCGCGAGAGAACTACAAAGATTGTACTGGGACAAAAAACATAGCAGTTCATTGCAGTTTCTCTCCAGCAAAGAGGAACTTGAATAGCAGTAAGAGAACGCTATATTTGGACTATCCTGCAGTTTACGTGGCTTATTCGCAAATCAATGCCACAGCACGTTTTGTCTAAATCGTATGTGCATGCGATCATTCACACTTGAAAGTGTACCAAAGATGCTACGTTGCGTTTATGGCTGCATATGGTTCGTTTCATAGTGTACGTCTGAGCAATCTTATCAAGAGAACCGGCTATTTAGCACTTGAAGAGCAAATAAAAAAATGATGAAAATACGCGTTGAAAGTGTATGAGGACATCTCAGTTTGATTCGAGCAGTCAGAAGTGTCGATTCGTGTTTGCGCGAATGATGAACGGATTCGAATTTCCACGCGATATATCCATCATGGAAGAGATCTTCCAGGCCATTTCCGATAGGAAGGAAATCGATTTAGCCAGCTGTTTGGAGCAAGCGACCGTTGAGACCACCTTAAAGTTCGAATCAACGTACGGTGTGTCGCCCTTGGGCTGGTGTCTTCAAATGGGTGATATGAGTCATTTCGGTTTGGTGCGCGCTATGCTGGCAAGTGGATTGTACGATTGCGAAATTGTCGATAGCAAAGGACGTACGGTGTTAGCTGGGTTGGCAATCCGGCACGCCGATAAGCCGGAGTTTGTGGAGAGCGTGATAAAGCTAGAAGTTGATGGACTTGCCGATGCAACCGCTTGCTATAGGATGTTGAAACATGATTCCGTGGAACTGTTCAAGCTATTTCTCTCCCTTGAGCAACGTGACGAAAAGCAACTGTTCGAAAGTTTATCCAATGCGTTCATTAAGCTCAATGTCAAGAACTTTGCCCTGTCATCGGAACTACGGATCTTTGTGCAGTGGAAGCTGGCGGACTTTGGCTATCGGCATTTATCTGGCGATTATACTGGGCCATCGTGTGACTGGAGAAGCCATTGCGATGTTATACGCGATTGTTGGCGTGTGATAGCGGAGCGGTACGATAACGGACGTTATGAAGACGTAGATGATCGATTGCTGCATCGATTGACCGTAATTCATAATCATCTCTACTTCCTCCAGTACAAACCGTTCGTTAGTCATTTGCCAATGCGTGAGGCCATATTTTGTGTGGCAATTTTTCTTTTCAACTACAAAAATCTTAGCACAATGTACCATTTCATGGTGAACAAACGTCTTGTGGTAGAATTTGTACGCATGATTTCCCACCAGTTGGAGCTCGTTACAGACTGTCTTACTGGATGCGAAGAACAACTTATAAAGATAGTGAACAAATTTGAAAATCGGGATGACCAAACGAGACACAGTGTTATAGAGGAACTACCGAAGGAAATCAAATCGAAAATCAAGCACCCGCAAAACGTAGCCGATCGACTTATCGCGGGAATGAGAAGGAAGAAATCGGCCGATCTGATAGCGGCAGATATAGTGGCGAGTGAAACGTTCGCCTTGGGCCATCTACTGCGCTGGAAGGATCGTCGCACCGTGCGCAAGCTAATGAAATGCTACAGTAAAATGAAGCAGTTTTACTCGCTGGCGAAGATTCACGCCCAGTTCACGCAGATGGCACAGTCTGACTCGGAAAATGCAGATGTTTTTTTGGCGTGCCTAAAGCGAGCTCTTACGGTTTTGGGTGAGACGATGAAGAACACGAAAAGCACACCCAACATGCCCAACGATCGCGTGAGGCACACGTTGGAACAGTTGGTTACGCCCAAGCTGTCCGAGTTTAACATCTTCCATCGAAACATGTACGCGAAGGCATTTTCCCTGGAACAACTGTTGATCGTTGATAGTTTGGAGAGGAGAATCCTCATCAATGTGCCCAAGTACATGACGGTCGTTCGAGTGATGCTTCTGTTATTGTTTATACTTGTAGCCGCCGATATTCGACGTTCCTTTTACGGTATGCTATATCGTTGTGACTCTCTAGCTGCGGTACGATCGCTACTGCTGTACGTTGGAAAGGAAGACTCACTATGGAAGACGCAGCAAGACAGCTTCAGAGAAGTGCAAAAGTATTTTGCCAACGTTAAGGAGCTTCTAATGGAACAAAAACAACAACCAGTGGGACAGACTACGCAGTTTGCACACGTGGAGCAACAGTTTGAGCAACAGTGTGCTATCGTTGATGAGCTGAAAGCGATGCTAGCAACAGAAAATGAAGTAACTTACACAAGCGTACACAAATCATGCTTTGCTTGCGACGATATGCCGACTTTTCGACGGCTTCTGCTCTGGAAAATCGAATCGCACAATCCTAACGGTTTGATGAAAAGAATATCTAGCACGTGGGACACCGCCATCTCGAAACTTTCGTCTATTGTATGGCTCGACACGCGACTGGTGGTGATAAATCCCGCGACCGTACAAAACAAACTCCGAATGGTACAACTGGCCCTGAAGTCAGCACGCTACAGTGAATGCTATCCATACATTCGATCCCTTTCGAGTGATTTGAGAACCTTGGACAGTTTCAGCGATTCAGACCTGCAGAAGTTGAACGAAATGCTACGCCCGTATTACGACAACATATTTTTACTGGACAATAAATGGAAAGCTCTGGAGACATTTTATAAGAATCACAACGTACCTTGGGATAGGCAACTTGCTCGGCGGCTGCGGATCACAGATCAGGAACATTTGCAAAAGTTATTCGATGATCGGCGCACCAGGCTACGATCGATTCTCGAGCATGTTGGCATCCACACGGTAGACGATATTGTGCCGACAGCAACGGCAATATCACCGTGTGTACTAGCCGCCCTCGAGTTCATTCAACTGGAGCTTTGCGAAATGTTGATCGCGGTCAGATATTTTGGTGACAGCTTCTACTATCTGAAGCACCGCGTTCCGATGATCCTGGGTAGAAACTATCGTAATCAGCTGGCGCATGATTCGCTCTCGTACAATCTGTTGACGGATAGTGGCGATTGTAAGCTGTTGATAAATGCGCTCATCTTCGCCAGCACGGAACTTAACTTGTTTGATAGAGGGAGATGCGAAACGATTCCACTAAGTTTTCCCACTCCGGAGAGCACGCACCAATGGGTCGAAGAGCAACAGCAGTTACTAGCAGCCTGTGAAACCGGCAACATAACCGAAATTCATGCGGCTATCCGTGCCGGCGGCGAAATAAGATGTCTCTTTTGTTCCTCACCGGCTCCACAATACCATGCCGCAAGTCTTCACGAACTACCGAGTCTCGTGCATCGCTTCTACCGCCCTGATACAAGCGCAGTGAAGTTGTTAAATCGTTACTTTTTAAATTTCGAAAATTCTTACCGCTTTCCGCAGGCAATGTTCCAGAGAGCTCTGTTGCTGCAGGATTTTGAAGCATTATTTGAGCATTCCTTTAGCATGCCATCGATTCCGTTGGATGTATTTGCCTGGCCGCAGCTTACGTCCAACTTGACGCCAGAATTCTTTAGCTCGATGTCGTTACTAGGCAAACAAACGAGCATGAAGCACTTCCTCGACTTTGGAAATGAAACGTGCGCCCGGGAGCTTTTGTTCGATAATATCGAACATGACGCGCAAGGCCCATTGAGCCATGCGATTGCACGTGGAATGCGCTCAATCGCCGGTCTGTTGCTACAGAAAACTTCACGCTTGCATCTAAAGACCCTAGAGCTGGCCATTGTGGTGCACTGGAATGACATGCTAAGCGACATCACTGCTAAAACCGAACTCGATGCCAACGGTTACATGACCATGCTCCAAACCGCCATAAAAGTGAACAATGAGAGGGCGTTTGTGTATTTACTCGATCAAGATAGAAATCACTCTAGGGAAGCTTTGAGCAGCTGCTATACTACGGCCGCGCATCATGGAAGACACTGCATTTTGAAGTACTTACTAGAGCATTGTCTTTTACAGGATTCCACCGCTCTGTCCACTGCGCTTCATCTGGCTGCTTTACGGAATCACACCCCGTGCGTTCGATTGTTATTAGATGCAGGAGCTGCAGTCGATGTGGTAATGGCCAGCTACCATTTTGCCGAGAAAAACACCCTACTCCTGCTGGTCATGTTTGGTCAGGTTCGGCTGGTGCGAAGAGTGAAATCCATAAATCGTTTGATCTACGGTACTCTTATAAAACATCCTTTTTCTGTGGCCGTGCAGTACGAAACAGCTTCTCCGAAAATGATACGCGCACTGCGGTTACTAGGATTCGACTGGCTCGATAGCTCAACGACGCTGCATGAGCTTATCCCGTACGGAACTACCCAGCCTACTTGGAGCACCATGTGGGGAGAAATTGACGGCCGACTTTTGCAAAGCGCCATACTTGCTACGGAACACTGCACATTAGTGAAAAATATCCTGCAGAGATGGAAAATGATTGCGTTTGTCGAGGAAAGCAAAATGGGCCACACATCCTTATATCGTGCTGCAACTGCCGGCGATTCGAACATATTACGAAGACTGATGCAACGTTCTCGTAGTATGCGACTGCTGGACGATATTGGCGTTCTTCGAGACATTGTGTTCCAGATGGGATCGGAGAGCGTTCAGTTCTGCACGAAGCATAGAAAATGGGATACGGTAACATGTGTTGATGCCATGGTAAACGGTTTAAGTACTCTTCAACGGAGCAATGAATCGAATTGGCATGAGTGTAGTATAGACGCTGGTGTGCCTGTTTCCTTTTTTGTTTTAGCTTCTAGACAAATAGCTGCGCCAGTTAATGTGGAAATTCAAATAAGGAACACAGCGGAGCTCCTCCCTAACATGCAGGACTTAATCGCCATCGCAAATGCAATGTTCAGCGCACAATCTGCAGTATACGCGACGTTTTCTCAATCAAACCGCACCGTGCATTTCTTGCAAGTGGATGATTTATGTTGCGCGTACGATATCTTACCGTCGGATAGTGAAATTGATCTTTCCCGGGCAGTGAACGCCAGAGCCATTGCTGGAAGAACTGTTTTGTACAGTGAAATTTCAAACCAATGCAGTCTGGACACGATTAAGCTGTTGGTAGAAGCTGGCGCTAATCCTTTGCTCGCAGACGACAACGGCATTGCACCCATCCACGTGGCGCTACAGAACTCCACCGAACCTGAAGTTGCACTGTATCTGATTGACGAATGTCTCGAGCGCAATCTACGCAATGGGGATGGTGCCAACTTATTGGAGCTTACGGATGGGTATGGGCAAAACAGGATCATCCATACGGCTGCTGCTCGCGGGCATCAGGCGGCCGTGGAACGATTGCTTGAGCAGAAAATAGACGTGACGGTGAGGAATAGAACCGGCCAAATGCCAGCACACATTGCGGCAACGGTCCCACTGTATAACGCATCCACAATCTTGAGTTTACTGCTCGACTACGACCCAACAGCAGTAGACATGGCTGACGCAGAACATTCCACCCCGTTGTACTGTGCCGCGATTTCCGATTCCATCGACGCTCTTCGGTCGATCATTGCAGCTTACCCCAATTTTAACATTCCAGCAAATCGAGCCGCCCTCATCGAGGCAGCTGAGCAATGCCATGTTCGCTGGCTGAAGGAATTTGTTTTCGCTGTCTGCGAACGAGGCTTGCGCGGTATCACGAAGATGTGCGAGGAAGATCTTGTAGTCTTAACACTGCCCTGCAATGACTACCGGCTGTCGGAGGAGCTGCTGGAATACGAGTTGGAGCACGAACTAGAGGAATCGACGGTCGACGATCTACCCCGCCTTGAAGCCGTTCTTGATGGTGCTAGTGCAATGGATCCTAAAGACCTGGAGGGAAAAGGTGAATCGCTAAAACTCCTTGCCGTTTTACGTGAAATGGTCAAGGCTTTGAAATAAATTGGGCAATGGATCGAAATTTTTAAAGTAATTGTTGAAAAGTTGAAATAAATTGTATGTATTCCCAAGTGTGCAAAATGTTACAGATTAGATCACTTTCATCTGAAAGTCGAACACACCCAACTGTGCAAAATTTTACAGATTAGATTTTGGATTTTACAGAAAGCAAAATAACAGGGAAAGAAAAAAGGGGAGGGGTGCCGTTAACGCCCTCTGTTGGTAAAGTCGAACGGTCTTCCGTTCGATCCTGTGTTCGACTGTCAAATGAATGTGATCTAATCTGTCAAATTTTGCACAGTTGGGAATTTTCGGATATTTTGGTACACTTGAAATGTGCATGGACGAGAGGCTGGTTCAGAAAGTTTCAAAATACAATTCGAAAGTCATTTTTGACAGTTGATCCTGTTGTTTTATTCTACAAACCTTTATTATTGCGTGAAGAACGATACAAAAAAGATTTTGAAATCAATTTTATATTTATTAACAAGTCTACAAAAAAGCATAGTCTTATCGAAAGAAAACTAATTGCATAGCAATTGCCTCGGTCTCATGGTGTCAAGCCATGTTGGCAATTTAGTCCAAGTGAGCCAACCCGTTCGGTTTAAAGTGTTAGTGAGCAAAAACGAAGAAGGTCGTGCAGTTCGCTCCGTGATTTTTAAACCCCCAATTTTGCCTGGAAAACCGCTGAAAACACCCTCGAAACGCTGTTAAAATGTAAGTACATCAAATGGCTAATGTGAAAAGCATGGGGACTTACAGGTGAAAGTGTTTTATGCATAGAAAAACTGGCATTGAAAATTTCATCATTCGCTAGCTTCATAGATTCCAAGATGGCGGCCGTAGGAAACGGAATAGTTTTTTTTCCTGCTAATTGACTCTGCTAGTTTGCTAGGGTGTTGCTATGCATTACCCCAAACGCCGTGGAAAGTTAGAAAACAGAAACTATTTTCCGCATTGCAGTACAGCTGCAGTTCGAACGGTTCATATACTACGCATTATTTAGCATTTGCTGTATTGATTTTCAATATCACGTATCTAAGTGCGATGCTTTAGGAGCAATTATTCTTTTTTTTTTTCAATAATGAGTCGGCGCACTGCAGTGATGACAAAGTTGCTAATACCGTGTTTACCTGGGTTGTGCTTTCTTTTCTTTCGTCTCCAAACACACAGGTACGGAAATCGCCCACAACCTGGCAACGGTGGCTTCAACCGTGGTGGAATGCAGGGTGGCCGTCCGGGCGGTCCGATGGGTGGTGGTTTCCGGCGCGATGGAGGAGGCGCTGGTGGCTACGGCGGTGGCAATGGGGGATCGTTCGACCGACAGTCCAACAACGGCAAGAACCTTCGCAACGTGAAGTGGGAACCGGAGGACCTGACGCCGTTCGAGAAGAATTTCTACCAACCGTCGGCCGGACTGATGGGTCTGTCGGCGACGGACATTGACAGCTATCTGAACAAGCATCAGATCACGCTGAAGGGCCGCGATGTGCCCCGTCCGAGCATGGAGTTCGAGGACGGCGGGCTGCCCGTGTACATCATGGAGGAGCTGAAGCGTCAAGGCTTCAACAAACCGACGGCCATTCAGGCCCAGGGCATGCCGATCGCACTAAGCGGTCGCGACATGGTCGGTATTGCACAGACCGGATCCGGCAAGACGCTCGCTTACGTTGTACCGTCGCTGGTGCACATCCAGCACCAGGCCAACATTCGGCGCGGCGATGGCCCGATCGCACTGATCCTGGCGCCAACCCGCGAGCTTGCCCAACAGATCCAGCAGGTGGCGACCGATTTTGGTTCGCGCGTCAGCGCAAACAATACGTGCGTTTTCGGTGGCGCCCCGAAGGGACCGCAGATTCGGGACCTCGAGCGGGGTGCCGAAATTGTTATCGCCACCCCCGGGCGGTTGATCGATTTTCTTGAGCGCGGCATTACAAATTTGCGCCGCTGCACCTACCTGGTGCTGGACGAAGCCGACCGCATGCTGGACATGGGCTTCGAGCCGCAGATTCGCAAGATCATGGGCCAGATCCGGCCCGACCGGCAGGTGCTAATGTGGTCCGCCACCTGGCCGAAGGAGGTGCGCAATCTGGCGGAAGAGTTTCTGGCCGACTACATCCAGATCAACATTGGTTCGCTGAACCTGTCGGCCAACCACAACATTCTACAGATAGTGGATGTGTGCGAGGACTACGAGAAGGACCAGAAGCTGATGAAACTGCTGACGGAGATTTCGGCCGAGCCGGACACGAAGACGATCATCTTCGTGGAGACGAAGCGGCGTGTGGACGACATTACGCGCATCGTCAACCGCAACGGGTGGCGTGCGGTGGCCATCCACGGTGACAAATCGCAGCAGGAGCGCGATTACGTGCTCAGCACATTCCGTAATGGGCGCCAGGGCATCCTGGTGGCCACGGATGTGGCTGCGCGTGGTTTGGGTAAGTTTTTATACCTCGACCGTTGTCGTTCATTCTTATTCAGCGTAATAGTGCATTCATTTCCTCCATGAGCAACCAAAAATGAAAAAAAAATCATAAAACAGTATTGTATACCAACAAACGCATGGTAAATGTAGAGACTGACGTCTGTTTCGAGCGGCACTAGTAAAATGAGAATTGCTCCATTGGAAATCGCTTGTTAGAGGCGTGATGTCTGTCTGCATGTTTACCTGTTGGTTACAAAATATTCCTGTCTCTTTGAAAGCGAACAAAACAAGAAAACCAGAAACGTTTGCAGTCTCTTGTAACTTACACACGCCTCACACTTTTCACATTTTGGAATCTTTTATTCAATTACTGTTGGGATAGTTATTCTGTGTTCCGTTGTGTGTGCGCGCGCGTTCCTACGGCGTGCAACGAACCTTATCTAGCAATCTTACATCATCTGCAAAAAGAACCTGTTGCTTGGCATTTGATATTTCTTCAACTTTCCCTGTACCTTATCAAAACATACCTTTGTTACACCAACCTGATGATGTCAAAGAAAAGACACTAAATGAATCAATGAACTGCGCCCTTGAATCAGCACGGGCCCCTCATCGTTCGTTGGTTTAACGAAAAAGCGAATACAAAACCTTGTCAGTCAATTGATTACGGGCCGAGATCTCGATATTTACTATTAAGCGCAAATAGTAGAACCTGAAAACGTATACGCAAGACGCGAAGAGTGCTAATGGGTTAGGGTAATGATGATGTGTGGAGCCAAAACAGACATTATATATGTATTTCGCGAGTTGTCACAAACAAACAGGATTGCATTGCAATATTGTCGCCTGTACCTGCAATACCATCACCCTCCCGTGCTTAGCGAAGTTCGTTTGAGCGTGATTAGCGGGAAAAAGAGAGGGAGAGCGAGAGAGTCACATCTGCTTTTAGGGATATTCTTCTGTATTTGTTTGAACATATTGTTTCGATTGCTGTTTTGCGTAATGAACGAATGAGATACGAAAATATGCGTGTGATTGTGGTCACGGCGCACAAAGGTTTTATGTATTTCCTGTATTCACATGCGTCCTGTAACGTAGCTTGAGATTTACAGCAGTGTAGGGAGCGTGGCTGAACGATTAAAACGACGTTCCTTTGTCGATACCGGTAACCTGAACGACTTACCCGGCCGGATGAAGTTGGCGCAGTGGTAAGTATGTTTAATTTTAAATTAAAACGGTATATTTTCACAGCTTAATCACGACTGGGAAGCACCTAAACGCAGTACCACCCTTCCCGCAGTATTCAAGCAGTAATATGGAATCATGTATTGGGTAAATTGTTACATATCTAATGTCGTGAATACCAGGAAAAATATAAAATTACGGTAGTTAAATTTTGTATGGTCTGCTCGCGGGGATCGTTCGGTTGGCATGCGTCATTGGCCGTCACCTGGCCGGTGATCATGGCAAAGTCCGAGAACTATCGACCCGTGGGCACCTCACAGAGGCTTTTGTATCGCAGCTGAAACACGGAACAAATATGGAAGGCAGTTGATCGCGAGCAGTGTGCTTTTTGTGCTTGATTGTGGGTGCGCCATTCGAACGCATACTCATTAGGCTGTAAGACTTTCATCACGGTCAACGCGCAGAATGTTTGGTTCAATGTCTCAATTTGAGTCGGCCACTTTTGAACCGTTCTGATCAGGATCATTTCAGATCAGAAAATATTAATTTTAAGCGTCTGCTAGGCTAAGAAAAATGTTTGTTTTTGGTTCCTTCATTGTTACGTTGTATCGTTTCTTTCAATGCCCCTCCGTTGAGCCTGTTGCCGTCGTTTTTTGTCGATTCTAACCGCGTGTGCTTTTGGATGTGGAGCAGAGAAAGAGACGCAAGCAGACACTACTCATTCAACTAACCTAAAACACTCCCAGATGAAGTCACGTTTAATCACGAGCTCGATACACGTACTGTTTCTATTGTTATCGTAGTTCTTCACCCACGCCTAAGGACTGGAACTCGCCGCTATCTTTGGTCGCATAGTGTGTGTGGGATCGAACTAATCGTACAATCCGGACATTAAATTTATTTTGATTTCCTTTTTCGCATTGTTTGTGCCGTTCTGAATCTTTCACTTTCATCTCCTCCATGAACAGATGCTGACTAGCCGCCCCCTTTTTCAAAATATTGAGCTTTCTATTTTCCCACGACCCTGCTATCATACATATGCCAATTTATCATGCAGAATAAGAATGTGTGGCATCCGCTGCATCCGTTCCGATATATTAACATGCATCGAGATTAGTGATATACGTGCATCCCAAGTAGAGTAGATTTGTCTCTTAATATTTAGAAGATTCGACTGCCAAAATAAAGAATCGAATCATTTACTCTTGGAATCGATTCGACTTTTCTAGCACGTCACTAGTCGAGAAGCTTCACAAACACACACTTATGTTTTTTTTTATTTCAAATTTGGGTTTGATTTTTGTGAATGGAGGAGGGTTTGTTGTCTACGCAAGTTTTGCTATTGCACTGCTTCTTCTAGTGATCCATCCACTATCCAAGCTGCCTGCGTGATAGCAAACTAATTTCATCTAACAATTTCGCATGCTGCGCGCGCGCATCTGTGTGTGTCAGAGTCTATGATCCTACAGAAACAGAAGCCAACTAATTAATGATTGTCCGGCTTTCGAAATCTCGCTAATACCTTTATATACCCTACATCGGCTACATCTGTGCAATTTGAAAGTATTCGTCCGTGGGGCTATTGTACTCCCCTAAACCCACCTGAACTATGACTCGGATTCGATATCGGCTTTGAATGGGCTTTACTCAAAACTGGCAGCAGCACACGGGGCCGTGTGTTGTGGACGTGTGTGGTAAGACGCCGTGCACTGCCGGGATCAGATGTTCCTTAAGAGTGAGTGAAACGTTTAGAAGTACCTAAAAACAGACAGTATATATGTATCGACGAAAGAAGCTTATGTTAAAAATGTGATCTCCAGGCCATATGTTTGACTGTACAAAGGATGAAATCGGTTTTTTGTGTGTTCTTTGCGAGAGACGAAAGCGCAGATATTTTGAGAGCATATTAGTGGATTTGTTACGCCCAGAACTTTGATTCTTTCACTCCATATAAATTGCTTATGTATACATCGTTCAGAAATTGGCAACATATCTGTTAATTGGATTAGAATTGCATGCATTTGGAGCAGATAAGGAACTACTACTAAATTGTGCTTTACTGAACCAGTGAGAGAAAGAGTGTGCAGCTGATGAAATCCAACTCTAGTATATCATCTGAGCTCTGCTGTGCGATAAATATCTGTGGTTAGTCGTTGCTTATCTCCCTCTCCCACCCGCATACTGGCCCGAGAACCTTCAAGCTCTTGAGGGTCATCGTATGCAGCATTGAATGATGGATGATTTGTGAGATATGATTAGAAAGAATTCAAGAATAATGTTATCCCACGCTAATTTATGCTTCCTACACTCTTGTTCTCCTTTTTCGTCACCTCATTGGAGCCGAGTTAATCAAACTTGCTCGCAAGCATTTCCCGGTTCGCGGGTGTCCAATGATGCGAGACCGAAATGATGCACCCACTTTTCTGTTCGTTTCGCAAAAAACAAATATGTATTACAATATAAAGTATCCCCTTTTTTCACTTTCCAAGAAACCAAAGATTGTTTCGCTTCCCACATTCCCACAGTTTCTTCTATTTGTCCAAAACGACACAGCACTGGAATACTTTCCCACGTAAACCATCTTACCCAGGTTGCAACAATCCTCTCTCCCGTTTGTTACGATGTGTGTTTTTACTCTCGAGGACGGCTTGAGTTGCCATTTTCTTCGGTGTTGCCGAACTTTCCTCTCCCAACCATCTTCTCTGCCAATGATATAAGCGAATAACATAAGCCTTCCCCCGTGTGTCACATGCCTCCAGATGTGGAAGACGTAAAGTTCGTTATCAATTACGACTATCCGTCGAACTCTGAAGATTACGTACATCGCATCGGTCGTACGGGACGCTCGAACAATACCGGCACCGCCTACACGCTGTTCACCAACTCGAACGCCAACAAAGCCAACGACCTGATCAACGTGCTGCGAGAAGCGAATCAGGTAACTTGGCTTAACACGACAACACGATTCGAAGCGTTCTCTCACTCACACCGCATGGTATCTTCCTCTCCTTCTCGCACAGGTGATCAACCCGCGTCTCGTCGAGTTGGCCAAACCGAACATGGGCAAAGGTCGCCAGCGGTACAGTAATCATCGCTTCGGTGGACAGCAGAACCGTCCTCCACGCGACGGTCCGTATGGTGGAGGACCACGACACGATGGCGGTGCCGGACGTTTCGGTGGACAGCGTGACGGACCGCCGAAGTACGGTGGTGGTGGTGGCCGTAACGATGGTGACAAGTACGGTCCGCCCCGCGGTGACAATAGGCTCTCCATGTACGGTGGTATGGCCGCCGGACTGCCGCCACAGACACTCGGTGGTCTCGCGGCCAGCACGGCCATGGGAGGCGTCAAGCCACCGGGCGTCGGTGGAAGTGGGCAGCGTCAGAGCCGCTTCTCGGCACCACCCACCTCGGCAACGGCTGCGGCCGCCGCTGCAGCTGCCGCCTTCGCCTCTAACTATCACCAACAACAGCAGCAGCAGCAGCAGCAGAGCAAATATCCCGGTGCGACGTCGGTGGGCGCAGGTCTAGCTGGTGCGCATCCTTCCGCTGCGGCTGTGGCGGCAGCTTACGGCGCGTCCGCTGCATCGTACAAACCACAGTCCGCTTCCGCTAGCGAGGCGGCCCACCATCTGTACGGTGGTGGCAGTGGCAGCAGCGGAGGCTACGGTGCACGATCACAGGCCTCCGCGCTACCGTCGGCAGCGGCTGCTGCTGTAGCCGCCGCCGCCTACCAGTACGCTGCAAACGGGGCAACTCCGGCGTTCGCCTATCCGCCGCCGCAAGTCGTGCTCAACTAAAGCGTGTGACGTTCGATGGGACGCGCGTACAAAACATCAACCTTCATCCCGCTAAACTAATACCATTTATAAGTTAACGAAACGGACCGGATTCATTTAGATTTAGTTTAATGAATTTTACGAACTCACTGCTTCACACGGTGGGATATATGCATAAACAAAATTAAACAAACCCTCCAATAACCCCATCGTTCCCATTAGTTAAACGGATTTATGTTTAGTCATCAACTAAAATATGGGCATACGTTTGTTGCTGCAGCCTTGTCACGCATCTCAAAGGCACCTCAAGCTGTACCTTCATCCGCGCCGATAGAGTGATATACTTTGTTCTTTTCTGAGGCATGATTGAAGTATGCCTATTATATTATTTATGCTTTCACCGACATACAATTTGGAGCATTCCAGCGTGTTCGATTCGCGAGAGTGTCATCGTTTGGAGAGCTCAAACTTTCTTCCAAAAACCGAAGCTGTCGACACGCGCTGGAAAGTTCCACAATACTTAGATAATTCCATAATTTTACCTAATGATGTGCACCCCTAGTTGAACGGGCGTGTTCAGGGTGTGTATATTAGAAAGATTCCCTTTCAGGATACTGATGATCATCCTGAGATGGGTGCCAAAAACGTTGTCATAGAACAACACGGTGGTTATGCACGGAGTGTATCTTCTGTTTGTTTTAGTTAGTTGTCTCCATTGTCATACATTTTCTCAAATCTGAATGATCTATAATTGAAATCGAATTTTATCTTAAAACCACATGAAGAGCACACCATCAATCCATATGTCAACTTTACAGTTTCAGCTCTACACCACAACAAATTATAATTGCAGAATTCTCATGAAGAGAGAATTTCATAACAGCAACAGAACAAGTGACAAATTTTGGAATGTAAATAACACGTTTACTAGCAACAAACCAATCGCTCTGGCAGCATAGATGCTGCCGGGCGTTTGGGCTCGATTTAGCCAAATCTAAACCAACAACAAATGGAGTGTGAACGAAGCAAAGAGTGGGAATATGGTTGACCATCTCCTTTATGCATCCGTCTAGTAGAGACTTTTAATCGCAAACAAAAATTCAAATGAAACAGTAGCACCTCTACTCACCACCCCCACGCATCAGTTCCGCTGGTGATAGAATAGTGACAACAGCAAAGCAAACGCTAACCGAACCGGAAGTGACTACAAAAAGTAGACATATATACATGTAATTTTGGTAGATTAGTGCATTTGTCAATGCGTCTCATTGGTGTATTTGTTTGGGCGTGGAAATATGGTGTATTTCCCTAACGTTTGTTTTCTATATAAAAGCAAAAAACACGCAACTACAACTGTGAACTATTCAAATTCAAACTTCAAAGATGAATAAAAAAAAGAACGTAACACAAGAGAGAAGGGGAAGAAAGTAACAAATCTTGAATTCGCTCACATTGTTGTACGAAACGAAACGGTAACTCCATTGCGCTCTGTACTTTGTACCACGGCCTCAACCGTCCCGAAGTATATGTAGAGGGTGGACGAGCTCTCCTTTTGCCTGGAGTGATGTTTGTTTTGTAGAATCAATAAAGAGTAGTTCAATGCAAAGGTAGAGGTGTAAATGGTATATTGTGCCTTTTCTTCCGAAACGACGATCATGTCCATCAGACCATGGGTGTGCTCCTAATGTAAACAGCCATATTTGGTTGTTTAGCAACTGGCTTTCGTTTGGAGTGACGAAATGGCATCGTGTAGAACGATGTATTTAGAAAATGCAACTGTTTTATTCTCCATTCACCAAATATACATAGTTAATCTAGTTTGTTCGACGATGGGACGACTTCGAAAAGCACTTGAATGAGGAAGGTTAGTTTATCTGCGAATGGAAGAAAGAAAAACATATAGTGAAGATTCTTCCACCGTTTCCATCTCCTGCGAGCTACTTACTGATCCATCGGGGTCGCACTTTGTAATACACGAACGGTGTGTAGACCAGCACTCCGCTCAGGATGAAGGCCACGGCGAACAGGTACTTCGGTGATGGATCGCTGATGA
Source organism: Anopheles dirus (assembly GCA_000349145.1). Classification (NCBI taxonomy): domain Eukaryota; kingdom Metazoa; phylum Arthropoda; class Insecta; order Diptera; family Culicidae; genus Anopheles; species Anopheles dirus. Next base: position 342,171 of record KB672490.1, read on the forward strand.
CGGGCACGATCGACAGGAAGACGGACACGGCCAGCGTAATGTACGGCACGATCAGCGGCACCTTGTACGGTCGGTGGACGTTGGGCTGCGTGCGACGCAGGGCGAGCAGCGCCACCACGGCCGCCCCGTAGAAGAACCAGATCAAGAACGAAGCGAACTCGATCAGCGTCTCAATGTTGCCGACCAGTATGAATGCGAGCGCCAGCGCACCCTGCATCGCCACGGCCGGGGCCGGTGTGGCGCGGCGCACGTGTATGTACGACAACGGTTCCAGCATCTGGCCCTCCTGGCTGGCGACGTAGCACAGGCGCGTGACACCGAACTGGATGCTGAGCGCGCACCCGAACGTGGCCAGCGCGACCCCGAGCGGGATGAGAAACGCGAAGGAACCGAGCGCACGGTCGCCGAAATCGATGCCGACCGCTTCCGAGTCGATCATCTCACCCATCGGCAGGACGGTCATGTAGGCCAGGTTCATGAACACGTACAGTCCGGTAATGATCGGGACGGCAATCATGATCGAGCGCGGGATGTTCCTGTGGAGCGGTGGAAGTTAGCGATTAGCATGCGGAAGTAAGTGCGCGTGACGAGTGACTTACACCTCCGGTTTTTTTATCTCCTCCGTGATGGTCGTGACGCTCGACCAGCCGTCGTACGCCCACAGCCCATTGTAGAAGGCGAGCGCGATGTAACCCGGGTTGGTGTTGGTTCCGCTGAAACCACCCGCCAAATTTTCCGTGTTGCCGATAGCGAGCTGATAGATGCCACCGAAGATGACCACCAGACAGGCGAACACCTTGCAGAACCCGAACACGTTGTTGATCGTGACGTACAGCTTCACGCTGCTGAGATTGATGTAGGTGATAACGCCTGTGCAGACGAAAAGCATTGCGTTTTGCAGGTTAGTTTCGTGCGGCCGACATTACGTAGACATCACCGAACTATTACCTAACCCTAAGATTCCGATCAGCTTGACGAGCAGGTGGAGATCGTCCGCCGGCAGGTGCTCCAGCCCGAGCAGATGCCGCAAGGGCAGTATCGAGTACTCGGCGAACGTCAGGATGATGACGGCGATCTCGGCCGGCCGCAGGATCATCACATACACCCAGGCGCAGATGAACGACGGCAACGGACCCCAGAAGGAGTGCGATTTTTTGAACGCCTCGATCAGGTACGCATACTCCGCACCGGACCGGGGCACGACCGTGCCCAGCTCGGCGAAGCAGAGCGCTCCGAGCAGTGAGATTCCACCGCACACTGTCCACACGACCAGACAGAAACCAACGCTGCCCGAGTAGCGCAGGGCTGCCGTCGGCGACACGAAGATACCGGAACCGATCATCACGCTGATGATCACGTTGATCGCCGACATCAGACCCATCTCGCGCTTTAGGCCGGCGGCCTTCGGTTCCGCAGCGGCCGTCATGGTTCGTGCGGGGAGCTTACTTCACCCTGTCGGGCACTCGGACAAGACCACTTTCACTGCTCAGGAGGCACCGCTGTCGGCGGTGATAAGCACGCTGCTACTACTGCTACTACTGCACGGAAGGGACTGCTACACGGCTGCTGTACGTTCCAGATGGCGTGCTATGCAATGGCGACGCATGTCCGTGGTGTGTAGAGATCTGCAAGAGAGCACAATGCGGCACGTTTGTTATCAACCGTTGATGGGATGTCGCGTATTGCATTGAAGTGGGTGCTCGATTGGACGTGCTCTACGGTGGGAAAATCGAACCAACTTCGCATCCGATTGACGACAACGGCGACAGCGAGTTGACAACAGATACTGAGACACCGGGGTCGCAGGTTGAGTGAACGTGAGCGCGACGAGCACATGGTATTATCTTATCATCCGGTCGGCTGCCTCCCCTCCAGGTGACGGGAAACTGTTGCATCTGTCCCGGGCGCGATGATTCGTTTTACCAATAGCTAATCAATGAACCGATAACGATTTGCCGGTGCCATCATCCCGGCAATGGCGATGTATTCCGCCGATGGCGTTCACTTATCGGTGCGAACGCTACCCGCGCGCATGGTCCCTCGTCTTATCAACCAAAAGTTAATCCATCAATGTGTACACTTATCAGTGAATTTCCTTCCAAAGATAATCTACTCTTTTTGAGGGTCAGTGTGCGCCGTTCGGTCGTCTTTCCATCATTCGTCATTCATGAAGCGGTTATTGATAGAGGCAAGATTTATGGGAGACAAATCCTCGATCTATTGTGTGGAGACTACCCGGCGTGTGTGTACACTACACACGTGACGCTACTAATAACCCTAACGGTAAACAGTCAGCATCGTCCGTCAGCTGCATTCCACAATTACTTCCTCCCCAATGATATGTGTTATTTCGTATCGATTCCGTTCGATAGAGAAGCGTGTCATTCACGAAACAAAATAAATGGCTTTCGCAGGGTGCGTTCCGAGTTTACACTACGTATTAGCGTGCTCCTGCTAATGTTTGTCTTCACTTAAGACATGCTTATCCTAACGGGCCTCTAATGTCGCAATTTTCAGCATGATTAGATGTTGGGCAGAATTGTGAGTGCGTGTGTTGAAACTTCCAGAAGGCGATTAACTTGCCCCCTAAGATCATTTCATAGACTGTCAGCGACCGCGTGGAATAGAGATCATCTTTCCAGCATTTAAGCCCAATTGTGTCATCTTAAAGCGGAAGTTGTCCATTTTTGCCATTTGAATAAGAAACAACTGAGACTCACCATTTTTATCTCGGTGCTTTAGCCATTTATAAATAGCCCATCACTCACAGATGCACACAAAAGGCTAATATTGGTTTACCGATTCCTCTATTAACAGGTACGGTTGGCTAGCTCATCGAAAGGTGTCGATGGACATTCGTAAAGCGGCTCCTTACGGCTCGTGGCGCCCAAAGCATTGCTTGTTCAGGTTACCGCAAGGAGGCGGAGACCAGTGTGGCGTTCTTTCGGATCGGAACCGGGGCAATACATCATTAATTTATCCAAATTGACAGCGCCCAACGACGAGGGGGCGACGCGGTGAACGATAGAGCGTGCAAAAACTTGTCAAACCATCCAACAGGCGGATCAATGAAGCTAGTAGTAGACGCGACCCGTTTCACACCATCACTGGTTCACGCTAGGGATTTGTACGGGGTGCAAGAGATTGGAGGAGACCCATTAGCGTGATGGCGCTAGGGCCATTGGTCGGTGGTACGGTACCATCGTTCTCGATGACGACAGTCGATGAAAATCGAACGCTCATATTGACCCTGTCGCTGGAACGGAGGCACGAAGGACGGGAGGAACAAAAATCGAATATAATTGACTCCCGCCGTTCCGTTCGTGGATGGGTTGAAATCACTTAAAGCCACGCTATAGGTTGGGATTTTGTAGTAACCTAGCAGCGTGCCGTTTCACCACGTGCTACCGTGAGCACGTTGCGCCGGTGTATCGTAGTTGCCGGTACATACGATGTAATGAGATTAAATCAAAATTAATCTTTCTAGGCTGGCGATTGACGGCTGAACTGTGTCCTCACTTTTCTTACACAGGTTGCATCTCTTTCACAAACAATTTACACTTCCCGTTCTCATATTGGCACAATTCATAATCGGAGCAGGCGAGGATCATTAATGGCAGTCACGCGCTCGTCCACAGGCTACTTTGATAATGGGTTATTGTTGCCACACTGGGAGCGAATAGTACGGAGAAAGTTCTGCTCGAATCAGCCAGATTATCGCAGAAGTCCACCCAGTGCTGTGGCACACTACCTAGCACTAGTACAATGAGACAGCTTCATTACGCACTTCTAGAACTGAGCTGATGCTTGAAATTATCACTGCTCGTCTCGAGGGTTGTTTGTTTCGCCCCTTCGAAATTGACTACTGATAACAGATTCATTAACCATCACCGAATTGCCGAGGACCCGAATGGTGCTGTCCGATTTGCTAGGCATCAATCAACTGCGACGTCGGTGTTTGTGATAACACTCACTGGCTAATGATTTCACTAATAGAAGAATAATCGTCCGCTTTGTTCCGTTGTGGGCTACCTGCACCGGATGCTTGTTAATTCACCTTCCAATAATGGTTCGCGGAACGGACTACCGATGCGATAGATTCCTGTACGTGCCCCGGGTGATCCGCTTCCGAGAAGCGTCAGCGTGATACTACGACGTTGTCGACGACGATTTCGAACTGTGCACATGGGGGCCTGGAGTGCGATAGGGAACGGCCGGTGCGATATGTTCTCGCTCGCTACGCCATCGTCTGGCCGTTGGAGCATCATGTGCTCGGAGAGCGTGGCACACACATACACACACACACAGCTACCGTGCCGGCACCAAAGACCGGGTGAATTGTTGGTTAAGGTTGAATGAGTTATGCTACCGATTAATGCTCTGCTGCCGCCGAGCACGACCAGCATGGGGTTGATTTCCTGAGAGGACGAAATCTCGGCTGACGCTCGGATTCCTCATCGAGCAGGATGGCCTATTGTGTATCAATTTCATTCGGAAGTAATTCTTTAAGATCTGTCGTCGTTGCGCACCAGAATCATGCGCAATGGTTGATTGGAGCGAAGAATCGAGTTCGCAAAAGTTTGGTTTCGTTACACATACATACACTAATTTGTTTTTCGATCTAATTTCTAATTTGATTCGATACTCCTTATTTTACAGATCATCAAAACTGGAGCCACTTTTGTTTTATCGTTGAACGATCTGTTAAGAGCGATATTAAAGCCACGATCACGCGAAAGGTACGAAAGGATTACACAGCGTCCACGCACATCAAACCGGGAATGAAACGAATGGAACAAATAGCACAGCAGGACGCAAGGAATTTGCAAAGAATAGAGAAAAAAAACATCGTCGACCTCGTCTGCTCTCCACGTGTTTCATACACGTCATTTTTTTGAAGACATTTTTTTTGCACACGCATGTATCAGTTCCCCCTTTATTTTCTGTTCCGCGTACGCATCCTTGTGAGAACAATGGCAAAAGAAGGGTTATCCTTGAACTGGTTATTTCGTCGTTCGCTCCTGTCAGAAAGCTTGGACAGGAATGCTCATGCTTGCTGCTTTGGATGCTTTTCCGCAATTTCTCGGAAAACTATGAGTGTTTGCCTTGTTATCACCACGCCAGTTGAAGAATATTTAACTGAGTGATTATTTACTTATAACTTGGTGGGTTGAGGATTCATTTACGTTCCTGTTGTGTTATTCCCCTTTCAGTAGAGAGCCGCCTTAAATGACGAAAAAAGAACTTAACGTTCATTTCAAAATGCTTTTGATTCGGTAGTGTTTGGCAACACTGCATACCTCCACCGAACTCTGACATATGTCAAAACGAGTTTGCTTTGTTGGTAAACATCCAAAACATAAACGAGCGGAAACGTTTCTCCCGGATTTGTGAATTTAAAACGGCTAAAAATGACTCGTCACGCTAGAAATTGCACCGCCGGAGCGGTTTACACGTACCACGAAAAGAAAAAGGACGCGGCAAACTCCGGCTTCGGCACAACGTCCCGTCGCATCGGGAAGGATTCGGTAAAGAGTTTCGACTGCTGCTCGCTGACCTTGCAGCCTTGTCGCAATCCAGTGATAACGTACGTTTCCGCTATCGTGAAGTACATTTCAACGCTCTCTCTCATGTTCATCGTGGTTAATATTACAGCAAAGATGGCTACCTCTTTGACAAGGAAGCGATCCTGACGTACATCATATCGAAAAAGAACGAACACAACCGCAAGATGAAGGAGTACGAGAAGCAGGTGAAACAGGACGAACAAGACGAGGCAGCAAAAGCGAACGCCGAAGTGCAAAAGAAGCTGGACAAGTTCATCTCGACGGAGAAAAACATCGTCAGCAACAAGACGGTCACAGTGAATGGTAAACTCTCGGAAGGGCTAAAACCTTCCCCGTAGGCATAGCAAACTCAAGCGCGCTTCGTTCCCACAGATCAACAACCGAGCACCAGCGGAGCCGTCTCGAACGTGTCCCTCGGTAAGCGAAAAGAGCTGCCCAGCTTCTGGGTCCCGTCGCAAACACCTGCGGCCAAGGTTTCCCGCGTCGAGAAGCCCGACAGCAAGATCTACTGTCCCGTGTCGAGCAAACCGCTAAAGGCGAAGGACCTGATCGAGGTGAAGTTTACGCTGGTAAAAGATCCGGCCGATAAGAAATCGCTGATTGCGAAGGAAAACCGCTACATGTGTGCGGTGACGCACGACATCCTGAACAACTCCGTACCGTGTGCCGTGCTGAAGCCGACGTAAGAAACGCGGGGCGATGGTTTTGTGCATTTCTGCCAATTGCTATTTTATTGCTGATCTTCCAGTGGAGACGTTGTTACGATGGAGTGCATTGAGAAGCTTATTAAGAAGGACATGATACACCCCCTGACGAACGAGAAGCTCTCCGAATCGGACATTATTCCACTGCAGCGTGTAAGTGCATTGCGATCGATGTAGGTGATTTCCTTGTTTTAAGTACAGGTTTGTTTTTATTCGCACTACAGGGTGGAACTGGCTTCGCTACTACGAACGAAAAGCTGGAGGCTAAGGAGCAGAAACCATGTCTACAAGTTTAATGTCTAAGTAGTGTGCTTTACTGTAAGTCATGACCCAATAAATGTAATTCTACTCGCTAAGATGAAAGACATCGGTCATGAAAAAATCATTTCTTAAGGTGAAAGGTCATGATGACTTGCTTATATGTTGGAGACACACAAAATCATTAAGAAGCGATATTAGCAGCTGGTCAAACACCTCAGTGCAATAGAAATTATTCTTCCGACCAAAGAACAACATCATAAGAGCACGAACCGATGCGTCATGCAGTTATAAGTACCCGTAATAACCCTCTAGAGATACACTGTGTGTGCCGTACTGGACGTCGATTATTGTTGGCTCCATGCATCGCCCTACCGTGCCCTATCGACGAAGCGCGGCCGAACGAACCTAGAGCAAGGGTTGTGGAATGTTTGTCATTTTTATCTAAACCGTAACCATCCGTAATGGCACACGCGCGCGCACACACACACATGCTCTCGGGCTGTTAAAGCCGGTGACCTTGCGTTGCAGTGCGCTGTGCTGTCCGAACCATTTGCACTGGGATGGACGACGCTGCATCTCCGGAGCTGGAGAGAAAAAACTGCTATCAAAACAGGAAATGAATGGTTGCCGTATGCGGTTAGTTCTTTTTTGTTCATGCTAGTTCTTCTTCTAACTGGTGCTACTGGACATTAGATGCGGCTTTGAGGTGACCTATGCAGCGGTAACCTTCCCGTGACAATGACACTGGCGTCATGTTGAGCCGACGGTTCGTTGCGCCTGCAAGAGTTGCATGCTGCGGGCAGCGGAGCCTTATTATTTTTGTTTGCGCTGCACTCTCACTCCCGTCACACTGGTGCATATGTTTCAAAGCTGTCCAGCTTCCTGTGGCAGTACACAATCAGGGGCACCCAATCGCCGACTGCGACGCTATGCAGGGGAGGCAAGAGCCGCTTCGACCTTCGGCGGTAGTTAACGTTTCGAGCGAACTATACTACAGTAGTCGCAGTGGCTTGGCGAGATCTATGATGAGTTTGATAGTGGTCGTAGACAGGTCGCTGTGGCTCGGTGCCTCGGGAGGAGCGTGATGGGGGCGGTTCAATAATGTGGCAGCGTGTTTCTAATGCCACACGGTCGCAATAGCAGCATTGCATCCGCATCGAACGGCTTGGTAGGGTTGCCGTGAGCTAAAATCGATTTAAATGTGAAATTATCAACTAGTTGCGACAAGTTGCTATCTCAATTTCTATTAAATAAGGGCGGAAAGTTAACGTAGATAAAGCAGTTGAGTCAGGCGGCGTGTTTTCTAGCATAAAACAACGCTTATCATGTTAGCGTTCAAACTAATCGAACTGTTCCACTGGGGTTGTATTAGCCAATAAACACGACAAGACAACAAGCTTGCAAGACAATATTTTTGGTGGTTTTTTCCTACTTAACAGAACAACTTTTGTTTTGTGCGGCTGTGTGACTACTTAGCTTGTTTGACTTTCCTTAAACGCTTCGTGATTCGTTATAGAATCTCTTATGGATTTGTAGGATACACAGGATTTATGGAACTTATAGGCATTATAGGATTATATGACCTGTAGGTTCATGGATTCTAGTAGATGTTATGATGAAGATCCAGTCTTCATTTGAAGATTGATAGCAAAAGAGGCTTCTTTCCTTGAGCTTCAAACATGAAAACAAGAGCAAAAACTCAACATTAAGTACAACTTCCCTCCTGCCCGGTACGTGCAATCCGTTCCATTACTTTAACGACCTGTCGGTTACGTTGCAAAATGCGTGTGTGACCCATTGCAGCTCAGCCTCCTCTCGCTGCTCGGTGCAGCGCGCGATCGAGAGAGGCTCGTGTGCACTTTTCCGCGTGGCGCTGAAAGGGAAGGGCACAGGGGCGTTTGATAGTGTGCGCAAGTGTGCAAGCTCCGTGCGGCTACACCCCAACGTGCGAGGGCCTCGGGCTGGTGACTTAGAATGATAAAAGCCACCGCTCAGTCCCACCATCGCGGCCGTGCTGTCGCACGCGAAACGCGAAACCGCCGCATCGCCGTCATCTCGTGCCGTTATTGAAGCGTGTGTGTGCTGGCCTCCCTCGCCCAATCAACCCCAACCTTCCCGGCCACCACAACTTCCAGCTAGTTTGTGCTTGACATTAACCTAAGAAAGCAGGACGCGCAGTTGCAATCGGACTCGGAACTTGAACTTGAGAGCGCGTGCTGCATTCCGCGACCGTGTATCGTGTGCGTATGCCTGTGTGTTGTGTTGCGCTTACCCCGTAGTCCTCATTTCCGTGTCACCGAACACGTGGTGTTTAATTAATTGTTTGTGTTTGCAAACGCGGTGCGTTCGAGCGCGCGAAGCAAAAGAAAGGCGCGAAACGTGTCTGCCGCCGTGTCTGCGTTGCTCTTGGTGATGAAGCTCTGTCGGGCGTGAAAAGTGCCAGCGAAGTCGAAGTGTGTCGAAAGTTTTAAGCGACACAGGAGGCGTTTGTTTTTCACGATAATTGCATCGCATCCCTCCGGTTTGTGATGGAATGAAATTAAAATACAAAAAAGATGCGCAGAAACAGCAATCAGCATATAGTCCGATAAGATAAAGTGCGTGCAAAAAAAAGATGAAAAACAGGAAATCAAACGAGATCCGTTCCTCTGAGCGGAAAGTGCATTCAGCGTGTGTGTGATGGAAAATAAGCCTTTATTTGTATTTCCTATCGTGCTGGAAGTGTTTATTTGCTGGTTTGCTAATTTGTATTTCCTAACCACCCCGGGCCAGGCGTGTTATCGCAGTGTTAAATCGAACGCGGCGGCGCGAGGGCCATGAACAGGAGCAAACGGAACGGTGTGTTCGTGTGTAGCGAGATACATTTAAATGGGGAACATTTCGTGCGAATGATCGATCGCATTGGATTGCATTCGGCGAGAAAGCACGTGCCAGCTAGCGCGCGGTGAGAGTGGATTACGATTCCCGTGGCCACATTCCGGCACAGAGCGGCCGCGGCCACTTCTGCAGGTAGGAAAATGTGTCGCTTTAAACACCGTTTCCATCTCGAAACAACGCGAGCAAGAAAACAAGAGCTCAATAAACGAGCTCATCCCGGGCGTTTGTGTTGACTCGTGTGTTACGTAATCGCAGCCGGCTGTGTGTGCTAGAGGAGAGGGAGAAGAACGTCGAAAAGCCCTAGAACATCCAAGCAAGCGATGCGACGGGGCTGCCGTTCCTCCCGCCGGGCACCGGGACCCGACGCGGGACTCCTCAACCCGGGATGATTTAATCGGCGTTTGGTAATTAATTCTTATTTCATGAGTATTATCAAACGCTCGACGGGATTCACACGGCCGGACGGGAGGCTGTTCCTGCTCGCTCTTTCGCGCTCAGCCGGGTTACCCGGGGAGACTGCCAGTGGGTCGAACGTAATGGAGCTATTCGCCGTCGCCATTCATTGAACCGCGTTGGATTTACCATTTACAGAGCGCGTTGATTAATCGTCTCCAGCGAAATATCATTGCATCATCAGCGAAGCTGCGCAGTGTGCAATGGGCGGTGTTCATATAAAAATTCATATTTGTTTGTGTTCGAAATGCCATAAGGTTTTCATGAAGAATAGAAATTGGAGCGAATAGACAAATAATTTGCCTTATTGTTGAACAATTGTAACTAATTAATCATAAGTTAGAAGAACGATACTAAAACAAATAAGAAATAACAAAAAACTCAACAGCAAAACACTGTTCGGGCTACAGTTTTTATTTTTAATCAATATAAGGAATGTTACGTAGCAGAATTGAATGAAAGGGATCAGGCTCACCCGTAAAAGAAAGTTATAACACATGTTTTTATTTTATTTTTATTTTCGTTTTATTGCTTCCGCCCGAACTATTCGCATAGCTTAAAGCTTAATCCTCACGTTTTCAGTACAAAGAAAGTTTAATATTAACTCTTCATATATTAAGTTAGAACTGTTTAAGATTGAAGCTCCTTTTTGATGATAATAATGCTCAGAGGTTTTGAGTTCTCGAACACACGAATACCTTTAAACTTTTAGTGGAATCAAGATGAACGTGTCATAAGATCAGTCTAATCGTTTTTCCCATCTACATTTTCATATAGAGAGGTTTCATCATGCGAAAATTGAAGCCAACATCCACTGGTAGTATTCTATCGGTCTAATTTTTATTTTTATAATCTTTTTTCGATCCAAAATATGTTATGATCTTCACGCGAGCCTGTTCTACTGCACGCGAAGAACGCTTTACAAACACACATACGTAACTCTGAAAACTCCGGTCCCGCTGATCCACGTACACGGGCCGCCACGTTGATGCATTCCGTTGCACTGCAGGCCATTGCAGCGAAACCAACACACACCTGCCCGGGCGCATACCACAACCACACGCGCAACATTACACAATCGTGCGCAATTGAATCAAAACAATTAGCCTCATAAAGCGCTGAGCAGACCTGAGGGGGGGGGGGTGGTCGTAGTACAACTTCGTCCCCCACCCGCTGCAGTTGCCCGAGCAAACTGCAACGCGGCTACTTATATTCGCCGCGCAAAAAGATGTTCGCGTGCAGCGTATTATCAGCGACGGCTTGCCTCGGCGCTCGGCGCGAAGGACGCCCGTTTTTGTTGCTCGGAAGCTTCCAGTTTCCCCTCCCCTCCCCCACTCGTGTTGGGATGTTTACACTGGTGGAGACGCCCGGTGGAAGGTGGAAGGCGTTACGCGCGTTACGCTCGCGCGGGCAAACTTTCCACCAGGCACTTCTGCCTCGTCATTTGCTTATTCTGATAACCAGACACACACATAAAAGCTTCGATAGTGCGAGCAATAATAACATGCACACCAGGAAAAAAGAAGAATTGCTTTGTATACAAACAAACCGCACGTCAGCCGATGGGTTGTTTGTTGTTGTTTCTCTCCCGCCTCGCCGCTTTGCTGGCCTTTTGTTGCTGCATTTGCTGGATGCACACATCACACGGCGATCGTCTATTACGTGATCGCTGCGGTTGCGTTCGTGTGGCACGGGGAGGTCGTCGAAAAGTCGGAAGGAAGGCGCACGATGATACCTATAAATCATCCACCGCGGCTCGCAACACTCTCACACGACGCAGCACCCACACAACGCACCCGCCGTTGCACTTGGCAGGGCTTCGCTTTACCGTCGCGAATTGACCCGTGCGCTGGAACGGTAATGCAAGGGGAGAAGGTGACGGTGGTGGCCGAGCAAGGGGGGCCGAGTGTGACCATAACTTTGAACTTGCGCGTTTTACTCACGGGAAGGGAGGAAAGGGTGTTAGTCATGTGTGTGTGAGCGCCTGCATAGCGTCATAGGCGATTGCAATCGCAACGTGTGTGAAGTGTCGCACGTACAGTCATAAGTTCTTGCCACTTGAAAGAACTCCACGCGTACAATAACACACATACACCTACTAACTGCAACTGGTAAGTGCATCGTTGCATCGTAGTTGTTGTTGTTTGCGCTGTGCTGTACTTGCGCGCCTAACTCGAAGCGGTTCGCACCGGTTTTGAGCTATTTTGCGATGGCTCACAACTGAATCACTACCAGCCATCGTTTGTTTATTGCTGCCGGAGGCGGCAAACACACGCTTATTATGACATCAGGTGACACAGGGAAGATGCGCGAAGTGCTGGAGCAGTAGATAGGTTGATACGACATTCTTGCTGCTTGCAGCCGAGGTCTTGCCGAGGATTCTTTCCTCAGCACAACATTGTAAAATTGATTGACTCACTCACACATTAATTGCGAAAAAATAATGATGTCAACGCTGTCAAACGGTAAGCAATTCCATGCAACATCACACCTGCTCCAGTCGCCGGCAAGTGCATCCCGGTCAAACATCAAACACAGGTGCGAGAAGAACGATCCCTTATGCTGCGCCCTGCCCAGCGAGCCAATTATCGGTGGAATAAGGTGGAAACCCCGGGATGCGCACGAATGCAACCTTTTTCATCATATTTCCACCATCGTTAGCTGTGCAACGGACGGCAGGAAAACTGAACTGAAAACTGATTGCCATTAGTTGTCTGCTGCTGGTTGGCTATTACACAGCATCGTGCTGCGTCTTTCAAGAGGAAGACAAACCTGACTTCACTTCCTTCAGTGAGCAGTGTGAGAGGACAAGTTTACTTCTTCTCCCTGCAATCCTCACGATGCCCCATGCCTACTGTGTGACGCTCGAAGGAAGGAAGGACGAATTAACCTCATTTTTTCTCATCTTGCTCCGTGCGCCAGAGTAGGCACGGCGTCTTATGTAATGCGTTTCGCTTTTTGTTTTATTTGTGCTCTCTGTTCCTGAAGGGTGAAATCGGATCCCCCGGGCTACCTGCTGTCGATTTCGACTTGCTCGGCTGGCACGAATCGGCCACATCCTCAGCAGCAGGTGTCGTGCGCTTAAAGGGCTACGGTTGTGCAGGGGGAACTGGGTGAATCGCGCGCTGTGTTGAGCAGCGGTGGAGTGCGATTAGCAAATATGGTGAACAGCTGCTGTCTTGTCTGTTCCTGTATTGATTTATGCATATTGCCGGGCAAAAGGGATGGATGGTACGTTCTGATTTTGACAAATATTTGACGAGCGTCACAACAATGGTCGCTGGTAAACGGGGATGTTAAGGAACGGCGGAGTTATTTTGTTTCGGTGTTTTGAGCGCTTGTAAAACATTCATTTGATTCTTTTTTTGATTGTTTCTCATGTCCCATCTTAGGAGATATCATTATTTAACTAACAAAGTGTTGATAATGCACTAATAATGTGTTAGGACGGGTTGCGTGCTGCCCAAACAAACGATTTTGAATGTGAATGTCGTACGAATTGCCTACTTTTAGTGTGATGTGGCACTTTTACGCCAAAATGTATGCTATGTGCATTTTTCAATTCCTTACTAACAATTTATTTCTCAGCTTAACTAATATTTATTGCTGGGAATCAGATATTTAAGATTTAAGATGTACAAATCTTCGATAAATGAATGCATGCCTTGTTGAAATTTCACAATGAGTCAAGTCCAATCTCAATCAAGACATTATATCGTTGAACTTTTCATCATTCTTTCATATATAATAGTGGTAGAATAAATTAAAGCACCTGAAAGGTAAGGAACGGAACCTAAATTCGGGTAGTTGTTGTTACAACGACAAGTCCTGCAATGGCCTGATATTATCAATAGCAAGCGGCACGAGATAATTGAAATGAAAATCGATCCCCGCAAGGATTCCCGCACCTAATTAACACGCCGAGCGGTAATGCGTAATTTCCTCCCAGCGAAATGTGAAACCAACCGATCGCTATCGGATGTTCTCGTGTGACGCCTGTCTCGACGTTGTTTCCGGCTCATCCGAAGATTCCTGTACGACACTAGTCAGACCAGACCGCTCCCGGCCGCAACGATGGTACGATTGCTTAACGGTGCGGCATTCAAATGGAACGGTCCCGAAGTTCGACAGCCTCCCCGGGTCTGTTTTGCGCCGCGTTCATGCACCGTTTTACATACATTTCCATGCGTGGCGTAGTTGCGCGAGGATTAAACGAGCTGCCTGCGAGATGCAGACGTAGGTTTAACGACCGCTACCGGGGACGATGGCGATCGGATTAGCATGCCGCCCGCCAGCGAGACCGGCCCGGGTCAGTTCATCCATTAAACATCGACATCTGAAGTGACGACCGGCTTCGGTCGGTTCGGTCGGAATCGTCCATCGGATCGAGCTTACCGCAGTCGCGTTTTGGGGTTGATTTTAATTCCGAAATAATAATGCAACCGGCTCACCTCGGATGGGCGACGAGGGAGGTGTTTTTTAGAACGTGCAGCTTACCATTTGTCCGCCCGGTAATCGCATCAGTTAACGGGGCAATCGGTTACCGATGATCAAGCAGATTAACTGGGGCGTTTAACATTCGCGAACGGGTTGCAGAGTGCCGCGACATTACTGAGTCCGTTTCGTCAACACGCTAGGGAAACGTGGAAACGGGGTTTGAAAAAGTGAGTTGTAAATTAAGCTCAAATAACTTATTCTAAATAAAATATGCGGGAGCGCCTAAAGTTATGCAATTTTGTGTATTCTCGGTAGGGCATATTTAAAAGTTAAAGACAACCCGCTTTCATTTTGCTCGTCGAACTGCTCAAAATCATTACCAGATTTCTCACCGCATAGCACGGTCGGGATGAAGAGATTTTCCTGGCGATTAAAAATAAAACCCCTGTGACGAGCTCCACCGTGACTTGCAGCAGACATGCCGCTGTCATGTGCAATGCTTCCGCTCCGTCTGCAGCCCTGTACCGAATCCGAACCCCTGCGCTGGCGTAGAATGAGCATACGATAGAGAAATTATTACATCATGCCCTATCACCCACAATAGAGCGGAGCGTTTTCTTTGCGTTTTGTTCCATAAGCTGGCTTCCAGTTTGGTGACCGATTGCGCAACAGTGACCAACAGTGTCTCGTGCCGGCACGCAATAAGTCGGCGGACGGAACTCTCCAGGACGTTTGCATGGTTCGAATCGGCTCGAATGAAGCGCCCGGTTTTGGGGTGGTGAAAAAACCAGAGGGGCAGCATTGCTGCACCTGTTGAGCCTGCCCGGTGCAAGCTTGCGGTATTGCAGCTCGGTTCGGTTTGACCATGCGCCTCACGAGTATCCGAGCGGAGAGCTACGAAGCAGAACCTCGGGAATTGGGTGAATATTGTTTGCTTTATTCCGTTCGATTCAACACTCTTGCTAACCTCCCTTCAGGAACGTCTCACCGTGAAGCAAAAGCCACCCTAGAAACGTGTGGTCCCGTATCCCAGCGATTGCTAGATGCGATTCGCTACACAGCCGTTGGGGATGGGCTTCGCCGGCACGAAGCGCGTACTCCTTCAGCGCGGGCGAAACGACAGGACCCGACAGCCGAACGAGAGGCCCGCTCGAGCTTATAAATGGCCGTCGCTGACTTCGGTCCGCCCCAATCGTACGCTGGCGCCCGTTCGTGGAAAGTGTGAGTGGTCGCTGCTGTCCTCGCGGGGTTCGTTGCTGAAACGCCGGTGAAGTCACCGCGTGTGCTCGTCGATTGCGCCCTCCACTGTCCTGACAGGGTACGAGCAGCGTTCCGGGGCGTAGTGACGTAGTTGCTTGAGCTCACTCTCAAGCGGCGAAAGTATCTTGATCGCAACTACTAACCGCGCAGTGACAGTGACTTTGGAAACCGACCGGAGGTGTCGCGCGAGTCTTATCGTCCGTACACCGTTGCATAATCTAATTAGAGCACGGAGTGAGACAAAGGCGCTGAGGAGATCACTGCTCGCGAGTAATACTATTAGCCCGCGGTGCTGCCCATCGGGTGGTGTGGCCATTGGGGTTTAGTCGTTCGGTGCGCTCGGTGTGGACGTGCGGCGCCCACACAGTCACGGAAACGAAGTGTGAGTGTTCGCGAGAGCGAGAGAGATCGAAAAAATGCGCTTATTTTCGATTATGCCTTATCGCGTCGCTTGATTATGCAGCTGCTGTTGACCGGTTCGTGGCCATCCTTTGTTTGTTTGTTTGTGTACTACTAACATCCGATGCCAGAATGATGTGCCTATTGCCCAGCATGGAAGAGCGACTAATAGGATAGTGGGTGTTTTGTGGAAGAATTTGAAGGCAACCTCTAACTCGGCTTGCAGCAGTTTTGTGAAGTGGAGAGTGTTCGAAGCATTTCTGTAACTTGTCCAAAAGGTTCCAAATGGTTGGTCGCAACCAGCTGCGGGCTAGTGGAAGATGCTGGAGGTGTTGTGCTAAACGACTGGCGGCGCAGTTGGTTGCCGGCGTGGACTCGTAAAATGTGAAAGTGTCTGCCCGAGCCGAGCGTTGGCTGCCCTACCATGGTTGCGCGCAACTTCTCGCTACAGGATCTACCCTACAATCGCGTCCTGCAGGTGCAGCCCGATGAGGAGCGCGAGTTTTTGGCTCTGGATGAGCTGAAACCGCACCAGCTGACGGAGCTGGGCGTGTCGGTGACGGCCTCGTCCTCGTCGCCGGCCGCACAGCACCAGCCACAACAGCAGCACGGTGGTGAGGCACCGAATCCGGTGATCACTACCGGCGGGCTGCTGCAGAACTATCACCACCATAACGTTTTCTATGAGCTCGGACCGACGCAGTCACCGTCGAAGTAAATATATAGCCCGTTGCCGTTGCCATTGTTGTGCTAGTTGCGTTGGGAGCTTGGCTCATTTAGCATGCGGTATGTTTGTGTTTTCTTGTGATGAATGTGACTCTCATGCATAGGGCGGAAAGGTTAACACGGATGAGCCAATAGACGATTCTTTCTTCCGAAGGAATTCGAAAATGTGAGGACAACGTTATACGTGAAATTATGTTAGAGCTATTATTATGTTAGTGTCTTGAACGTGTGTGTTAGTTTTGTGTATTGTGTTGAAGCTGTTATAGTTGTTGCAGGATTAGTTGTGTTTTAGTTTTGTTATAAACAGTCTAGTTTAAGAGTTTAATAACCTGAGGGAATCATGTTGCGCTTAAGTGTCTTGACCTTATATTGTCCACGGTAGCGAAAGTTGTTGTAGCTGTTGATATGTAAGTTACTCGTTGGGTTACTCAACATCTATGGTGAGATTTACATCTCGTCAAGAGTTTGAACGTCAAGAGTTTGAAAATACTCCAAACTCCACTGGAGTATGTTATCTAGCTACATTTTTGAATAATTATGATAATATTCCAAACTATTCACGTGACGTAACAGTTTAATTCATTCATTATTCAGTATCATTATTCAGTATTCTATATTAATAATAGTACTTCCATGTTTTAGTGTTTATTATGAAGGTTCTGAATCATGATTGTTGAACTGACTCCTAATTTTAGTTTTTTCTCATTGTTTGAAGAAGCGATGCATCTTGCTTTCCTTAATGGTAGGTAGCACAGGACAGTATCAATCGTTTTTCAACATCATATACGTGGTACTGCTTGAGTTTGGTACTGACTAAAATTTGTTGCATTGCTGTACTTGTGCTATATTGAATTGGGTTGTCCTTTTATCTTTTGGATACGATTAACGGAAGATTCAATTTCGCTTGTTCCTCCCCCAGTGTCAGCACGGTGCCGAACGAGCACATGACCGGTGGCCCGGATGCGTCCCTGCTGGTGGATCCATCGCTGGCCGGCACAATGTCCGCGGTGAGCAACCTGAGCACGCTTTCGGCGGCCGGAAGCGGCAACCACCATCACCTGCACCTATCCGAGCACCATGGACACTCCCACCACGACCACCAGCACGCTTCCGGCGGTGCCCGGAAGCGAAAGTTTTCCTTCAAGTAAGTCCTGCCCCGAACTCGCACCAGCTGACATTCGGCCGTACGTTGTGTAACGCCGTCCGGGCTGCGTCAGCCGAGTTTGATCGGAAAAGTGAAGTCGCCGCGAAGAACCTTCTCGAGATTCGCACGTAAAGTGTTGTGAAGTGAAATCCTACGAATGCTGGCTGGTGCGTTTGGGGGAAAAAGTTCTGAGCGTTTTCAAGTTTTTCTCAAGCCCGAGTGACGTGCGACCGTTGTAAGGATTGCACAATAAGAACTGCCCCCACCCAGAGTTTCGCTTTGATGTTTACTTCTCCGTTTGCTCTCGACGTACAAAGATCTTTGTGCCGAGTGGAAGCGAGTCGCCGAGTTCGAACGGGCCATTGCACAATCCTTCCGGCGCGCTTTTATGATGCCATCGAAATCGACGGGGAGGGTACATTTAATAATTATGTAAAATTAACTCTACTTCTTGAGAATGTTTGGCTTTCTTTCGGCCGAACTTTTTCGGGTGCTAATTTCTCGAGGAAACCTCCAAAGCGAAGCCGCCAAACATGTCGGGGAAGGCGGGATGGCAAGGACGCGCCCGAAGCGTACGTCGCTAACTCATCGGGTGTATTTTTTTGTCTCGAGCGTGCGGTTCACACCCAGAAGGTGTTGTTTTGTTTTTGTGTGAGCGCGTTTGAGCTGACGTAATGTAATTTACGATACTGCCTGGTTCCGTGGGCAGTCGTAGGGATTCGCGCGGGTCGTGCGATATCGTAGCGATGGCAGTGGTATTACTCAGTCTTAGTTGCTCTGGTACGGTAAGCGATTTTGGCCCGTGAGGTAAACTCAATCCACACAAATTATCCCGATGATGACGCGGCGCTGAAATCGGCCACGGAATCGATCCCATGTAAGGTCGGATTCGAATTCACGAATTTCACGCCAACCTGGAGCGGAGTGTAGTACATTGAGCTAATATTAGCAAGATGGCGCCATTGGATGTTGAACGTCAACTGTGTGATTATTATTAGCTCATTTTCTGTTACTACGAATTCTATTTGTAGCGGCATTTTTTATATTGGTTCTATTGACTGTCACGTATACGTGTGACTTCTTGATAAAACAACAGTAGGTAAACACCGTTCACCTAAAACATAGTAACCGTAGGCGTAGTGTAACGTTGCAATCTTGACCGAGTGGCGCCATCTTATGACGGGTGGTGTAACTAAAGGAAATATGTTTGCTTTCATACGGTTTGCTACTTTACGGTTTGGCAGTGAACTTGTTTGAAATTGTATGCTTTATAAACCTAAAACCAGACTTTCACGTATTCAAGAATGGAAGACACTAGAGAAAAGACTTTGATGGAGTCTTATCTAGTATTTAGTAGGGTGAGAAACGACCGTTCTACATTTGAAACGGGAAAAGATATCCTAACGTAATCGTCTTTCTTCTCCCTTTTGTGAAGTGATACGAGCGACATTGAAGATGACACCTGTGATGATTCGAAATCCGTCAGGACGGCCGACGAAAGCAAAAAGTAGGTTCTTCAACGCTCTTCAACACCACAACTGTTCAAACTAACGCGTCATTTCATCACAGGCAGAACCACAGCGAGATCGAGAAGCGGCGACGGGATAAGATGAACACCTACATCACGGAGCTGTCCGCAATGATACCGATGTGCCATGCGATGTCCCGCAAGCTGGACAAGCTGACCGTGCTGCGGATGGCGGTGCAGCATCTGAAGACGATCCGTGGCGCAGTTCACTCGTACACGGAGGGCCACTACAAGCCGGCCTTCCTGTCCGACCAGGAGCTGAAGATGCTGATCCTGCAGGCGGCCGAGGGGTTTCTGTTCGTGGTCGGGTGCGATCGGGGCCGGATCCTGTACGTGTCGGAGTCCGTTTCGCACATACTGAACTACTCGCAGGTATGTGCGTTTGGAGAGGAGGGCTACCTAAGGAGTGAAAGTGAATTTGAAATTGGGGATCTGTCTGCTCGCACAGGGAGATCTGCTCGGACAGAGCTGGTTTGACATTCTACACCCGAAGGATGTGGCGAAGGTGAAGGAGCAGCTATCATCGTCCGATCTGAGTCCTCGCGAGCGACTGATCGATGCTAAAAGTGAGTACTGAACATCACACAGCGACCAACTCTAACTTACCGTCTTACTTCAACAGCGATGCTTCCGGTGAAGACGGACGTTCCGCAAGGTGTATCGCGCCTGTGTCCCGGCGCCCGACGCTCCTTCTTCTGCCGCATGAAGTGCAAGGCGAACGTGCAGGTGAAGGAGGAAGCGGACCAACCGAACAGTGTGGCCAGCGTCGGCACGGTCGGTTGCCATCGGCGCAAAAAGCAAGTTAATTCCGGTGAGTGTGTCCGGTGAGTTAGAGAGTTAGGGAGAGATGTCGGAAGTTGTGAGGGTTCGTTTGTGTGAGAGTGAGAAGAGAGCGATGTTGAGTGTGCGGTTCTGTCTCCTGAGGGTTCTGACGGTCGGTTCCGTGACATTTCAGATAAGAAGTATTCCGTGATACAGTGCACCGGCTACCTGAAATCGTGGGCCCCGGCCAAAATCGGGCTGGAGGAGAACGAAACGGACGGGGAGGGCGATTCGTGTAATCTCTCCTGTCTGGTGGCGGTTGGGCGCGTACAACCTAACCTCAATCAGAGTTGCGGGATGGTCGCGAACGGGCTGCACGCACCGACAGGGAGCAATGGCCGGCCGCGGAGTGGCAATAACTCTACCTCCGGCAACGGGGCGTGCACCAGCGGTGGTGGCGGAGGTGGTGGCGGTTCGTCCAGCAACGGTGCCCTGACCACGGCCACCCCGAGCAATGGGAGCAATGGCTCAAAGTCGGTCAGCCGCAACAACATTCCGAACCTGCGCAACGTCCAGTTCATCTCGCGGCACGCAATGGACGGCAAGTTCCTGTTCGTCGACCAGCGGGCCACCCTGGTGCTGGGCTTTCTGCCCCAGGAGCTGCTCGGGACGAGCATGTACGAGTACTACCACCACGAGGACATCCCGGCGCTGGCCGAATCGCACAAGGCCGCCCTGCAAGGCACCCAGTGCGTCACCACGTCCGTGTACCGGTTGCGCACGAAGGAGACGGGCTTCGTGCGGCTGCAGAGCGAATGGAAATCGTTCCGCAACCCGTGGACGAAGGAGATCGAGTATCTGATTGCGAAGAACAACGTCATTCTGTCGGAGCTGGGCGACACCGCGCTGGGACGTGGCTCTAGCTACGGTATGGGGGAGTTGGGCGATGGCAGCGGAGAACCTGGCTCTGCAACGTCCGGACAACCGGGCGTCGGGTATGAGTTCTTCAATCACTGTAAGTTTGTTGGAACGATATGGTTATAAAAGCAATTAGTACCAACCAACCGCCCTTTTATTGTCTGCTTCACTTGACGCTTCAGCGAACGGACGTGAGATACAGCGCATGATCAATTCGCACGTGGAGGCGAGCAAAATTGGCCGCCAGATAGCGGAACAGGTGTTGGATCATCAACGTCGGGTGGGCGATTCATCCTCGGGTAAGTGTATTTCAATTTGGACGACCAATAAAGACCTCGGAGATTTGTTACCCAACCCTGAAGACGGTTGAATGATTTCTGCTACTTCTACATCACACTATGTTCCTCTCCAGAGAGCAGTCCCAACCCGAACGAACCGACACTCCAGCCCGCCTTCAGCTCCGCCCTGTCGGAGGCAACCCATTCGAACGATGCAATCACTTCCGGCGAACACAGCATGGCCACCTCCAGCGGTGTATCGCCATCCTCGATGGCCGTTGCACCGCCGACCGTCACCCCACGCATCAACGGCACCCTGCCCGGCTACAGCCACGTGCAGACGAACGCCATCATCAGCCCGGAGCATGGTAAGATTGATTGATGGGGTTGGTAAAAAAACTGTTGCCCAGACGGAAACGGACTAACGGGGAACCATTACAGATGTATCGCAAACGCAAGCCAGCAGCACCGACGGCAACGATGAGGCGGCGATGGCCGTCATCATGAGCCTGCTGGAGGCGGATGCCGGTCTCGGCGGGCCGGTCGATTTTTCTGGCCTCCCGTGGCCCCTACCGTAAAGGGGACAGCACATTTCATCAAGGCTATGATCGTGATCGAGCGGCGCACGTCTGGTCGCGTGCGTCTGGCAAACAAAAGTTACCAAAACGAAACCGAGCTGCTGGAGGAGATGCAACCGTGTACAAAATAGTTCTGCAGCTGCATTTATATGCGTACCGTAGGGTAAGAATGCGTGTTTGTTGGTCCGTACCATCCAAACCCTCTTGGTGTTGGGATGCACCGGGCGGAACAGAATAGTGTAAAGCATTAGTTTAAGATATAAGGCGGAAGCCGCTTCCTAGGGTGCACTGTGATGGGCGCAAAAGTTAGGTTACATAGCGAAATGAGAATACTACTGTACAAAGTAAAGAATACAGCATCCTGTCTGTCGCTTTTTGCTTACTTTATAGACAAGAAAGAACTCCTACCTTAGAAGAAAGAAATCAGAATTTGCTTTTGAACGCCTAAATGTATGCAACGTAACACCTTTTTCGAATAAGAACAGTGCAGAGCTGTGCAGTTTTGCTATTTATTTTCAATTTTTTTTGTAGAAGCGATAGTAGTTTTTCGATTAGAGCTATTCTTTCTCATTGACAGACACCTATCCTTATTTCTATCGCAATTGAGAATATTAATTCTTTCATAATCGATTTCCAAGTTTATTATATCTGTTTCATCTGTTTCATGTTCTAAAGCAATCATTCTCAAGAGCCTTTTAAATCGAGTGCGCGCACTCTGCGTCAATGACGACGACCTACGCTACTGACTACACCAGCGATGTCTGCGCACGAATCTAAAACCGCGGTCGAAAAACCACTTCGTACGGTTTGGGTGAGAGTGTGATGCCAGGCCGTAAAACGATCGACGGTTCCATCTCACTATCGCCCCCGGTCGGTCGAAGTAGCTCAAACTTTTGCATGATTCCCACGAAGAACGTAAAGAGGCATGCTCGGGCCAACACCTCGCCCAGACAGCGTCGCTTGCCGATCCCGAAGAACATCAGCCGGTCCGAGTGGAGGTGCGCTTTGCCGGGGTGCGTCTCCTGCTCACCGTCGAGGAAGCGCTCCGGCCGGAACACCTCCGGATCGCCCCAGTAGTCTGCGTCCATGTGGACGGTCCGTAAGCCGATCAAGACCGTCGTGTTCTTCGGTATGCGGTAGCCACCCAGCGTGCAGTCGGCAAGCGTCCGCCGTGGCCCACTGACGGGCACGATGTGGAAGAACCGTTGCACCTCCAGCAGGAAGGCATCGGTGTATGGGAGCTGCGAACGGTCGGTTTGCTGGGGCAGCTCGTCCGCACGCAACGTCCCGTCGATCTCCTTGCGTACGCGTGCCTGAATGTCCGGTCGGATAATCATCATCATGAGGGCCAGATCCAGCGTGGTGCTCGTCGTCTGCCCGCCCGCTATGAAGATGTCCAGGATGATCATCGTCAGCTGCAGGTCGGTGAAGGTGGAGCTCGTGTCGTCCTTACGATCGTGCATCTCCTTGATGTAACCGTAGATGAGATCATCGTTCGCTTTGTCTTCGCTGTAATTCCGATGATGTGCCGCGATCGTCGGCGCAAAGAACTCGTTCAGCTCGAGATTGAACCGACGCAGCAGATTGTAGCCGCACCACTCGGGCGCGATGAAACGTAGCCACGGCAGCTGACTCAACACCCCGCCGGACATGTCGAACGCCTTCGAACGGTCCTGCAGCAGGCGCAGCAGGCGCTGTAACCGATCGTCCTCGCGTGGGATACGCGTCCCAGTCACGAACGTCCACAGCACGTTGATGACGCTCGTCGCAAGAATGCTGCCCGGCCAGATCGGTTGCCCGTGCCGTTCGCGTATCACGTCCACCAGCTCGTTCAGTTCGTTCTGTATCTGCAGCTGCATCGGCTGCCGTCCGTACCCGGTCTGGCGGAGGTGCCGCGTCACGAAGCTGCGGTGTTCCGCCCAGAACGGACCATCCGTGCACGTCACGCCGAGCCTGCGGAAGCGTTGGAAACGATCAGTTCGGGCTTCGGGGTGAAACACCTCACTTACCTCGTTCCCATCGTGCGCAGACGAATGAAGAAGTTATCGGGACGCCCGGCAAACACATCGTTCCGGTGTACCTCATTGACGGCCGGGTAGTTTAGGGCCACGACGACGTACTCGCGTCCCAGCTTCAGGCCGATCACATCGCTGCGGTAGCTTTTGCCCAGCATCTCGAACACTTTGTGCTGGCCTCCATACTGGCGGGCAAGTTTCCGAATGTACGGTGTGTTTCCAACCACCGGAAGCCATGGTGGACCTGTCGACGGAAAGGCAATTCAAATCGCTTGTCAACTCAAGAACTAGCATGCATCCTATGTCTAGTAAGAATCATCTCGAACCGAAGCACAGATATCACCTTCATGTGAATAAGATATGAGGCATTATTGCAAGTCGGAATGTACACATAAATCCCACGTTTCTATCCACGATTCCGAATCAATAGAAATCGCTACCCGAATGAGCTAAAGAGCTTCGACGAATCTTCCGACGAAGAGAGTTACTGAGCAGGTAAGGGTGCAAGTGATTATCCATGAATGATGGGAACCGATTCCAGCTGATACGTGTAGTACGATTCTAGTTTTCAATACAGTCAAATCTATTCAAATTTCAATACAGTCAAATGCCCAGGACTAGCTACACTGCTAGAGTTGGATTTCAGAATCGGAATCTATTCCTAGATCTGAATCAAATTCGAGAGAATCGAATGATACATCAGGATGATGATGGTAAGACTCTGATTATAACAGATTTTGCTTGGAGTCTCTGGATTTGTCTGGATAGTGAGTTTCAAAAGACCCACTTAAATCACAATTCTTTTCATCTTGGTTGTGCCTCAATGCGCCTAAATTGGTATAATGTTACACAATGAACGCCTGGCAAATTCCTTTTCTATTCAACCTAAGCACTTGCAGCGTTCAGTTTGGAACCAGTCGCATGCGCGATTCCAATTCCACGTGATGTCTCCGCATTCGCTACGTTTACCGCGCACGCGAAATGCATCGTTGAACGCGGGTGTCGAACACATTTGAGCCGTATCAGCTGTTTTGGAGGTGATACGCATCCACCACCACCAACCACGCTTAGAATGTGAAGTATTTACTTGAACGTGTGCGACGTCGTCGTCGTCGTGCGTTTATAAATAATGCACATGTCGGCACTCACACGCCTTCCGTCGTCGCCGGAAGAAGTACGAAGGGAGAAGAGCGCCGTTCCCTACACTTTCTGATAAGCGCGCTCTAAACTATTCTCTCACGCAGCTGAGCCAGCGGCCGGCCTATTAACGGCAAGTGGTCTCGCACGGTCTTATCACTTATTCCCAAGCCCGTCCGTTCCTGTTGAGTGCCTCAGGAGCGGCTCGTGCTGATGTCTGACGGCTCGTGATGGATCGGCGTTTGTTTGTACGGTTACGTCGATTGCGGAAGTGAACGCGCGCGAGAGATCGAGATCTGCACTGTATCTAGGTGGCGGGGTTGTCTCGTGCTGCTTCTTTTCGACGCACGCACTTACCGGGCGGATAGTTGGCAGGTCTTCGAAATTCATGAATAAGATAAGCGAAAAACAATACCACCGACAGTCCG
Source organism: Anopheles dirus (assembly GCA_000349145.1). NCBI lineage: Eukaryota > Metazoa > Arthropoda > Insecta > Diptera > Culicidae > Anopheles > Anopheles dirus. The sequence goes on from KB672490.1 coordinate 367,643, forward strand.
AGAAGGATGGCGAACATTCTGACGGGACACGGGCACGGCGGCAACGCACGTCGATCACTTCAGCCAGCTGCGACGGCGATGGTTCGATTGCATAACGCACACCACGTACTATAGGGGATACAATCGAGCCCGCGTCGATTAATGCATTTAAACGAACCGTATCTACATGTGCGACACACACGAAGAATTCAATTCAATGCGTTTCCCCCTTCGCACTGCACTAAAACTTATTCTAATCCACTAGCGGCAGATCGATCGCGAGTCGAGATTGGTGCAAGCGGTGACGAAACTCCGGGGACTGCTACGACTTGCGACGGACGAACCGCACTTCCCGAGAGCACTCGACGGTATGAGAACACGCTGCGCCGCCGTCGTGAAACATCAGGAGCGTTAGAGAGATACGAGCCTCGATCCGCCGTGCTGTCGTGCTTGCCAGCACAGTGGGCTCTAGGGGTAGAGTAGATACGAATCAGCCTCAAGCACTTCGATTGAGTTGTAATCACATCAAGATTTTCAAACGTATTTGAAATATGTACAGACCTTTTTTTAGAAATTGTGATCATTTCGTTCATATTTCATAACCTTACCGAGGCAACAAAGGCTAGTATAGTTGCTCATGGCAACCAATTTAAACATCGTAGAAGCTATTGATACCAATATTGCTAATACCCTCTCCTTGGTCCATAGTGCTACGTTCTCATGGCAACCAGAGATGTAATGATTTCCGAGTATCGTTATATTTCTGTTAGACTGATGGCACTAGAACTTTTCGTTTAGAACTGTGTCTTTTGATCGCCTGTATCCCCTGATCATCTTTTGCTTTGCCTGTACATCACTTTGGTTTAAGAATGGACGAAAGTACATAGAACAAATCGTTTAATTTTTATCATGCTTGAGTGCAGCAAAAAATATTATATAAAACGTTGTGTCATCTTCAATTGTCCATCACAGTCTTCCTGGCGAAAGTAACTGGATATATGTTTTACGTTTACAAATGTTTTATTCATTATTTATATAATCTTTTTATACACTGTATTACAACGGTTAACCATGTCTGTAGCGAGACTTTCTAAATTGCTGTAGATACCCTGAGCAATAATCGAATATGAATAGCCAATTGCTAGTATACCAAAACCTTGTTCAGTAAAGGTTGTTGTCCTTGTTGTCCACAGTTATTGCATCACTCGTGATGTTCATTTTCCCTTGTCCCTTTTCTTGGCTGAAACACGACGTTGTAAGGCTTCGGAGAGAGCGTAATGCCAGGATTCAGAGTCAACGATGGTTCCATGTCGGTGCCATTATCTTCCGGCTTCTGCAGACAGAAGTTCTTCATCACACCGACGAAAAACGTAAACAGGCAAGAGCGGGCCAGTGTTTCCCCGAGGCAACGTCGCTTTCCCTGTCCAAACGGCATCGTTCGTTCGGAGTTGACGATTTCACGTGCCTCGTTGAGGAATCGCTCCGGTCGAAACACTTCCGGATCACCCCAATGCTCCGGATCCATGTGCACGTTCCGTTGTACCATAAACACAGTCGTGTTCTTTGGTATCCGGAAGCCCCCGAGCGTGCTGTCGACGATCGCTCGTCTCGGTCCATTCACTGGGACAATGCTGAAGAAGCGATGAACCTCAAGCAGGAATGCCTCAATGTAAGGCAGGTTCAGACGATCGTCATAGTGCGGGAGAGCATCAGGCGCCAGTTGGCTGTCGATTTCGTCGTGTACTTTCTTCTGCACATCCGGACGCATGATCATCATCATGAAGGCTAGATCCAGCGTGGTGCTCGTCGTATGTCCACCTGCGATGAAGATGTCCAGGATGATCATTGTCAGCTGCACATCAGTAAAGGTCGTATCGGGTTCGTCCTTTCGGGCTCGCATCTCTTTGATATAGGCGTAAATCAGATCATCTGTGGTCTTTTCCTCGTTGAAGTTCTGATGGTGCTCCTCGATCGTCGGTGTGAAGAA
>KB672490.1:370528-383061 GCA_000349145.1 Anopheles dirus
ATCGTCTTTTGAAGTTCTTACCCGGAGGATAGTTTGCTGGACGATAGAGTTCCTTGACGAGAAACACTAGCGACACGATCAGTGCAAGCGCTGTTAATCCCAGTGTGATCATCTTGACGGTCTGATACACAATTATTGCTTGTGAAGCCTCAAGGAGTTTGAAGCCTCTTTAATGATGGACCACTACAGAGGTATCGATTTGATTGCGAAGCTTCCAGTGCTGGCTGAGTTTGATGTCTGATGCAAAAGCAACGAACAGGCTACCTTTAAATATAATATGTAGCTTTGTCCACACCAATTCGTGTTCTGCTAGGTTCAACGACTGACGGTGGATTGTGCGTGCTGATTGCATTCACACGCAACGTGGTTCGTTGTTGGTTGGCTCTAGGTACAGCATGCGCCCACTAGGAGTACTCTTTGTTTCTAACTCTAACTCTCAATCCATATCGGTTACTACGGTGCATATCTTCATAAGCTAGTGTGATTCTTAGGTTAGCTTCCTTATCTTTAACATTTGGCTATTTTGCGCATATAATCTCATGGTTGTATTGCGTTATTCGAATGATTCTACGACACTATTAACTATCACACGTGAGAAACTATCGGTATTACTTCTACTGATACCATTTTTGATATTCTCATGACTAAGCATGAATTAACTATAAGTTTTAATTGTCTCACCAATATGAATGATTCGAAATTGATCGAAATTCAAACAATCTGCATCTAATGCTACGTACATATGCATCTAGATTATAAACGCAACGTGTTTAACCTACCTTGGAAGACATTTCGCCTGATTGTCATAATCGATCGGCAGTAATACGGGATTCGACCTATTAACGTTCTATACATTCCAAACCTGCACCGAAAATTGAACCATTTTAACCAGAAATTTCGCGGGAGCATCGTCGTTCGGTTTATGAATGGATTTGAATTGAATGCACCCACAGTTTTGCATACGAACACTCTAAACTGAAAAGCGCGGCTATCTTGATCGCATTTACGTATGGTTGCTCGCACGCCATGGTTTGCTTCGTTTTTCGTCCACTTTGTGAACCCCGTCGCTCGTCAGTTTTGGAGTCGAACTAAAAGTTTTTTTTTGTTCGAGAAACATTGATTTGTTTGTAGAAAGATGCCTGCGGAGAATAGGAACACCCCGACTAGGTGGCGGATAAGGCGTACCCCAGGTTGAGCGGACAACCTGGGACCGGAACCTGGGTCAAGTTGAAACCAACAACACTTCCTACTCCCCCGCCAGCAGCGGCAGACAAACAGTTCCGAAAATAAGAAGCACCGAGCACCCAACGGTTACGGCCAGCCTCTGCTGGCTGCTGGACAACGGGAACCATACCTTCACCCGGCATGGAGGAGATGCTTGATTGTTTAGATTATCATGTCGCGGTAAAAATAGATCCCATCTTGGGCTGTTTTATGCGTTCTCGATTCTGTAACCATCCTGCTTCCGCGAGGAATCCTGCCCGCGCAGAGATTTACATGACAAAACGCCGCCAGCCTCAATGCCACGGTATAAAGCACACCGTTGGCGCAGCATCCGATCTCAGTCACGTGGTTCCTGCTGGACTCGGCTGGTTGGTGCGCTGTTTGGATAGGTCAGTTACTAGCGGGCGAACTCAGGTTTGAAGACCCAGAGTATCCCAGTGGCATGTGGGACGGTGCGTTGGTCGTGATCGTGGTGCTCGTGGTGTTGTACTGTCTTTGGGATGCTCGGAAACCGCGCAAATTTCCACCCGGTAAGTGCTGCGCAGGATATGCTAAGCTATCCTTGACTTTAGTGTTTCTAGCATGTGTTCTACTACTGAAAAAAGTGAGCTATAACGAGTTAAAGAGGTATAGTTTGGTGGAAGACAAGAGTTGATTGGTTAAGTAACAATAAGGCACATGTATCACATAAGGTTGCGTGTTCTTGCGTGAATCTTAGTATAAGTCTCTAGTCTCTGTGCGATTCTCTTCTCACAATGTCGTGTCGTTTTGGTTTTGCCAGGTCCAATATGGCTGCCATTCATAGGCAGTGGTTTGGTGGTGCTGAAGCTGGCACGATCGCTCAAATACTTTCACCTGATGTGGTCGGCCCTGTCCCAGCAGTACGGCCCGGTGGTCGGTGTCCGCTTTGGCCAGGATCGGATCATTATCGTGTCTGGCCGGGAAGCGATCCGTGCCATGTACGCGAAGGACCAGTTCGACGGACGTCCCGACGGCTACTTCTTCCGGATGCGCTCGTTCGGTCAGCGGCTTGGCGTCGCTCTGACGGATGGGCCGAACTGGGAGGTCCAGCGAAAGTTTGCCGTACGCACGATGAAGCAACTCGGCATGGGCCGCAACGAGTTCGTGTGGGTGATCGAGCGTGAGGTGCAGGAGCTGATCGACAACTTCCACTGCCGTGCTGCCGCCGGGGAGACATTTCCGATGGCCGGTTCGATGGATGTCGCGCTGCTGAACGTGCTGTGGGTGTTGCTGGCGGGCCAGCGGTACGAGCTGGACAACGAGCGGTTGGGCTGGCTGGCCGAAACGATCCACCGTACGTTCCACGTGATCGACGTATCCGGTGGAACGCTGAACCGCTTTCCGTGGCTGCGCTTCGTCTGCCCCGAGAGCTCCGGGTACGGGCCAATGTTGCGACTGCTCAAACCGCTCTGGGGATTCCTGGAGGTATGTGATCCCGTTCCCGGTGGCGATCTTTGCGTACGATAGCTCAATGTGTGTGATGCTTCCACAGGAAACGATCGAATCGATCAGGACCAATCCTCACTGTCCCAATCGGCGCGACAGTCTCATCTCGGCGTTCCTGGTGGAGATGTCCCGTGCGGAGCATCACGATTCGTTTACCGACTCGCAACTCGTAAGCTTGTGTTTGGATCTGTTCCAGGCGAGCATAGAAACGATCAGCAGCGTGCTCGGGTTCGCGTTCCAGTACATGCTGCACCATCCGGACGTGATGCACAAGGTGCAACGGGAGCTGGACGTTGTCGTCGGGCCGGATCGGTTGCCTACGGCCAACGACAGACTGCGGCTGCCGTACACGGAGGCGGTGATCCTGGAGGTGGAGCGGATAGCGACCGTCGTCCCGGGAGGGCTGGTGCACCGGGCCATGGACGAGGTTGAGCTGTGTGGCTATCGCATTCCGAAGGATGCGATCGTGCTGCCCCTGCTGTACTCGCTACAGATGGACCCGGAGTACTGGATCGATCCGGCTGTCTTTCGACCGGAACGCTTCCTCAGCCCGGATGGTGATCGCGTCGTGCAGCACGACCTGTTTATTCCCTTCGGATCGGGACGACGACGGTGTCTCGGAGAGGCACTCGCCAAACCGGCGGTGTTTCTTTTTTTCACGGCAATTCTGCACCGTTTCACGATCGAGTCGGCGGACGAGAAGTTGCCGTCGTTGAACGCAATCGACGGTATCACTCTATCTCCACAGCCGTATAGTCTCAGGCTGAGGGAGAGGATGGGAAGGTAAGAATGGGAAGGAAGCCGAGGGCTTGTAGATGTGCGTGTTTTGTTCACGAAATAACAACTTTGAAACATTCATGAACGGGCGCCATTCAGGCTCATAACTATCCGTTTTGGTTTTCATCAACAGCACAATTCGAATACTTTCAAAAATGCTCATTCGTCTTTTGTCAATGTTGTTACTAAACTACGAAGGAGTGAAAGAAATTCTTTCGACCCGGTCATATCCTCTGAGACACCAGAAGAACTATTAAGAACGGTTTCAATTCGAGGCAACTCTTCGACCGTTGCTGCCTCCAGCGAATGTTCCAGCTCATATTCCAGCAAAGCTTTCGATAGCTCAAAGTCATTGCAGCGAAGAGACGAAACCACAGGATCCCGTTCGCTCAGCTTCATGATCCCACGGACACTGCGTTCGGTAACACATTGAAGGAATCGTTTGGCCCATTGCACGTTGCCACGCTCAATTGCCACACCGAGGGCAGCCGCGTTACCTGGTATGGTTAAATTTGGATTGTATCTCATGATCAAATCGAGTAGTTCGCTCGAATTTTCAAACGCAGCTAAGCATAATGGAGTCCGTCCTTGTGCGTCTACCATATCCAACGGCTCGCGATCGTATTCGAGCAGCATTTCCATAATTGGAACGAGATTAACGAATTCACAGAACGATGCTAAATGTGCCGGTGTGTGACCGTGAATGTTCGCTACCTTAACGTCTATGTTGAACTGCAGTAAGCGTGCCACGGCCGATTGATGTCCGCTCGTAACTGCTGCATGGATAATCCTACTATTTGCACTATCCAAAACCAGCTCCGATAGCGTGAAACCATTCGCGTCACGCAGATCGCATTGGATACAATGATCGATAAGATAGAGCGCGATGGCAGGATTACAATGTGGAGTTAATGCCAAGTAGATTGGGGAACCGCCTCTTTCACTCGACAGTAAAGGATTGGCACCGGTCTGAACGAGCAGTTGTACGATTTCTAGATTGCAGTTGAGAGCGATCGCACTTTTCAACGCCATTACATACGCTTCCAAGCTATTGGACTGCATGGCAGCACTTTCGGTTGAAAAAGTATCATACGCACAGTAGAACTCAGCCACTCGCAGGAAATGTGTAGTGCGACTTTGTTGAGAAAACTTTGCACATATCACAGAGTTTTTGGGAAAGAACGCATTCGTGAGAGTCCGAAAATCGTGTAGGTTTTCGGACAATAGGTTGGAATTTCTTATCATGTGGCGTATTTTCAAGCACATTCGAGGCCCTATTATTTCATTCAAAATAGCGATCTGTACGTTCGCACCAGCATCGGTTGTAAATTCTTGCCAACGCAGTGCATCTCTACCTGATCGCAGATTATTTATACTGTGGATCATTTCATCACAGCTGCACGCGATATTACAAGTTGCATGCGATTCGTTGCGACCCAACCGCACGACGACAGTACCGATTTGAAGCACAATGTCTCCGAGAACCACTTTTCCTTCATATTTCCTTATAGTGCGGAATCGACTCAACAGTTTGCGTAGCGTTTGAATATCACCACAGTTGATTGCGCACGTTAAGGAACTTCTACCCATGTTCATTTCTTCCACGAATGCTATCATTTTCCAGCGTTTTAGCATATGCACACTGCACGATAGCCGATCATGTCCGGTACAGCTGGAGAGCTCGTTTTCAATTCTGCCCCACACCGTGCGCCAGGCAGGATGGTCGCATCCTTTTCGTATCGCTTCGTGCAGTATCGTAGAGCTGTCGAGCCAACGGAATTGAAGCTTCCTCAAAGCTCTAATCATTCTAACCGACGCTGTATTGTGGCGCACGGCGACAGCAATTGGATGGAGTATTGCTTTTCCATATATTGATCGGTCAATGGATTTAATTTTTCGAATGAGAGTAACCTTGCCCTGCATGGTCAGCATGAGCAGCACATTGGCCTCCTCATTGCGGTAGTCTGGCATAAGGCGAGCAACTGACGCATCTGCATCCAATAGCAACCGAAAACATTGCCAGTGCTGCCTAATGGCAGCCGAATGTAGTGCGATTGAAAGTGCAATATGATCCGTTAGAGGGAAGTTGTCAAGTAGTAATTTCAATATTATGTGTCTTCCGTAGCAGGCGGATGTTAAATAACAATTGCCTAACGCGTCCGTTGTTTGTTGCCCATGGCTGAGTAAAAATACTACAGCAGCAGCATTTCTTGCCTTTATAGCCGTTTGAAGTAGATTAATATACACATTCCGATCAACGTCGGTTTTGGATGCAATATCGCTCAACAGATCATTCCAGTGCAAAACAATGGCCAACTCTAACGCCACTGGATGTGTGTAAATCGTTTTCTGGAGCAACAGTTTGGCAATCAGATACATTCCACGCAGTATAGCATACACCAATGGGCCGTTATCGCTATCGGTGAGCGAAAACTCGTCGTACAGTGGAATAACTTCCCGCAGGCACTTGTCGTTTCCGTGATCTAGAAAGGCTTTGATTAACGGCTGCCAACCCAACGAAGCCTCAGTGCGCACGAGGTCACCTGAAAGCTTGGAAACTAGATCCGGCCAGACAAAAAAATTTAACCAGAGCGGTTTACGTGTATCGCGAAGCTGTAGCGCTACGTCAAAGTCATGATGGACAAGGGCTCTCTTGAAAATGGCCTCCGAAGCATTGTAGCAATCTTCGAAATTATCGAAATAACGCCTGAACAGAGTAATGACGGATGAAGCTGGACGGCAGAACACATGCAACTTATCTACAAGCTTGGTAAGCCATGCAACATTTTTCGAATAACGCTCTGGATATAGTTTTATGTAGAAAAGGTTCTTGATTTCTCCACCAGCGCGCATCGCCGTGTGGATGTGCCTTGCATCGTCGGCTTCCAGCGCTGCTAGTAGCTGCCGTTGTTGCTCGTTCCAACGGTTGGTATCCTCCACGGTTGGAAAACGCAAGTGCACTCGCCACGGTTGTCGTCGTGCAAATAGATCAACCTCGGTATAAGCGAAAATGAACGCATTTATTACGAGTATTTCGTCCGAACTATCCATTAGCACATAATACGATAAAGGGTCGTGTGCGAGAAGGTTGCGATAGTTTTTGCCCTGTATCATCGGGATGCGATGCTTCAGGAAGTGAAAATTGTCTCGAAAGTATCCGACTGCTTTTAGCATTTCGCACAGCTCGAGCTGAATGTTGTTGAGCGATGCTAAGGCATACGGAACCACTGTAGTTACTCTGCGTGTCAGGTCGTCTACCGCTCGGATGCCACAGTTCGTGAGAATTGTCCGAAGCGTACCACGTCGATCGTCGTATAGCGCCTGCAACTGTTTCTCATCGTCTTTGCGCATTTTGTGAGCCTTTGCGCTACTCCACGCTAGATGGCGCTGTTTGCAAAACGCCTCCAGTGCTTTCCATTTGTTGTTCAAGATGAAAATATTGTTGTAATATGGCCGAAGCATGCTGTGTAACGTCTGCAAAGCTTCTTCTTCTTCTTCTTGTTCGCCGTCATCTACTCGAAACAATTCCGCAAGCTTCCGGGTATGAGAAATGCATGCATAATTATTTGCAGAATCGTTAGTAGCTGCTTGTATCATCACAAGCTTCGAGGATGTGATCCAGGGATTAACTGGCCCAATTCGCCTGTCCGTTATGTTAACGGTATACAGCGGTGCAAAAACTAGCTCCCATTCGATGCACATACGCTCCAGAAAATGTGTCCAGCCGTATGGATTCATCTTCCAGTACCATAATCGTCGGATGGTTGACATATCGTCACACGAGAAGCATGACTTGTGCAACGATTTCAATCCAAGCTGTTCCTCGCGCGCTATTAAGTCCTTTAACTCATCCACCAAAGCGCGCTGCCGATCAAATCGCTGCACTATATGAGCAAACTCAACCGTTTGACCAACCGGTTCTTGGCGAAGTTTCGTCAAAAGACTATTTGTGTTTTCCAAAAACTTCTGTATTGAATTGTAGCATTTACGTTGCAGCTCAACTATCAGGTCATTATGACCCACGTACACTAACAGTGATCGCATCTGCGCTATAGTATCACTTCGGTGCAGCGTGCTGAAGAACGAGCAGCGAATATGGGCCCCCGACACAGCTAACAACATGTTCAGCAACACAGCGAGAACTATCATCGCGTTACTAGTTCGCAGTTCACTGAAGAATTTTGCCTCCAAATCCTTTCGCATCGTCAATTGTTTCATTGAAACTGCCTTCGCATAGTTGTTACGATATAATTTGCATACTTCCATGAAATCGCTTGACAGCAGGCGCAGCATCGCTTCCGATATACGATTGCGGGGCATGTTCGGGGTGCTTTTTGTGCTCTTCATCATCTCACCCAAAATTGTAAGCATTCGCTTGATACAGTCAACGTAAATTTCAACGCTTTCTGCATTCGTCCAGAAGAGTGAAAAATAATTTTGAATTTTAAGCAGCGAATAGAATTGTCTTTTTTGAACATACCAATTGTTCAGTTCATTCACTACGCACTTGTCATTGCCACGCAGCAGTTGCTTCATGTCGAACGATTCGTTGGCTACGATATCGGCTGCTATCCGTTCGGCCGATTCGTTCTTTTTAAGTTGAGCAATTAATCGGTTGGCTACGTTAATGGGATGCGTCGCAAGTGGCGTCCGACGTTTAAGTTGCGCTATTAAATCGTCTCGATTTACTTGGACACTCCTTTTCCATTCACACTCTGCTGTTTCGATCCAATCATTTCCGTGATTTTCAAATGCCTTCTTCATCTTTGCCATAAAAATCTTGTTGCTGGTACTTGAGTGACAGGTTGCTTTTATAGTTTCCAGTAGATGAGGCTTGCATGGTATTTTCAACGTTTTAATTTTCTCCAACAGCTGTTCTTTCAATTGTTTGTGCTGGTCATTGTGTATAGTTTGCATCTCCTTGATCAGCACAGTTAGCTTCATTTCCTCACATTCAAGACACTGTTTAATGAGATTCAACTGCGATGATATCATGCGTACATACTTCACCACCAGACATTTGTGTATCATGAAACGATAAACGAGAAAACTTTCGATATTCCTGAAACAGGTTAAAAATATTGCTAAGCTAAATATTATTTCCGTCATTGGCAGATGTTTGAGGCACTGTTTGTGCTGCAGAAAGTAAAGATGGTTATGAATTACGGTCAGTAGGTGCAGCAACCGGTCGTCAATGTCTCCGTTGGAGCCGGTGTCGTAGCTCTCTGCTATGATCCGCCAGCAACCACTTATGACATCGATGTCATGCTTCCAATCTTCCGAGCAGCTTCCGGTCGGTCCAGTACAAGGCCCAGATAAATATCGAAAACCATAGTCCGCCAGCTTCCACTGCACATATATTCTCAAATCTTGCGACAGAAAACATTTCTTGATTTTGAGTTGAGTAACCGCATTGGCCAGGCATTGAAACAGTTCCTCCCCTTTCCGTTGCGTGATTGAGAGAAACAGCTTGAACAGTTCCAGGGAGTCATGTTTGAGAATCTTGTAACAAGCGGTTGTATCGTCAATTCCTTCAATCTCATGCTTTATCACACTCTCCACAAATTCCGGCTCATCCGCGTGTCGATATACCAAACCAGCTAACACCGTACGCCCTTTACCATCGACAATTTCGCAATCGTACAACCCACTTGCAAGCATCGAGTGCACCAAACACAGATGATTCATACCACCATTGCGAAGACACCAAACCAAGGGCGACACACCGTACGTTGCTTCGAACAACAAGGCGGTTTCGATAGTCGCTTTCTCCAAGCAGCGGGCCATTTTCGCTTCTTCCTTGTCGGAGATGGCTTCGAAAATTTCGGCAATACACAATAAATATCCATTATTTTCGTCGCTGCCTAACATAACTTGTTCAAAACAAAACAAACAATATCAACTGTCAGAGATTTCCCGCGGCAAGTGGAGACAATCTGACAAGCGCCGTGGTACACTTTATTTGCTATTATTAGGAGAGAAACTTGCTTCAATTGATAAGATAAATCAACGACGATGTACGAAGAAGAATAATGGAATGGAATGAAAGCATTGGATTATGAATATTTAGCAGAATACGATCGAATCCATTTTATACCAAGGTTCTTACGCATCATGTTCAACCTCTGTTTACCTTGTTTTCCGTAAACGTCAAACTCACCGGTCGTGTTTTGTTGTCCGGTTGTGTTGGTAAACATTTGGTTGTTGTTGTTCTATTCGGGTGTCGAATTTGCGCAAGTTTGCTTCTGTAATTACGTTTCTATCGACACAAAGCAGGACATCCCTATGGCCAGTAGCAATGAGATCGACTTCGATAGGTAAGGGTTCAGAAGCTGGGACCATTGGCTTCAAAATGGTCTTATTCTATCCGTTTCGTTACAGCCCCTTCGTGAAGAAGGAAAACTGCTGCAAAATCTGCGGCGGAACGGACGGCCCGATGGAATCGATCTTTTGTAAGGCCGACAACACGGCACTGCTGAACAAGATCTACAAATGTACTAGGGTGGAAGTATGAACACAACCTGTCCCCGTACGGTAGCATTGCGAGCTTTTGCTTAATCAAACTGTTGTTGTGTCTCATATAGGTGACACCGGTTTGTGGATTAATTTCACCCATCTGTGAATACTGCCACCGGCGAATCGATGAGTTCGACGAGAACGCCCAGCCACGGGTGGTAGAGTTTTTGATCAAGACCGAGCTGGAACCCGAGACGCTCGAGTACGATCCGCTTAACGTTGGTAGTATGGACGATCCGATGGCAATCGATGGTGAGTTTCGGTTATTGTCCGTGTGTTCGACTACGTGCATCATTGTCCTGTCATTGCAGCTAAGTCTGAAAGTGATTCAGAAGAGAACGGCGAATACACCCGGCGGACCAGACGACGACGGGCAAGACGAAAAGTGAACGATAGTCCTCCACGATCCAGCACGAGCACTCGCAGGCAGGCAAGGCCAAGAATGCAGAAAAATACTCGCATTGAAGGTGAACAAGAAAACTCTGTGAAGAGTATAATCCGTATCGGCATCGAAGATAAAAAAGAGCAAGAAAAATCAACCCAATCGGATGAGGTACAATCCTTAGAGCGACCATCCTCGCCTGAAGAGGATACACTCCTGTCAAGTGAACCCGATTCAAATCCTGACGATGACGATGGAGCATCCCGGAACGGGAACGAATCTCCGACCGCCGAGGAAGTGGATCGACCGACCAGCGTCTCGGACGAGGAACGACTTAGGAAGCGGCGTGGCCGACGGCGTGGCCGACCCCGTACGTCTGCACCAAAGCCGAAGCCAACCGGCACGCCGCAGCAGTGCGAGGTGTGCGGCAAAACGGTGCAGTACATCCGCGAGCACATGCGCCTGCACCGCATCGACAGCCAGCATCCCTGCCCGCACTGCGACCGGACGTTCGTGCAGGCCAACAACCTGAAGTACCACATCCGGAAGCACCTGGGCGAGAAGCCGTACGCGTGCAAGCAGTGCAACAAAGAGTTTTACTGTGAGGCCCACCTGAAGTCGCACATGCGCGTTCACGGTCCGCAGGGTCTGTTTCCCTGTGCGCTATGCCCGAAGAGCTTCAACCAGGAGTGCAACCTGAAGAAGCATCTGCGCGTCCACTCGGGCGAAAAGCCGTACGTGTGCGACAAGTGCGGCAAGCGCTTCAACAGCACCTCCAATCTGCGCAACCACGCGCGGCTACACGCCGAGGAGCGACCGCTGACGTGCGATCACTGCTCGAAAAGCTTTGTCGATGTACACCATCTGCAGCGTCACGTGCGGGTGCATACGGGTAAGTGGTTTTTGTTGCCAAAGTTTGTCCTTCCTTTGCGAATTAACCCCAGAATGCTATCGCTTTGTTCACAGGAGAAAGACCGTACATCTGCCATGTCTGCTTCCACGCGTTTTACTGCCAGAACGGCCTGATGGAGCATCTGAAGACGCACATCGAGAAAAAGACCCTCAAGCTGAAGTAGCAACGTGGAGGAACGAAACGGTGGTGGTATTCTGGATGCGAAATGGGACGCTGGGAACTGTGCCAATAAAGGAATGATATTATCGCTTTTAGTTTAGTTTTATACGCTGGCAAAACCGGATTTAGCTTGAAGGACACGGATGACAAATTTGCTATCCATTGCTACACTATCCAAACTAGACAGAACGCTACGGATGACGAAAGAGGTGGTTTGAGCTGAGATGATTTGCAGGTTGTTATGTGCGTTTTATTGGTTGTTTACGGAGTCTTCAAGTAGCTTCAAGCGAAACATTCCAAGCTAGGTAGATCATTCTGAAAATATCCGTCGAGATGATCGCACTGGGATTGGCAGCGCTGGCAGTGAGCGTGTCGCTGGTGTTTCTCGTCAAGGAACTCTATCGTCCAGCAAACTATCCTCCGGGTAAGAACTTCAAAAGACGATATACACAATCCAGATGTATGATTATTTCTTTTCTCCTTTAACCGCAGGTCCAAGATGGCTACCGATCGTGGGTAATACTCCGCTCTTACGTAAAATGGCGGCACAGAACGGTGGTCTACTGGCGAACGTATGTAACAAGCTGTCGGAATCGTACCGGAGCAGTGTGATTGGGTTGAAGCTGGGCCGCGAACGTGTTGTGTTCTGCATGAGTTATGACGGTGTTAAGGAAGTTCTGTCCAACGAAGCCTTCCAGGGTAGACCCGACAATTTCTTCATCCGGCTGCGCACGCTAGGAACAAGGTGAGTTTGTGGTGTGGTTGTGTGTGTGTGCTTTGGAAGGTACTCGAGCAGGGCCCGCTTTTCCTCTACAGACTAGGTATCACGAGCACCGATGGGTCGTTCTGGAATGAGCAAAGAAGCTTCGTCACTCGCCATCTGCGTCAAGTGGGCTATGGGCGACAGGAGATGCACGTTCAAATTCAAACCGAGCTGAAGGAGCTGTTGGACGTCATCGGCAGCCGAATGGAGCAACCGATCTGGCCTGGTTCCATCTTCGCACCCAGTGTTATCAACGTCCTTTGGACCTTTGTAACTGGCTGTCGAGTTCCACGAGAGGACGATCGATTGCAGCGACTCCTGCAGCTGCTTCG
>KB672490.1:383071-408163 GCA_000349145.1 Anopheles dirus
GGTGAGTTTGTGGTGTGGTTGTGTGTGTGTGCTTTGGAAGGTACTCGAGCAGGGCCCGCTTTTCCTCTACAGACTAGGTATCACGAGCACCGATGGGTCGTTCTGGAATGAGCAAAGAAGCTTCGTCACTCGCCATCTGCGTCAAGTGGGCTATGGGCGACAGGAGATGCACGTTCAAATTCAAACCGAGCTGAAGGAGCTGTTGGACGTCATCGGCAGCCGAATGGAGCAACCGATCTGGCCTGGTTCCATCTTCGCACCCAGTGTTATCAACGTCCTTTGGACCTTTGTAACTGGCTGTCGAGTTCCACGAGAGGACGATCGATTGCAGCGACTCCTGCAGCTGCTTCGAGAACGATCTAAGGTCTTCGACATGTCCGGTGGAACACTGAATCACCTGCCATGGCTGCGCTTCATTGCTCCCGAGTGGAGTGGGTACAATTTGATCTGTCGTTTCAACAGTCAGCTGATGGAGTTCTTCACACCGACGATCGAGGAGCACCATCAGAACTTCAACGAGGAAAAGACCACAGATGATCTGATTTACGCCTATATCAAAGAGATGCGAGCGCGAAAGGACGAACCCGATACAAACTTTACAGATGTGCAGCTGTCGATGATCATCCTGGACATCTTCATCGCAGGTGGACATACGACGAGCACCACGCTGGATCTAGCCTTCATGATGATGATCATGCGCCCGGATGTGCAGAAGAAAGTACACGACGAAATCGACAACCAACTGGCGCCTGATGCCCTCCCGCACTATGACGATCGTCTGAAGCTGCCTTACATTGAAGCATTCCTGCTTGAGGTCCATCGTTTCTTCAGTATAGTACCAGTTAATGTCCCAAGACGAGCCATTCATGATTGCACGCTCGGGGGCTTCCGGATACCAAAGAACACGACCGTGTTAATGGGCCTACGCAACGTGCACATGGATCCGGAGCATTGGGGTGATCCGGAAGTGTTTAGACCGGAGCGATTCCTGAATGATGCACGTAAAATCGTCAACACCGAGCGTCTGATACCGTTTGGACAGGGAAAGCGACGTTGCCTCGGGGAAACACTGGCCCGCTCTTGCCTGTTTACGTTCTTCGTTGGTGTGATGGATAGATTTCACCTGTTCAAACCAGATCCCAACTATGGAAGCGATCCATCGTTAATCTTAAAACCAGGAATAACGTTATCAGTTAAACCGTACAATATCGCATTTCGCCCGAGGAAACAATCTCATACAACTGCTGTGGACCATAGATCAGTTCATGAAGAATGAAATAAAGTTGGGAACTTAAGACCGTCTACAGTATACAAATAATCTTTCGGGAAGGTGATCGCCAAGGTCGCTGCTATGGTTACGAGTACGAGATGTGAATGCGGTTGCAAGATGTGATTCCACACATGTATGTACATGCTGTGGAGTTGTTAACATGAGTACAAGACATGCTTTGCAAGGGACTGTTCGTCACAGCGGCAGCATTAACGACTGTATAGGCGGAATGAGCAACTGAGTAGTTACAGCTGCCCATACAAACATGTGCAGGCATATAATTTAGTCCATACGAACAAAATATCAGGAATGACATCACTTTATATCATTTTATTAATTATTTGTACTAGTCACCCGCTTGATTCGCTCGTTTCTGAGAAAGCTAATGAGCTCGTCTCATGGAGGAGGAACCTTTTCTGAATGCTGGAAGGAGCATCAGAGTAACACACGAGAACAGAAAAACAAAACGCAACCACACACCTGTCTGAGTTTATTTGTTTTCCATCTTTATTACCGTCTCGCTTGTCTGGTTTTGTATTTTAAATACATGAATTAAAAATAAGTATTTTGATGGTATCTCCAGTTGTGTCTGTGTCATAGTTGAGTGTCGCGGTTTGTGTTGTGTATCGTTTTTGTTTCCTTTCAAACGTTCCCAGCTGTCTCCAGCTCGCTGTGTTCGGTCTATACAATAAATCTTTCTGGACGAGTTTTCTCCATTTTTTGTGGAGCCTTTTCTCCTCTGTACCTTTCTCTCGCTCGATTGAACTGATGTTTGCTTTCTCCAGACACCCTTATACGGTCGTTAAAATATACATCGTAGTTCAGTTTCTACTTTGAGTTCGCTTGCACTGCTGATCTTTCATGATTTTCGCTGGTCGGAGAACGGATAGTGACAGGGAGTGAAAAGGAAAAGGGAGAATAAAAATCCATCGACCACGAACATGGTCGAATTCATTTCGCACATCCTGTTCATTGCGTCCGTCTGTGAGTTTGTATCATGTTCCATAGCTTAACAACTATATGTATATGTATATATATATATATATATTTCATCTGCACATGATTTCTACATCTGATTTGTTATACTATATTCATACATGTATATATATATATACTCTGCGATATTACCACAAAAAACTTAACAGTTAGCTTAGCTCGAGAAACGGAGAGAACAAAGAGAAGGACAAGAAACCAAGAGGAGGAAACAATATACAGCGTTCAGTGTTCGGTTCGACACGAATTTCCGTTTTTAAAAGCATCTTCAGCTTCATCTACCTACGTACATAACAAATTCCTTCCCCTCCATTTTGTGAGCCAACAACAATAACTTAACCCTCCCCCCCCCCAGCTTCTTCTTGGGCACCTTCTACCTCTAGCAACATCCATCTTTCCAAAGTATCAATGAAAAAAACAAGAACCTGCCCGCGATGATGCTCTTTTTGAAAGTAATTGGTATTAGGTTTGGTATTACACACCTTCCACCTCTTTGCTCTTTTATATATAGTTTTAGTTTCTACTTGTTCTCACTTGTGCTACCCCTCTCTTTCTCTTTCTCTCTCTCTTTCTTCTCTTTCCTACAGTTTCGGATTTGTGACGGATTTTCGATCGATTCGAGCCGATTTCTACAGCACGCGCGATATAATATGTAAAGGTTTTTGTATAGTTTTTGTTGTTGTTGTTGTTGTAAATTGTTCCGCGCGCATTGTATGCACGCATGCATCCCCACCAACACGAACAAAAAACCCATAAAGCTATTTCACTATCCATCCTGTTTTCGTTCTCTCTCGTTCTTTGTTTTCCTCTGTTTTTTTTTACTCACTATCCTACTCGCCTCGCGTTTTGTTTCTGTTTTTTTTCTTTTCTATACATCTAATTCTAACCAAAGGTACATTCTTTCGACTCCCTCCACTGCATTAACAATCCCCGCCGAATCCTCGCCAAACAAACGATCTTGCTGCCGTCAACCTTCCAACCCATTCCACGCTAACAAAAGTGTACGTGTGGCTTTTGTTTTTATTAATTATTATATTTATTACTAACGACTTTATTACAAAATATGAAACAAAAGACAGGGAAAATAATAAAAAAACCAACGCTATTAAGTAGTTACGTCTAGGGTATACAAAGGAAGGAAATAGGTGTAAGAGTAAGCAGGAGAAGGAGCGCGAAGATGAAGAAACCGATGTACAATAACACGTCTAGGGGACGGGACGGGGGACACGGGACACGCGGGTGCGGGCGTTGGTGTTAGTGTGAGAGCCTACTACACAACTTAAACGCGGTACATTTCTTAAACGTATAACTCTAGTACGTAAATAGTTGTATAAGAAATGAAACGAAACGAAACAAGAAAAGGAGAAAAACTAACACGAAAGAAGTAAATAGTAGGTCAGAAGAATGCTTCTGAAAACACATTAAGGTAAGGTACCCAATTTTTTTGTTTTGTTTGTTTGTTTCGATTTTGTTTTTCAGCTTTTTTCGCGCGCGCGCGCGCGCTTGCTTTTTCGCCTGCCTCCCTCCGTTCACGCTTCCTCACATTGACTTGTTTAATATCGCATCTACTAGGCATAGCATCGTTTTTTGTTTTGTTTTGTTTAGTTTGTCTCAACATCTCGTGCTGTGTTGTATGCCGTAGTGGTTGCGCGTTGCTTTACACTTACATTTTATTTTATACACTCGGTTGTTTATGTTGTTGTAACATTTTCACCTCTTTCGCTACTTCTTCTTTCAATTTTTCTGCTGCTGTTTGCTAGTGTCGGGTTAGCGTTCTGTATGTTTGCGCTATCGTTTACTCGTTTACTGCTAGTTGCTTTTCTCTACCGCTTTTGTGGGTGTTTTGTTTTGTGTTGCTATGCGAAACCAGAATTTGTGAGTTTGCCTTCTCTGTTTTCGCCTTCCCGTTTGCAGTGATCGCCTGTGAACGCCGGCGGAAGAATGATCCGTAACTCCTTGAGGATGAAGGGTTCCTTTCGTACCGCGAGACACACACCGTGCATGCTTCTAGTACAATACTATTACGTTGAGAGGAACGGAAAGCACGTGGCTACGTGTGCTGGCAATAAAGTGCACGCAATTGGTGGCCGTTTTATGCTCTTGGACACACATCACACATCACACACACACACTCATCACAACTACAACCTAACCCCGTCTACTAACGCCTAATATATCACTGTGGCAAATTATGATTTTCAATCTAATAATATTTCCACGGTTTTGTGTGTAGTGCGCCGTTCAGCTTTTGTTTCTATTCCAGCTTTCCATCCTCGCCATGCGCTGCCGGCCCCTCGCCACTTCCTATCCTACTGACTGTGTGCACGCTGTACTGCTTGGTTTTGGAATGTTAGATTAGATACATATCTCGCTCCGGGATTGCAAAGTTTTGTTGTGCCCGAGAACTGCTTTCCTTTTCCCCCATTTCACGTACGTATGTGATTTCTCTTCCAGTTTTTCACTAAACCTATCTCACCATCGCTGCGCCCTTTTACTCGTACCCATCATCACAGCACTCACCTCGGCCCCTCGTCGGAGGGCTAAACTGCCTTGCGGGCGTGGGGTCGCGGTCACCGGAGCTTATCCGTAACGCTTACCACCTAATAAATCGACACCTATCGTTCGGCCACACCGGAGAGCGCCGTAGAACAAAGCAAGAAAACCCGAAAACAGCCTACTAGATCCGAACCTATATGCTAAAAACCCCTATATAATCTGTCACAGCATTTTGGTGCAAACACCTGGGGCAAACACCGTCTTTCCGTTTCGCATTTCCCCGTGCAAGCTGATGTGGTTCCGTGTGACGCGCGGATTCCTTCCTCCCGCCCTGCTTTCAAATGTGTGTTGTGCCGCCATTGGGTCATATGATGGAGTTCTAACTAAAAACCCGAACAAGAAAGCTCCTAAAACACGCGTGACACGATAGATAGCATCCGTACTGGAACCTCTCTCCCATCCTTACTCTTATGTACACGACGCGAACGATTGTGGTGGTGGTGCACTCTTGGAGTCATCAAATAGCCTATGAAACGAATCTACAGTAACATCCTCTCGCTCGCTTCATCATCCTCTTCATCCCTCGTCTATCTCTCTCTCTCTCTCTCTCTCTCTCTCTTTCGCTCTCCCCCGTGTCTAACACTTTTGTACTTTGAAAAGGCATTTCATTTAGTTGTTTGTGTCGTGTTCTGTTCTGTGTGTAGTATGTGTGTGTGTGTCTCGACAATCCGAACGCTCTAAATGGGACATAAAAAGTTTACATCGAAAAATATATAGTTTTCTACTCTTTGCTCGACCCAACGACGTGTGTGTGTGTGGTGTGCACTCGGTGCTATCGCGGGTCTCTGATGGTTGATTCGTCTAGATGAACCTGCTAAAACAACGCTAAAACATCAAGATCAAGGCGCGCGCGCACTCACGCTCTATACGACATTTACATACTGCTCCTGTTCTGTTTCTTGTTTGTGTTTTTCCGTTTTCATTCTCACAAGCAGAAAGGGAACAAGCTTAGTTTATGTGATGTGTTGTGGTTCCGGCGACTATCTAAAGCTTCGTTCGGGTTTCTAAAACATTGTGTACATCGGCTTGCCGCACTTACGCGCAACGCGTCTAACTAGTAACAGTTTTCCATTAAGCTAAGATAACATTATGCAGAACACTTTCGATACGTCGGTTTGCTTGATGCGGTTGGGGTCATTGTTTTGTGTGTTTCACTTCCGCACGCACCCTTCGGCCGAAAACACACATTTGAAAGCTGCTTTGATCTTTAATGGTTTGTCCGAACTTGGGAAATGAAGAAAAAGTTTAGAAAAGGGGACAGTGAATGATGAGGAAACGAGTAATAGTGAAGAAAATGTAGAGAGTGCGGGAAGAAAAGGAAAACTCATAGAGAACATAAATGGAAAATAAAGATACAGTGAGAAACACAGAAGGATAGTGTGAGGGAAATTTTGTGAGAAATAAAAGATAACAGAAAAGAGTAGATATAATGGAAAATAGTTCGACAGTGACGAGTACAGTATATTTTTAGTAAGCTAAAGAGATTCAAAAAGAATTATAGAAAACAAGAGAGAGAAAAGTGTGCGACAAAAGAGAAGTCATACAAGAAACAGAAAGTATTCGCAAGAGACAGAGAGAAAGTATAAAATAGAATAGAATAGAAGTAAAGAAAACGAGAACAGAAACAAAACAGAACTCAGAAGCAACGAAACGGCAGAATAAAAGAAACAGAAAGCGATTTAACAATATAGCAGATATAATATATTATAGACAGTATCGAAGGTAAGTGCGGAGTAACAGAGTAAATAAAGTGAAGCAAAGAGAAAATAGAAACAGAGAACAGAGGACAGTACGGACACCCAAAAGCAAAACGAACAAAAAAAAAACACAGAAATGGAATGTAGAAAATGCCCTCCGAACGCACATCCGATTCGATACACTATTTACTATGTACACTGTTCGCTTCTCCTGACGCGGCGGTAGGTGATGTTATTCGTAACCGCGGGTTTCGCTTTTGTGCACGCTTTCGGCGCACCGGATCATTCTTCCCCGTATGACGTTCACCGCCCCGAGTGTGTGTTGCTTTCGCTTCAAATAGACGGATTCAGATTTGCAGATGGCGTAGTGTAACGAAAGCCCTCAAAAATGTGTGCTTTAACTATGGAGGTTTAGTTCATGTACAAGAGCGGGAATAATAATGCTTTGTGTAGCCTGCTGTGGTAACTTTTCGTTTCTATGATTTCTGTCGTTTACGGTCGTCCTTGTATACATAAACGGTGTTGGGGTTGTACGTTTGCATGACTATTTGGTTTCTTCAGTGGTATCCATCGGTTTACTTGTTTTTTTTGCGTGTAATGTACTGCTTGTTTGCACGATAAAACGGACATAACGTTTGTGTTTTTTGTATGCTTGTTTGTTTGATGTCCTGTTAGAAAACTGGCACAGCTTCTTCCACTGTGGCTGCAGTTTCTTCTCGTTTCGTACGAACCATTATGCGATCCATAGTTGTGTATACACGGAGCTATATAGATTGTTTCATTGGTTGCTTTTTAAACATTCAAGGTGATTTGGTGAGGAAACGGGTAATATCAACAGTTTGAGTAACAATGTTTTGTTTGTTTGTTTGTTTGTTTGTTTTCTTGTTTGCTTGCTTGCATGTAACGGTAATCACACACTCACACATTTTGTAGTAACAGTTAGAGCTTTTGTTTCATATATGGTTGCTGTTTTCTTTTGTTTAGTTTAAAGTTTAACGGTTTAACGATTAGGCGCATTATGTGTTATGTTTCTTTGCTGCTGCTGTCGCCTGTTTGCATTTTTCTTTTGTCATGTTAGGTGTGTCTCTGTGTGAGTGATTATGATCTTCTTGAAACCGTTCAATTACGGCCATCTGCTGCTTGGAGGATAACATTGTAATGACAAAACAGTGACGATCGCCAAAAGAGCAAGCAAAAGCAAACAATAAAACCCAAACCCAACAGCAACAGCTGAACAGCAGGAGTGTGAACTAAAATTTTGAACACGGTAGTTCTGAACGCACAACTAGCAACCAAACAAGGGATCCGTAAGAACCCAACGGGTTACGGGGTACTGTCCCGCCGACTGTCCTCTGTTTGCCCGTTTCCTATACCTAAAAACGTGCGTGCGTGTGTGTATGCTGTTCTCACGTACTACTATTTCCGCTTCGTTATCTACTTGTATGTAATCATGATGTTTGCTTCTTTAACATTTAGTGAACACTTAGTTTTAGATCCTTTGTTTCCATTGTGTGTGTGTGTTTTAGTTTTCTTCTTTTAAATCTGCTTCTAGACCCTCTCGCATCGGCTTTGCTCGTTTTAGTTACCACCTAATTACTATCACTACTAAAACACCGCTGCCTCACTTACACTTTCTAGATCACTATGGACGCGCGGGTGTCCCCCTCTCGCCGGTCTCTGACACGCACATACACACACGCACACACTACTACACTTGCCTTCCCCCTCCCATCCCATTCCCAGACCGTTTTAAGGGCTGTGCTGTTAAAACGTGAACAAAATATACAACAAGCGCGCCTATCTCAACACCGCTACTTGCATTCTATGCTCGTCCGGCAAAGCGTTGATCAAACCTTATTAACAAAGCTGTACAAGTTCTAGTTTTGTTTGTGTTGCTAGTGGTAGTGTTTTCCTTCGCTACTTCTCTGTACTTTTTGCACATTTAAAGACACACGCGAGCGGTGTAGGTGTGTAGTTGTGGGCTAGAGTTTATTACTTTGTAGTACTTCTCCGTGCTGATTGTAATTTAGCATCCCGATGGCAAAACTCCACGCTCATTGTCGTATTCCGGTTTTCTCCAGGTGTGTCCGCGGTGAGATGTGTTCTGTTGTGTTGCGTATATATCACCGATTTGTTGTCCTCACAACCTCCGGGCCAGTGGTTATCTTGCTGTTGTGTGTTAATCGTTTGAGTTCGCAATACGTGTACGTGTGTTACATGTATCGGCTTTAGTAGGTGAAACGGCGTGTGAAGCGTACGTGAATGAGCCTTATTCAATATAACTCTCCCTCTTTCTCTTTCTCCATCTCTCTCTCTCTCTCTCTTTCTCTCTCTTCAGATCAACACTATTTTGCTTTCTGCCCGCGTTTAAACAATAAATAGAATTAAAATTCTGGTAGTGTTTTTTTTCTCTGAGATGCAAATGGTAACGACGCGGTTGTTTGTTTATCTGTATCTGTATCGTGTTTGGATGTTTTTAGGCGGTTTCGTTTCTTTGAAAGGACTTTGCATTGCACACTTCTATTACTTCTCTAGATTGCTCCACTCAGAACAGACAGACGTTCTTTTATAACTCACGTTTTACTTAAATCACCGATTACTACAATTTGTTATTTACCTAGTAGCGCTTCTGTTCTGTCGTCAAGGTATCCTTTCCAACTTGCACACACACACACACACATTCTCTCTCGTTCATTCTATCTCACAAACACACACACACGCGCGCGCGCGCGTACCTGCCTCAGCTACACACTACTAAACGCTAAACCCCCTTAATACCA
Organism: Anopheles dirus; assembly: GCA_000349145.1. Taxonomy (NCBI): domain Eukaryota; kingdom Metazoa; phylum Arthropoda; class Insecta; order Diptera; family Culicidae; genus Anopheles; species Anopheles dirus. The sequence goes on from KB672490.1 coordinate 392,368, forward strand.
CGTTTACTTAAAAGAAAAGAAATGATCAAACAACAAGGGCCGGGATTCTGTTTGCTGTTTGACGATCGAAAAGGACTTAAACATAAAAAATCGTAACAAGAAAAGGGAGGAAAAGAAACAAAAAAAAACAAGAGCATGCGAATCTCGTCGGATCCCAACGGATGCCGCCCGCGTCCATACCGGATGGGGTGCTTGAGCCTTAAGTATACCGAGCGGTGACGAGCAGTGCCGGAAACGGAAGGTGACGGACGCAAACCTCCACGAAGGGTGGGAACACTTTTAAATAAATTTCATCGCCGTGAGCGTATCTGTGCGTGTGCGTGTGTGTGCTTCAAAAGGCGAGAAAGGAAGGTGGCGATCGGTGACGGTGTTGCAAATGTACAGAAATTACACCAATCCTCCACTTTTCCTACGGTATGAAGCCGGCCGGTAGCTGAGAATTTCGCGGTCTTCCGACGCGTTCCAATTCGGATGGCGGCCGGTTCCGTGGTTATTCCTCTGCCGGGTGCAGCTGCATCGGTGCCGGTGCTGCCGCCGGTGCTACTACCGCGGCGGCTGGTACGGCAGGTGGATTGGGATCGGGTTCGACCGGCCAGCTTCATTTGCGCTTCGCGTGAAGCATCTCCATCAGCAGCGTCTGCGAGGGTGCGCTGCCGGCACAGTGCTTGATGTAGAGATGTTCCTCACCCCGAGCTGCCATTCCGTGGATCTCCGGAATAATACTGAGCAACTTGCTGAACTTGTCCTGCGTGGGGAGGGGGGAGATAGAACGAATTTGTACCGGTGTTGGAATATGGTTACTGCGGCACTACTTACAGGCACCGACGGGTAGCAGGTAAGCGTGTAGTCCAACAGGGCCGCCTGCACGTTCTCGTAACCTTCGACGACCGTCTTTCGGTTCGTGATCCCCCGGACATCTGGAACGAAAAGCAAAGGTCAGAACTGCCCAGAACTAAGAAGGGGTACGCATATTCACCTCCACACTCACCGGGATTGAGCAGCAGCAAGAACTTCATGCAGATGTAGTCGCCGACGTCGAACTTGAGCTCCTGCAGCTTGTTCTGCAGCTCGTTAAAGTGCTCGGCCAGGCTCGGTACGCCCAGCAGCCCTAAACCTAAGAGATCAAACTTCTGCCCGTTGTGCAGGGTGGTTTCGTCCGGCAGCCCATTATGCAGACGCTGATGTATGTGGTCCAGTACCAGCATGTCCGACCAACTGTTTTGCAGCAGCTTCATCTGATCGTCCACCTGATGGAAAAGGAGAAAGAGCGTGAAACAGAGAGCAACGTTTAATGAAACAGTCATACGTCCTTCGGACTCGTTCAGTGGAAAGCGACAGACGAAATCACGCCGCGCTCCTGCTTCTGGCTTCTTGCTTAATCCAAATTAGAAGTCCGACTGCGCAGCCTGAATCTCGGGGGTGAAGACACTCGAAAACCACCGGAGTAACAATTGTGACCATGGCCCACATTTTCTCTATTTTTGTTCCTTTCGTCGTTCGGCCCACAACACCACAAAGAGTGACCAATTTCTTGCGGATCGCATCAGCATTGGATTTTTTTTTGTTTGTTTTATTGCTTTGCAGCTCCCACACTCCATCAGATACTCCTTCTCTCTTTTTCTCACACTCGTCAGTATGGCTACGTTGATGCATTTCGCGTTGCCACAGACGACGGGGAGCAATTTACGTTCAATTACGCATACAGAATGGCGGAGTGGTGGCGGTAAAGTCTCCACGGTTGTTTTGTTGTTGATGGAGTGTTGAGTGTGAGTGTGTGTGGCAAGCTTTATCAAAACGCTGGGTCAATAAACCATTCGTAATGCATTAATTAGGTATTTGTCGTGCAAAATGCATATTTGCAGGCGGATACAGCAATATCGCACTGTAAAGTATACAATTCGGTAAATACTTGTTTGAGTGAACATGTGATTAAAGAGACTATTATACATCGGCAAAGAAAACACAATCTTCAGTACACACTGTAAGCTTCTTTTTTTCGTTGCGCTGAATTTTCACCAGCTGCAGTTTCTCGGCACCAGGCTGCAGTAGCGACAACACTGGCTTCTCCGAACGAATCCGTCCACTCAGCAAGATTGAAATGGAGCAGATTAAATCCATTGGCGGGGTATTGAATAAAGGCCTCCCAACCACCCACCTCAGCCACCCGCACATTTCCAATCCTTTTCCGCTACGAAAAAAAGGCGCCAAGGAATAGGCATCGCCAGCACCGAGGAACGCTTTTGTGGGCACATCCTTGTTTCTCGCACCTCTCGGCGCTCGCGCCATCCCCCGCGCGCTGACCCATTGACCTAGTTTATAGATGCGAGTGGAATTTATTTTCAGCCACCCAGCCGGCAGTATTAGCTCGCGATGAAAGTGATATGAGCTAGGCTAGCTAGTCTCCACCGAAAGCCTTCCTCCGGCACAGCGTCATGCATATACACATAGTGTCCACATTTTTATCTCTCTTCTATGCATTGCATAGCGCACACACATACACAAAGATATGCATCCTTGCAGCTACAACAGCATGCAAGTATCGCTTGTACCCACTAACGTGCATCATGTTGTGGTGAAAAAAAAAGTGAAAGCATCATTACACCGTTTGATGATGGAAGAAGTTGATGTGGAAGAAGACAAGAAGGGTGATGTGCAAAAAATAGACATTACACCAAATGAGTCTCTCGATCATGCTCACCTCCTCATCTCAGCACAAGAGACGCTTCATTCAATTCGAGCATCGGATAGCAACATTCACCCTGCAGGCTCCGTCCAGCCTTTAGTAGCGCTTTGCTACCGCGGTGTGCTTTTCACACTTTTAGGGCCCCATTTTCACAGCACTTGCAGGTGTGTATGTGAGTGCGAAAGGGAAGCGGATGTTGCTATTTATTGCCTGGAACTAGCTTCGTTTTTTTTTCTAGTTAAGAAACATAATATGCCTACAACAAGCGGCTCCGGCATCGTGTCCACATCTGGGTTTTGTGGGCAATAATATCTCGAAGCGGTCCGGTTCTCCAGAATGTGTGCTACTTTTCGTCCTTCGTCCTATTGTAGCCGTGGGGGCTCTAAGAACTTCAAAAATAGGACCCCTCCCGGACCTCGCGCGTGGAAAGTGGGTTTTCGTTCCTCGTGGGGCCGATGGGAAAGTGGGCCACAAGCAAAAATCTGTAGCCGCCGAGAATGGGAAAGTAGAGCGTTGCGTTCTACCTCGTTACGCAATGTAGGTCTTCGGCGGTGGGATGGGACGCGGTTTTCGGAGGCGCGGGTTCTGCTTAAGGACTCCTTTTATTGTAAATTACAACACGACGGTTTTGGTTCTGTAGCTAACTGAGTACACGTTCCAATGAAAATACTAATGGTGTACAGAATATGATGCTCCCAAAATAGATTTTTTTCTGAGAAATCTTAAATAATTTATTTGGATCTGGAATTTCTGCCGCATGGAGGCACCAGAGATGAAAATGAGCCATGGAGTCGAATCACAGGACATGGAAATGCACCCGAACGTTGAAACGAGTATTATCTCTAAATCTCTTTGTGACTTATCGTTTAAGTACCTTCTTTTTCTTATGTTGTCATGAGTTTGAAAGTAATAACCCACAGTTGCCTTACATATCTAGCTTATATTGCTAACTAACAACAGCTAAGAGAGTTAATCATCGTTCGGTAAGAGGACGTCGTGAACAAGACTAGTTTGGGTTAAAATCCAGACTTAGACCTATTTCAATGTGTGTTCCAATTCCAATATCAGATAATTCCTTTCGAACACCACCAAATCGCGTGTTATTTAAGGTATTTGCACCTTGACGATATGTCATTCCAAGAACTACGAGCTCCATCGTTCAAAGTTTGCGTTTGTCTGTCGTTTAGTCGATATTTTTGTTTATCAGCATCGACATAACAAAAAAACAAAACAGATCTGCTACTGCAGCACGCTCCACATCCTGTTTACGTTCGCGTCCTGCGTTCCGGCACAACGTAGTTCAACCACGAACCGTACCCGGGGTGGTGAGATACTTAAAATCTTGTCGACTGACGCTCGAGATGTTTTGGGAACTCCGCGTCGCTGTCTGCGCGCACACACCTAATGAATCATCAATCGTTCTCCCGAGAGATCTTGGGCGGCGCGCAAAACCGGTTCGAACTGGAACCGGAGCTATTTACACGCGTCGGCTAGGCGCATAGTAAACAAGCGAGTCGGTGAGCGTCCGAAACGGGAAAACGGGACAATGTCATTACGGCGGTGGAAGGTCCTTCCAAAAGGGCGACCGGACGGCCTTCGGCTGTCGTCCGGTGGAAGAAGATGGCCGGCGATTGCGCGGTAATGCATGTAATTATGCTGTCCGTACCCGGTTGCTGGTGGAACCGATTGCGAACGGCGGCCCGTATAAGGCAGAATGCCATGAGCGCGGTTTGTGGTGCGCGGTTCTAATTATAGCACCAATACAGCCGAACGGTTGGCAGCCAAAAACGAGTATCAATTGCTCGGAACCGAAATCGGGCTGGAAGAATCAGCCGGCTCTATATGGCCATCTGGGTGAGCGCCGTTGCATTGCGAAACGTTCTCGAGATGATCGCGGGCTCAGGTTTGAGGGCCAAGAGAAAACGCACACCATAAATCACCAAATCATACCGGGAATGGTTTTGATTTATGTGCTGTTTCGTCGTGACGACGATCCATATGCTTGCTTCTGCGCCATGTCTGGTGATCGGGTTTTTTTGTTTGGTGTTTGGAGTCACTTCTTGTGAGATTTTGCGTGTATTTCTTTATTCTGCAGTCTTGCTACCATTATCCCCTCAGCAACAGAAAAAAATCGCCTAAAATTAATCGACTTTGTCTGCTCTCGCTCGCGGACGGCTTGCGACACCGGCCAGACCACATGGAAGGCCCACACGCCGATGATGCGCTTCCTTTACGCTTGCGCCACCCAAATAGGCATAACGCAACGTACACAGCAGCACCGTAGCGGAGAGAGTGAGAGCGAAAATATTTATTGGCAAGAGGGGCTCGACGAACAAAGCAACAACAACAAAAAAAACACACCGACCGAAACCCCATGGCGCACCGTGATGATGGCATGGAAACGCGTTCGCGATCATCATGGTGGTGGTGGTGGTGGTGATGGTGAAACGTGCGTAACCTTGACACGGATATTTCTCGGTTGCACCGCGGTGCGAAAGGGAAAGCGCGAGAGTGAAAGGGCGAGCGAGCGAAAACGGAGAAACGCCGCAATCGCGACAAGATTGCGCGTCTTTACGCATCTTCCGAGCGCGCTCGCGCACCGCAGCACGCGAGAACGCACGGAAAAGTCGAAAGTCCAGCAATTCGGGGCCGGTGAAGAAGCGACACTTTTACGAAAATGCAATTAGCCAGTGTGATTGTGTGTGCGATGAATTATTAATCGAATATAAATTCGATGTTTTGCCAACACTTGGCGTTTTGTTTTTTTTTTGTTTCAGCCATGAGGCATATGTCGCTGCAGAGATTGCAATTTCTGCGATATTGATCGTAAGATGATCATTATCATGTGTCGATGTGGTTAATTAAAGTTTGCAAAAGAAGCTTTGTGGTGATGCAACAACACAAGTGCCGTGTACTGAACTGATCGATACGATTTTTGATGATTTCTTATCGCAAAATCATTAAAACAGCCCCAATGCTATTCGAACTTTTACAATGTCCAACGAATTTCATCAGCTCAGTACCGTAAATGAGAGGTGAAAGATGCCACTTGACTCAAAGCCGATAGTAGGGCGGATGATAGTATCCTAACTTATGTTAAATACAGTTTCTACTAGTTTGTTTTTAAAGGAATTTGTTAGAAATAATCGCTTTCAGCAAAAAAAACACAACCTTCTAGTGAGGTTTTGACCAGTAAACCAGGTTAAGTTCGTAATGTTTAATCCCACCGTCATCGGCATTCGAGTTCCAATCCAGTGACACACAATGTTCCGGAACGAAGAAGTCAACACGCTCGACGGGCAGCAACACTCACACGCTCAGGCACGAAAGCACCACAGAAAATTAGGTTAAATACCTTCAATCGATGCAATTACATAATGTAGAACGCAAGCGTGCACACACACACACACCCGTGGCCACGGCGTTCCAGTGGCCTAGGATTTAACTGTCCTCTCCGCTCCATCCTCCCCCCGGACGATGGGGCAGACCTCGAAAAGGGCAATCGAACGCGTACGCCTGGGCCGGTTGTTTCGTTTTATTTTTAATCCATCCACTTCCTCCTCGGCGTGCTTCCGATGCGCGACGACTATGCAACGACGCCTGGTCGACGCGAAAACCGTGCAAAATGCACCGCCACTTCGCACCACCCGATGCTGGTGTTGTTGTTATTGCTCGATTCGTGCGCACGCGAGTAAATTTACGCGATGGTGCAAGTCGCCAGCCCCTGTGTGTGTGTGTGTGTGCAAGAAATGTGCACCTTTGCCCGCATCCATCCCTGCTGCTGGCAACTTCTTAATCAGGCGGAGGAGAGGGTCTATTCCGACCCAGCCGGGAGGGGTTTAGACAACCTCCGAGCCCGCGAGCATTGTGGCAACCAAATAGGCTTCGAAACCGAGCGAGAGAGGAAGTAGACTTCCATTCTGCGTCTATGTGGTTGTTTGTGTGTTGCTTCTAAGCACAAAGTGTGTAGGAGAGTTATGCGGCGGTGACGAGAAGGAAATCGCCTCAATTAGCAGCGGCTTTTTCGCTTTAACACAAAGCTTTTTGGCTCGCACCGTGAAAGGGCTGGCCAGCGGAGAGGGCTGGCCCCCAATAGCGACACCGCTCGAACAACACAACACACTCGATATATTGCACTTGAACGCATTTTCGCAGCTCCAAACTAGGGCTGCGGGGAGCACAAAGCAAGTTTCGCTTTGCGGGCGGAATTTGGTCGTGAAGCGGTCTCGCGTGTAACGATGAGTCGAAACGTGTGTTTGCACACGATAAACGGTTGCAAAGTGGAGGGCAATCGGGGGCTCGTTTCGATTTCACGAACAAGAAAATAATGTCCATCTTCCATCCCGCATGGCTACGTGGAGACCGATGTTCAACAAGTTATCTCAGGAAACTGATAAATTGGGCACTCCATGGTGATATCGAGCTGATAGTAATGATTGCACATGACATGAGCGGTACAATTTCGGGGTGATGATTGTTTGCATTCTCTGCTAAACCAGACACGATTACTGTTCTGGGGAAAAAATGGGAGCGTCCTCGCGTGACCTAAAAATGGCGGAAACAAGTTGTTTGCTTATAAAACTGGACCAAGTAGGTTATGTCATTTTGAGTGACACGGGTTTCGGGATTACAGTCATTGCAGATCGTTCGTATATCAGCTTATTAACCTTTCAGGTGAGATTCATCTTATATACTCCTATAAACACCGATCTTCTGGACGTCTCCATAGGTTACTGTGTAAGTGCATAGGTTGGCGTATAGCCGACGTGAGTTCAAATCTTGGTAGGACTAGGAGTAACAGAATCGATCGAGTCTTTATGATCAGTTATACCTTAGAAAGAGAAGACAACTATAAAAACTCACTAGAAACTCTTGCCCGAGAGAAATGGAAGCAATGCACCATACCAGTTTCCAACACCTCGTTCAAGACTAGGCAACATTCTCGCAAGAACTTGATTGCGATTCCACATTCCACGCTGCATTTCCACAAATGCGGCAACACACGCTCTGCCGCTGTTTGGGCAATGCTTCACATACCGTCGACCCCACCGTTCAACAAAACAGGTTGAACTCCGATGTCAGATCCGATCGTGCCCGCCATCTCCCACGGAGCCAGTTACGCCGCCCTGGCGACCGACACATTAATTCATGCGCTAAATTCATTTTCCCCCCAGCAAACACGCCTACCTAGCTGCAGCAAGTGGCAGGCCGCGAAACTAACTCGGAACTCGGAGTCTTTACAATGCAAAAAGCATTAAATGGTGCGGCGCTGTGTGGCCACGGGAGCCGGCAAGGGTGCACAACATTGTGTCCATCTCGAATTGTGTAGCATAGGTGTACCCTACTAAACCTACGCGTACCCGCTCCTTAGGCCGCTACGATTTGTTGTGGTGCATAAGTGGCCCCCGTCCCCCAACAACTGCGTACGCACGCGAGCTTGAAACGCAACAAAAAATGTCTCATTCAATTTATTCGCGCAACACACTCACAAACTTCAACCAAGCCAGCGCGCGCGCAAGAGAGGAAAAAAGTTGGCATAGCGTTTGAAAATTCATTTTTCTTCAACGACGACGACGGCGACGGCGCGACTTCGTCTATGGCGACGTTATTTTTGAGCATCACCGTGCGTCAGTGTGCGTTGAAGGTTTGCCAGCAGCGTTTTCGTTCTACCGCCCCAGCCTCTTATTCATTCATTTTTTTAGTGCACACACACGACACACGGCGCTGGTTCGCAAGTAGGTCACCGAGCGATTGAAATTGAGAGTGAGCCTGTGAGACATGATTTATTTGGCATGTTTGGCCGCTCTCTCTGTAGAAACAAACCCGCATCATCTAGCTGTCAACTGGACGTTCCAAAAGAAAACAGCCTCCACCTATCGGTTCCGATCGTATAGGAAGGGAGAATGAAACGCAAACAACGTGCACGTACCTTTAAATCCTTGAAGAATATCGTATTTCGCGCCCAATCGACCTGGGAGAACAGATTTTGGTCTAATACTTTGCACATCAGCTCGAACAGGTCGACCTCGCACTGATTGTAGGACTGGCTCTGGAGCAGCGAGAACAGCGACGTCTGCCACTCGCGGTCGTCGATCGACTGGACGAACTCGCGGATCATCGGCGATACCCTGGAGGTGGCGAATTTCACGGACCGGGAAGCGTAATTTTGACGTTGTTATGTACAGGGCCAGAACAGTGATGAGAAGAATGAGCAGGAGAGAGGAAAGAAAGAAAAATTGTGATACCAAGCGTGTGCACAATTTTTTTTCCCCCATGTGCATGATGTTTGTTTTATTCCAAGAGATCCAATGTTTTGACACGAAACGGAAGGGAATGGGAGAGAAATGGGAGAGAAGAAAAAGAACGAAAAACACTATTAATTAATGCTGCTCTGTGGAAAATTTGAAGAAAATTGATGGTTGATTTGATGGTTGAGTGTGTTTGGGGCATATAATAAGTGGGTCCGTTCTAATTAAAACCCTGCAAACGTTTTCGAAGTCTAGAGTTGATTGAAAAGACGTCTTTAAACTTTGTCATGAAGGAGTTAATATGTAACAATAAGCAAATTGGTGGTTTGAAGTCCATTCAATTGGACTGTCTCCAAGGACAGGCCTCCTTTGTTAGTGATGATCAACGCTCGACGAACACTACAGGTGAGAAGGAAGCAAAATGACACTAGCCTTAGGGTGTCGGCCGGGTTGCCGGAGTCGGCTGTGCTGGTGGGATTCGAGTCGAAGCTGAACGCCTTCGGGCTGAGCGAGTGGGGCGAGGCGGTCGTCGAGTTGGCGCTCATCCAGAGCTTCGAGTCGGACAGCGGATTCTGGATGCTGGTGGCGCTGGAGTTGTTGCTGCCGGTGCCGGCACCGGACCCGTTACTGCCGCCACCGCCCCCACCTCCGCCACCACCGCCGCCGCCACCGCCACCACCTCCACCACCACCTCCGCCGCCGCCATTGCCGCCGACTCCACTGCTGCTGAGCGATATCGTCGTCTGCGGATTAACCTGCCCGAGGGCGATCGCGATCGGGCTCGGTGAGCTGTCCGGTGAAGATGTCAGGGATGAGACCTGCGCGGAGAGGGCAAGAAGAAGAGTGCGTTAGTTAGCATCATTAGGGTTTCATCGAGCGTCCGAGCACGCTCACACACGTACCTGTGGTATCTGAATTTCCTGCTTGATGTGCATGCTCGAGTACGGTTGGTGGTAGTCTAGGCCCTGTAGCTGCGGCGAGACGCCATCGGACCCGAGTGTCCCGATGCCGACCCCACCACCGATCGAACCGCGCAACGCCTGGAGGGCGAGCTGTCGCTGGCGCATTATCTGCAGCTTCCGCGCCCGGTCCCGTTTGTACATGGGCCCGAACTTATTCCGGCCACCGCGCATCCTGTCAGCTCGCACGGCTAGAGGGAGGAGCAAGTCCAAGAAGAGAGTAAAGAGAAGAGATGCATTAGTATTACTACAGACGATGATAAAAGTAAATTTCCCATGAGCATGAGTTGTGACTTAGTAATGATTAGTTATGATTTAGTTACCAGTTCAATAAGAACTTCCCGCTTCATCTCTTTTGAGGATGTTTGATGCAATTATAAAAGCACAATCCTCAGAGCCACTTTAAAACTTTACCAGTGCTTCATTTCGAAACATTTTCAAACATTTATAAGGAAGTAGGTCACAAAAGGGATAGCATAAAACGCACACAATTAAAACAAAACCGACCGCCGCCTAACGGCACACAGCTCGTGAAAGATGATCCTTTGGCGCGATTTTCCCTTCATTCCTGGAACTGGCACTGGAACTGAACGGTCGGAACGATCGTGCCGAGTTTAAGGGCGCGTTTTTCGCAAACCCATTCCACAGAGATTCCGTTCCTTCTCGTGCTTCATTTGTGCAAAAGCACATCCATCGCACAGGATGGGAAGAGCACGGCAGAGCATTAGAAAGTGGACTGGCGAGCAGCATCGTGGAGTCGTAAAAGTTGATGGCTGCATCCCAAAAAACACCGTTACCTTCGCGGAAACGAGATCCTGACGCGCGAGAGCGCACGCCTCTTTTTCGGTCGCGTTCGCGCGTTCAGCTGCCGTGCCCAGCACAAGCGCCAGGACAGCTTTGCCTGCTCCTTTACGACGATGCACCATTGGCATCTTCCGTCCTACCACATGGGTGACGGATTTTTGGAAGATTTTTTTCGCCCATAGACAATCGATCTTCTTCATCTGGGGAAGGGTGTTATTAAATGATCTCTCTCTCTCTCTCGCTCTCTCTCACTCTCTGTTCAGCTTCTTTTTTGAGTCATAATCGTACTGCTTTCCAAAATTATATGGATTCTCTTCTCACGATCTTGTGCGATGCCGTGTTTTGTGTGTTCCACAAAAGACGTCCGACATTTGGACGCCAACGACCGTTAGAAATGAAGATCGCATCGCTACAGACTTTGCTTCCGATAAAGAGCGAATTTATATTTTCAAACAAATTACAACTGTGTCCAAAAAGTGTGCACACCACTTTGTATTCGCTTTGTATTCGAAATGCATCGAGTAATCGATTCTCGATCGTCCTTTTAAGCGTATCGATTACACAACTAGACACCGCTCCAGGGCAGGTGACTCGTCGTCGCGATAATCGCGATCGCGGCGGTGCCTTTTTAATGACACACGCGCGTGCGACAACCGGCCGCATTGGCACCCATTGTCGGCACGGTACGGTACGCGGTAGCAAAAGCATAAGAAAAACAAAACTAGGACGCGCACGCAAAAACCACAAGCTGCACCCAACCCTTGCGCGATCGTCGGATCCGGACGATTAATTGACTTCCTCACGCATCGTTTCCGATCGTTTCTAAAGGTGATGTTTCAGGTCTTCTGCGCGGGATAAATTTGGAAGCCGCCAATTAGTCCCCATCAGCCCGGGCTAGTTATCATAACACATCCGCGCATAATGGCGCTGCCGTTGCAACCGGTGCGGTGGCACACCAAGCGCAACAACAACAACAACAACAACAGCAGCAAAAAACACGTGCTTCCGGAAGCGAAATTGGTCGCACTTTCGAGAAACATTACTGACGCTCTGAACGGGGGGAGGACCCGTTACGCGGGGCTCGCGGAAACAACAACAAAAATGTTATTAATGTTTTTTGTTCTCTTCTTTCGCCCAAACATGCCTTACCGTCTGTAACCAGCGGCAAGAAGTGTACGCTAGTGTGTATGTTTCATTTTCATTCAAAACCCGTTAGGGAGCGGGTTTTTGTTTTGTAAGCTCGCCGGGCGGACCGGCGACATTTACTACTTTAACCGGTAAGGTTAAAACACAGTTAAGCGGGAAAGGTGACTGTGTCAGCAGCGTGCTGCTGCTGCTGCTGCGCCCATATGTTTTTTCGTGTGTGTGTGTTTTTTTTTCCTGCAATTGTTATTCATTTAATCGGTCGCTGAAGAAAGCAGACGAGCATTCTTTGCAGCACGCTAAATGAGAGCGAAAGTAAGAATTTAGCTGGGAAGAAAGCTGCCACCAGCAAGGGGCCAGACTGCGTGCGTGCGCGACAGGTTTTCTGTTTTACAAAAACACATTCCTCCAGCTTGACCCAGTTCGGCGAATGATAAGTGGGAAGTGGTGGAACAGAGGAGAACTCGGCGTCGAAGAAGTGGGGTTTACTTTGAGGTGGTGCACTTAATTGTGGATAATTAATTTGGCATGATCGAGTCTCGTGTGGTCCAATGAAATTAAACGAAATGTGGAGCCAATTACAAACCATCTATAATAGAACAAATTGAAACAGATACACTAATTAAAACCGACACATTGTAATTTGTCGTGTAGCAGGAATAAGATTAGGAATTATTCTTCTGCAGAATATGAGATATTAAAAAAAATAATTATTTCCATTTATTTTTGCTCAGGCTCACGAACGATGTGGTTTTCAAAATGCAAATGTCACAATAGCCATATCAAATTTAGACATCAAGCATGTTAGGAGATGGTAGTTTCGATTTTATAGCGCCATCTATTGGCGAGTAGCACAACTAATCGCGTATTTTACCATTTTTACGTTACTTTCTTGACTTTTTACGGGCTTTCTTGACCTTTCAAACTTTATCACCATCTGTTTTTTTGTATTTTAACGAAATATTTGACAAGCTTTTCATTTGGTATACATAGTTTTCATTTTTCAATTTTATTCTGCATGAGATACTCTTGTAGCGAACGGCTAGTTGAGCGCATTTGACCCAGTTATTGCTTCAATCTTCCCAACCCCAAATTACTGGCACGTGTTTCAGGCGCATAAGCGTATCATCGAATGTCTGGCAGGAACGTGGGAGACGTGGTGCATCCAACTCCCCTAAAGATTGTCACAGTTTTTCTGCATTTTCACGAACCCGATCCAATAATTACACCTCACAACCCCCAAAACACTGATGCACCGCTGTTCTGCATGAGTGTTCTGCTCTGCGTGGTGGTGGTGGTGGTGTATGCGCTTGTATCCTGGATGCACTTTCGCAGCACGATTGGCCCAGTTGCGCGCCGAACCGCGACGAGCTCGGCGGCACCGTAACGGGGCTTTGAATCATTAAATTCGGTGTAAGGAACTCGGGCAGCGTCAGAACCCGAAAACAAACCCATTCGGCGGCGAGCATCACGCTTTCATCGCGGCGCACTGTCAGGGATGGATGCTCTTTCCTGCGGACTTTGTGCGAACGGCAAGAACCATTGCGAGAGCGGTGGGTGGTTAGTAGCCTGGAACGGAACGGGCGGCGTGTACTTGTTGCACATGCACTTCGGCACCCCATCCATCCAAAAAAAAAAGGCCAGACTCACCTCACCACATAAACACGAAGAGCCGAACAGCATAAGCCCCGTTCCTCACGAGAGGATGTCCGTTTGTTTTATTGTCGGTATTCCCGTTGACGCCTTCGTTTTTGCGCGTCTCGGTTCAGCGCGCGCTAATTTTGCAACCCACTCCGCCCTGTCACGTACCGCGGCCGGCATCCTTTTTTTCGGCAAAATGCAAACGCGGAGAAAGTTTCACTCCCTCCAAGTGCCAAGGTGGACGCGAGGACCAGAAGGGAGAGAGGCTTCCGGTGCATTTATTTTGGAGAGGGAGGCAAAAAATGTGCACCATTATCTCGTGCAGCGTTCTTATGCAACACACAACAGCCTGATAAATGGGGAGCTATAATAGAATGAATGTGAATGACACGAGCCCCAAGAAAAGACTCAAGAAAGAGAGAAAGCAAGCTAAATCGTATTTGCAACCCATAATTCGCCATGCTCATAATCCGTCTGGACGTTCTGGGGGTGTGCACAAGTATGTTTGGAGACTCGTTTTCGTCATTTCGGTGGCTTTTTACACAACTGCTGTCGTATGTTTTGACTACCACTACGCGACACTCTCCGCCACCTTCCGCCGCCGCTGCTGCAGCTGGCTTATTGTTTATGAGCATAACCATTGCACTCACAGCAGTGACCCGATGTTGGCACGAACGCTGCGAAGTTGAATTAAATATGACCCACCCGGTAAACAATGACCACAGCAGCCGACTGCAATTGTGTGTGTGTGTGTTTGTTTGTTTGCGCCAGTTCCCAGAGTTCAACGGGGAGACAATCCGCCCCATGTTGTAACACACTGTAATCGAATTAGCCCTCGAATCGTCGTGGGGTCTCTTAAGAATCGCCACTTCGCTGCCGTCCGAGCGTCCGTCGAGAGTGGTTTGCTTTGGGGTTCGCAGCGCGGCGTTGATCTCAATCTCGGAGCGGGTGCGCGCGCGACAAACACATGCGGTTCGTGAGGGCTGCCGCGGACACAAAAAGCGTCATAATTCCTCCGCCCGTAAGGCGAAACAATGTACGACGGCGTTGTACGAAATGCAATCGGTAATGGATACGGTTGCCCCCGGCGCAGTTAATCCCTAATCGAAATGCACCAACCCTAGACGTGGCTTAGAACGACGAGCCTAATGGAAAAGGCTCATTAACTGGGTGGGTGGTGGGCTGTTTGCGTGAACGACGAAATGATGCATAAATTGTGCCCTTTTGCACAACCGACATTGTGTTTCGTGGGGGCAAGTGCATATGGTACGTTTGCACATTGCATCAATGGGCAATGTTTTCAAACATAAACAAACTTTTTATTTCCAATATAGTTGTGTTACATTAATAAGAGGTATGAAACACTTTTGCTAATAGCATTGATTAGTAAAAACGTTGTATTTAAATATGAACAACGAAATTGTCTAAGCTATATAATGATTTCAAAAATATTTCAATATTTCACGCTTGGGATCACATTTCCACCAAATTTCAAAACATAAATAAATTGTGATATAAACAATCCAATTAACCTTTGCTATGAAAGAATAGTAAATCGTTTTTGCTGTTAATACTAACTCTTTATCCGCCTCAATAACTTCCCCTTTTCTACTTAATCCGATCGGTAGCTTCGAGCAACGAGAACAAACTGCCCTATCAATTGGCCGTTCGAATAGCTCACAAGGTCATAAATAGGCAAACAAACAGCTGGCCCAACAAGTATGCACTTTCCAACCTGCTCGCAGCACAGCAGCATCCCACCACGGCAGCTGCAGCAGCATAACGTGGCAACGTGTGGAGGGATTTTCACTTTCATTACCATCCTCCGGCGGGGGGATAGGCAACCAGCGAACCAACGACGGAGCCCCGCCGGGAGGACGGGCAAATAGAGAAAAAGAAAACCATTGCCCACCCCATTCGCCTCCCGTTCCCGGCCCACCACAGCCTCACACCACAGAGCGCGAAAACGCGAACCCGGCGAAAGGAAAACTAACGATGATTAATAGTTAACTCTATTACTTCATACACTCCCTCTTTCTCTCTCTCTCCCGCTCGCTTTTGTATTGCCTCTTTTCCAGCCTCCCTGGCCCGGACTCGAAAAGAGTCCAATGTCAGGGGGGACACGACGGCCACGACCGACTGCAGCGTCACGACTTTTCCTCCAGTTTTCTGTGAGCCTCCCTCTCGCCCACAGAGACGGGATTCAGTTGGCGGACGCACTGGGACTATTACGGCATGGCGGCCGCCGTCGGCAGCGTAATAGAAGAGAAATTGTGTGTGTTTGTGTGTGTGTGTGTGTGTGTGTGTGTGTGTGTGTG
>KB672490.1:408533-490070 GCA_000349145.1 Anopheles dirus
TGTGTGTGTGTGTGTGTGTGTGTGTGTGTGTGTATGGCGGCCCTGAGAGAGCCACAATCTGGGCCAATGTCAAGGCGGTTTTGCCGCGGTGGCAGACGCGGAGAGATGTGTCTGGGGAGTTTTCGCTTGCGACTGGAAGCTGCTGGAAGCTGCCAAGCACGCAAGACCCCGGGATGGGAAATATAATTAGGTGCTATTTATTTGGTCCGAAGACGCGGGCGTTATTAGGTTTCTAACGCGGTTTCGTTTACTCCAACGGCTCTCTTTGGGCGTCGTGCTAGAGAAGTTGTTTTATAGCACAATAAAGTATAGTACGCGATTGCTTATGGAGGATAAGAGTTGCTATGTTTATAGTTAGCTATTACCGGGAAAGCTATCCATAATTCAAAATGTAAAAATGCATAATGAAGTGTAATTAATTACACAAAACATGTTGAAACAAACAGAACAACAAACAAATCGACATTCATTGATTGGATATCGAAACTATATTTAAAAAAAACTAAATCAACGACTAAAAAAGCTTCAAAATAAATGATAACCATCAAATAAGATAAATAAAATGAATAAAACATAATATAATCAAACAACGATAGTATTTTATATTTAAAAAACGAATAAAACATGTAATTAAAATAAAATACATATAATTTGAATAACATTCAATGTAACATGTGGAATCGAAGATATCAGTTGAAAGGAAAATAAATAAACAACACGTCAAAGACATGATTGTAAAGCAAATCAAACAGATTAGCATCAATTTCATTTTTCTAACAAGAAAGAAAGAGTGGTTTTACTAGATAGCTTTACGATTTAACATTGATTTAACTTTAAAATGAAGTAAATTAATACTTGAACATCAAAATATGATAGAGAACATTATCCAAAACGGGCCAGTTTCTCCGCGCAATCAGCAGTACGTGTTTTATTTGCATTCAACTCCATCGCGTGATCCACGCTGCGAAGCATCTTGATCATCGACCGACCGGTTGTCTCTCCCGTTTTCACATGCCATTCCATTCCAAAAACCGATGGCGCATATGTTTCGCAATTTCCACTCGGACGCCGTCGCAGCCGTTCCTCTCTCCCTGAAAGCTGCTGTGGAAAGAGCAGCGAAGAGAGGCGAGCCTGACACATGATCACAACCGGTTGCAGTTGCCACCACTGTGCCACAAACCAGCCAGCAAAGCACATACACACACATTGAGCAATACGGTTCGCGTGCTGTTGCTGAGATGGTGACCGAGAAAAATGCACCAGGCGAGAAACGGGTGGCGAGTAGTGGGATTAGAAAAACTGCTTTTTCGCTTCGGCCTAACCTTTTCGCTGCGTGTTCTTTGCTGTTGCTTCTTCCCAGTTTCCTCGGGGAACCTGCACCACAGAGGGTCCCCACGTGCCATTCAATGTCGTCGAGTGCACTTGCAGTAGCTGCCGGTGTCTCTGCGTGGCCGTGGCAAAGTCTGATGTAACGTGGAAAAGGTGTCATGAGAGATGCAACAGGTCCGCGAGACACTTCAAGAGAATAGTTTTTTTTATAGAGCATATTCTATACTGAATAGACTAAAACCTTCCTTCGGCAGATTCTTCTAGCACTACAGCGTCATAACTTTCACAACACACAGGAGAGCGTCACACAAAACGCAATAAAAACGTTTCATAATGTCCGATTTAAAATGCGATCCGAAGAAAGAAACAACAACAACGCCGTTTGACCACGGCACACGGAGCAAACTCTTAATGAAAGCCACACGCGAGCCACACCGTGAATTTGGGTCAAGGTGGCCGAAATCAATACCGGCTCTGTTTTATTATGCTTTTTGTCGTTTTCTTCTCTTCGCTGCTTCGATTCCGGTCACCGCTGCTACCCCGTTCCGACTCGCTCGAGGGTCCTATCTATCGCTACTGCCCATGCGGTTGTACTGCTGTAGTAGGGTCGTGCCTCCTCCGTGGCCATTATTATCGACATGACATTTTCGACCCAACCGGGGAAACGTTTCTTGTGTGGTGAAGAAAAGTGAATGTTTCACTGGGCTGGCAACAGTGTAAGAGAACTTATCTTGGGTTCTAGTCATGTCCGAGATTCGGTGATCTCTTCGAATAACATTGACACTATCGGAAGACTCTCCATAAGATACCAAGCATTCTTAACATCTCCAAAAAACCAGTTGAATCTTCAGATCTTTGTTTCGTACACCAGAGTTCAGTCTTCAAATCCTATAACGATCTGTCGTCTAGTTCTCGAGAGATGATTCCCCAATGTCTCCAAACAAAACCATCCGCTCCATTGCAATAACGATCGCCGGCGGGCGAAATATTGAAATCAAACTTCAATTTGCTCGTTCATTTTGAAACGTTTTAATAACACACCGCGTACTGGTTGGAGCAGAGGATCATCTCCCGCAAACGTTGCACATTTCGGCACCAGAGCACTTCAAATCTCGAGTTCGAGTCGTGCGTGAATAATTGCCTCACAGCGGATCGATTTGATCGAATTGAATCGCAAGAAATCAAACAACGGGCGAAAAGATGAGCCCAACCATTTCCCAATTTTCGACTGCATAGCGCCTGTTGCTGCTGCTGCTGCTGCAGGTCGCTGATGGTCGATCGAAACCCGTCGCTCGGTAATGATGATGAGCTTTCGTGGTGCTTTCGACAAAACCTCCAAATTAATGTGACCTCCCCAGCCCCGAAACAGAAGTCTGCGGCTTCCAAGTCTGCCCGCTCCGAAACACGTTAAGCAAGATCGATCAAGCGCCGATCGTACCGACGAAATTAAGAAGATTTAAGCCGAACGAGCGGAAAACTTGTGCAAACCCTAAAGTCAACAGAAGAAGCAGAAAAAAAACGTTCACGTTACGCAATCCGATGAACCTCGCGTAGCTCACGCGGAGACTTCTTACCTGTTCCAAGTGGCACACTCTCTTTCTCGCGCCCTTCCAAACTGACAGCTGACGTCGCTAATGTCATTAGCAAATGACACACTCGCTCACTCGCACAAGCAACGGAACCGAACGTGACCGCTGCCTGTTACGATGGCACCGTTTACTGAATCAACAAACAAACAGATGAAGTTTGGATGCTCGTTTTGGACTCGGGTCGCTTCGAATTTCATTACAATTTTAATATGTATCGCATGGCTCTGACTTCAATTGAGCCGAGTTTGGGATGAAGGAAGTTATTACAACGAGATCTTCGACAAGAGGAAAACGCCTATGCGCAGTGCAGTGTTGCAACACTGCACTCCTCTCTCGACGGATGTTCCTTCGGTGCCGTACACGTCATTGTGCAACGTGCCGCTTCGCACCCGTTCGCGATTTTACCCAATGCGCAACACGCAACGGACACCCCTGCCTGCGCTTGCATTAACACAGCATGATCGGAAGAAAAACATAAGTAAGGTGTTGATGGAGTTGACAGGGCAAGATGGCAGCGTCGGACTGTTCCGCGTGTGCACTTTCGCACGCAACTGCATCGGTTAAATATTGACTGGTGTTGCGATCGGAAGATGGTTCGGCGTTTACTTGCGAATTATTACCCAACGGCGGTAACCCGTCAACGCGGCAACACCATCCCGGCCCGACGCTAATGCTCGTTCGTTCGCTACGGAGATGATGGGTTGTGGATGACATAATGGAGAAGGTTAGTTGCATTGCAATGAAGAGTAAAAGGGGTTTATGAGTTCGAGATGATTCATACTTCAATTGGTTCACTCGAAAGGTGGTCTTTAGCAGTAAGAACAACACGTGGAGTTTAAACCGACATAAAAAATATTACCCATTAAGGGATGGCGCCATTCAATCAAAGTGGCTGCGATACACTTTTCCTATGGCTACTGTGGTATACGTTTCGTTAGTTTGTACCGCGCGTGTGACTGTATGCTTCGCGAGTGACAGCTGTCAAAACAGGAAGTTATAATGGGGTTCAAGATGGCGACACATTTATTTCCATTCTCTTTTCTTTTCTCTATTGGAACAGTATGTGTGTGAACCTATTTTAGACTAGACATTGTTTGAATTGCTCCCTTAGTCAGTCTTAGATTGAAATACAAAGTCAACAGACGTCTGGACCGGCTGATTACAGCCATATGTACTATTATGTACCATAAGCACACACTACTGAAGCATCCTCCTTTAGTATGCATCCTTAAACCGATCCGTACATGGAGCAGCCAGGTGCTTTGTAGATTCAAGTTCGCCCAGTGTATGAACACTCCCTCCCAATCAAAACTCAATCAAACCGAAACTATCAGAAAACACGACGGCGTACTACCTGCTTTTGTTTATCGCACACCGAATGAGCCGCGATGAGGTGCGCCGCGTGCGTCGTGTGTCACGCCGAAACACCTCCGAAAACGAGCCGTGGAAAATTACTGACCAAACAACAACAACACACCGCCCGCTTCTGAAAAAGCATCCCCCGCACGCGCAACAACAAAAACACGAATGCGAATAAACAACGGCTCCCCGGTGGCGCACAAGTGGCTTCCCCGACGGAGCAAAGGAGCGAGGGACAGGCATATGACAAGAATTAGGGGATGGGAGAGGGGGGGGGGGGTGTTGTGTGTAAGAAAAAAAGAATGGAAACATAGCTTCCACCCGAACGGAGGGAAGGACCGTGCAAACGCGCAAAACTGGCACAATCGCTAATCTTATCACCTAATAACGGCTACGCAATGTAAACAAAATCAAGCCAAGCACAAGCGCCAAGTGTGTGTGTGTGTGTGTGCTCTGCTACTGCCTGCTCTAGATTTGGGTCTCCGCAGTTCTCACGCCCTCGCCGGGAGGTTCTGTGTATGATTCTCATGCCGCTAGCTGCAACAGATGTTTCTAGAAGCGGGTTTCTCCAAGTAAGTGTGCGTGTAAAATGCAAATATTTTCCATCGCCGCCATGAAATTAGTCGACTGTGCTGCTGTGACTGTGTGTGACCCCAAAAGGGCAATATGTAGTCCGTGATCGATTCTTTTGTAGCTTACATGTTTGAAACGGCATCATAAAAGCGCAATAATCAACGCAACCGAACGGAATCGTTCATGCCCGGTGAGACTATAAAAAGAATACTTCTTCCCTCAGGGCCACCACGCGGGGCAACAGATAATGTCTGTCAAATGTGTTGTTGTGTGACGCGTGTGTGTGAGAATTTTGACTCGCGCGCGTACATGTGTGCGTTCGTCGCTATCGCGCACCGATAGCGTTGGCTCGTCTCGCGTTTTCGGGAACATCACCACCACCGCCGCCGCCAGTCGTTAATCTAATATTTTAAAAGGAGCAAACCATCCCGAACCCCGCGCGGCTCCGCGAGCAGTAGGTCAAGGTCGCACGGTGCGGCAGAGTATTCGGTGCCCGGCAGACAGAATGTGTGTCTGTGTGTCCTAGAAACGGGACCGCAAACACCAACGCACGCATGCTCCCGGGGGAAGAAAGATCGCGTCACACCGTAGGCGCGCGACAGATGTTGACGTGGGGTGGCGTGGCGTGCAGAATGAGAGCAACAAGTAGTAGGCCCAAGTATATCTGGGACGCGAGCGCGCGCTCGCGCTCCCTCCCATCGTCATCGACCCCATTTGCCGCGCGAAACGGACGGAACTGTCTGGTGGGCCTGGGTGCATTCCTACTGCCCGAGATGAGTCAACAGACGAGACGTGAGAAGTAGGATCGATTATTGATGCAAATCATCGAGCCAGACAATCGCAAAGCGCAACAAAGGAAGGCAGCCAACCGGAAGTGAGGATGTTGTTTCGTGTTAAACAAATGCATTAAAAGGACGCTTCTTCTGTAATGGATACACGCTTGCATACCATACCCGAACACAGGATTTGCGTTTGTACATACCTGGAGAGGGAGGGAGAAAGAGAAGGGTAAAACGAAAGCAAACATTAGTACTATATTCAGGGCGGTAACGCGCATTGCGGATATAGAAATGAATGCGTTCAGGATGAGTCAATCGCGGATGAAAGTGATATAAAATAGAATTCGGTTTGATTTCCATCACATCCTGGTAGTTGTGGAGTCTGTCTACGTTTGTATTTGCTGTCAATCTACGAGTGATGTTTATATAAACCGTAAGGATAATCAAAATTAGCAGCTTTTGCTTCGAATGGAGTCGCCTGGTGTTTTACTAAAAAAATAGTTTTGAAAGTGTTCGATGAGTGTTTCAAATTCTTCAAAACCAATAACTATTCTTATTTTCATCTAACTTCTTTCGAATCTTATCGCGCATAAACATTTATATCGAGTTGTATGCATTAGAGTTAAAATGAATTCCATCCGATCATTAAGCATTCCATCTCCTGAACGGTAGCCAGAATCAATTCTCGCTTAACAACACTTCACGAAGCTCAGAACAACAACAGCAACGATTATATTACACAGTGAAAAAAAAAAACACGATACTTCAGCGAACGAGAGAATAAAAATCAGGTCAAACGCGTCCGATAATTAAAATGCGACCCACCCCGAACGAAAAAGAAGTGGAGCAAAAGGCGAAAAAAGGGCGAAATGCATTTAACACCATCTTCTGTCACGTGGCTCGAAAACGCCAGCAAGGAGAGGCCGAAAGAAAAGGGAAAACTGTGAAAACAGATTCCCGAGTGAGAATATATATTTTCCGGGTTTTCCTTCCACCACCCAAACACGATCGGGCACAGTAGAAGCAGAATAGAACATCACACGGCCTGCTGCTGCTGCCTGCATAGTGTTTGTGCTCATTAAAACCTGCACGCAAAAGGAGGCCACGCGGAAAAGCATCCCGGGCAACGATGTTAAATCAATACCCGGCCACTAATGAGTTTTGATCGAATGTTTGTAACGAGCGTCAAGTAAGCGGTGAGTTCAGAGCAGGAGCAATTGCATCGTTTTGTCGAAAGTTTACTTTTTTAAATATACTTAGCAAAAAATATTGAACTCCTTCTGCAGCAACAAACGCATTCGTTCGTTCATTTCGCACAAGAAATCAAGTTCCATCGGTCCAGTAAAAAAAAAACGATTCGCACTTTCGCAACATTCTCAACTCGACAGAACTCTCGCGCGAGGTACCTACGACTGGCGTGCCCCAACCCGAGCGTGTAGTAGTAGTAGTAGTAGTGTTCCCCCCTTTTCTGCCACCCCCTTCGATTCTATTCCAGTTTGCGAAAACATCGTTATCTTAAGCGCCGTTTTCGATAGCTCGCGATCGCTCACGATGCACCACCAGGCAAGGCACCACCACGGAGGAATGCAGCAGTCGTCGTCGTCAGTCTCCGTGCCTCACACCGGAGCGCTCGAAATGGTCATAAAATTCTGTGGCCTCAAACAAGCGGGGAGAACGCCAAGAAAAAAAAAGACGAAGCACAACACACGCCACCGACGTGACGAAGAGGGTTGGCTTGGAAAATTGAAAACGGCCATAAAAAGGCCTCCCCCTCAGCGAGACGGTGGCGAGAGAGTGCGCCAGAGTGCACGGCAGCGTATTGCAGCACTAGAACTGCAGTGCGCGCGCGGCAAGTGTGTTGCCGCAATTGCACAATTGCAACGTGTTGCACCGCAGCAGCAGCGAATGGTTGCAATCACCGAACCGATCCGGCGAATCCGGATGCATGGGGAAAAAAAGACTTCTCGAGCGGTGCGCGCCCAGAACAGGACAGGGTCTGCAAATCCGACTGCAGAACAGACATCTTGAACTGGAGAGTCTTGCGACGATGACGACGACGAAGCGAGATGGGAGAACACGATCGCACGAAAGGGAATCGAAATGATCACCAGCACTAATGGAGTGTCTGTGTGTGTGTGTCTGTGTCTTTCTGTGTTCTGGGAGGGGGATGAGATTTTCCCTAAAGACCGGACTGACATTCCAGCTCCTCGGAACGGGGTGTGCGGGCGCGAAGGCGCGCGCGCGATCGTGTCACCGATTTCTGTGCACCGCGTGTGACATGGGGCATTTGTTTTTGCCACTTGTTTCGCGTGTTTCGATCGCTTCGGGTGTTTCGATTTGTCTCGATTTAAGATAAAAACATAAAATCTCAACATTGCCGGCGGACACCTGTAGGTGGTGGAGGTGACGGCACGGTAGGAGTGGAATCGGAGATAGGAGTGTTTTATTTTCCCGAACGATTGTTGTGTGCAATCAAATCTTGCTGCACGATCGATCGAGAGGAGACAAATGCGGTCCATTGAAAGGTCATAGTTGTATGCTGTTTGTCCTACAAAGAGAGCTATGGAATGGGCCTTTAAGAACAATTTTAATTACGTATATTTGAAGCATAGCTTATTGCAATGCATTTGGGATGGGATTAGAATTGCAACGAATCGTTCGCTCCCGGAACGAACGTCCCGGAGGCGATTTTATGTACATTATTCATAGATTTTTCCACTTCCATCTGGCCACTTGATTGAGTTCAAAGTGATAATTACGAATAAATGTCAAACTTTCACAATTATTGGAAGATCTTTAGACACTCATCAAGCAAAAGGTGAAAAAAAAACCTTGGAAAAATCCTAATAAGAGAAGTGTCTTAAGTATTTCTTCGAATTTGTAGCTCTCCAAATAAGTAAAAACCACATTTAAAGACGGTTTCCTAACGAACAGTAAGTTCGAGAACTCTTGCTTTCATCATTCCTAGGCGTGAGGAATTTCCGTTAGCGAATTTCGTTCCACCATGTATTTCCGATCCAAACAACAAACTCCCTCCCTCTACATACACTTTTCTCAATCGGCCACAACGGTTCGACTATATTGATGCAGTTTCAGATTCCATCGGTTTAATATCGGAGTGGGTGAATTTAGCTCACACATACACGCGCGCACACACGCACGTTACTGGCCCGATTTCGTCAACCGGCGGTGGTAATCGGGCGAAACAAAAAGAACGCGCAGAACGAACGCATGTAAACACACACATGCATTCCGTTTTTCCGTTTCGGAACCGAAAAGGGGTGGAAGGAAGGTGTTGGGGAAGCGGCGGGGGGGAGTAGTAGTTTGTGCAATTGCATTAGCACGGTAGCCCGGCTGCAAGAGCAGCACAGGCCCCGAGTGGGGGCAACAAAAAAAAATCGGTACAAGAAACCGCAAAAACAATCAAGACAAGACGTAGTACGCAAGCGAGCACAAGGCGGTGGAGCAGTTTCATTTCCTTCCCATTGAGATCGGACGGCTGGGTGGGTGGGTTTCTGTGGAGGAAGCAGGAAGTTTCCCTCGGCTCTTTGCGGTTGCAGCAGTCGAAGTCGACGGCAGAAGGCGCCACGGAACGCGGTGCGAGAAAAGAGTTCGGTGAGTTATTGCGGCGACTGCGAACAAAAAACGCGTGTTTTCATCATGCCTCCACCGTCGGTTCAGAGGGGGATTTTAGGGTGTTGAGCAAGTCCCAATAATAACATAAATCGATCCCACCGAGCGATGCACTTAACTCAAAATTTCGTTCAATTCAAAGTTTGATCCAACACCTCCAAAGTGAGGATTTGTGAGGAGAAGTCATGACTTCGGGTGTGCTTGATTGACTGATACAGGGTGCGATTGTGTGACGGGCTCATTTTTCGTGCCAAACTTGCTTCGACAGTAAGCACACGTGGTGCAGTGAGACTGTGGCTTTTGAAACGTCAGTTACTCCACAGCTTAACTCCACGGCGACGAGGATCGAATCGTAAAGTCCTGCAAAGTCTAAACTACTACATAATAATAAAGTAATTTAGCATGAATGGTTTGTTTTTGTGAATAAATAATTAAAATTGCTGCTGCAGATAGCCTCTCCCACACACACACACAGCCACAGACACACACCACCCGGTTCCGTTTCACATTGTTTTTCTTTCTTCGTTCGCTAGCGTCCAATCGTGGGAGGCCACCCTGTGCCGTTGTTGAGGAGATGTTGTCATGGATAATATGCCTCCACGCTGCAGGATATCTCACGAGCGAGTGCAAAAGTCGCGTGACGGGGTGGGTGGGGGGGGGGGGGGGGGTGGACTATCTCCATCTCGCTCACGCTGTTCCTTCCGCTCGCAATCGTCCGCCGTGCTCCGTCCCGTGCCAGCTGTGTGTGCGCGCGCCCGAGTTTAGGGGTTGATTGAAGGTGGTGCGCGAGAGACCGCAGAGCACGCTCCGTCTCGCTCACGCATGACCTACTTGCGCGCCGTCCGTACACGATTAATCAATGCATAACTTTGAAAGCGAAATAGCGGCGAGAAGTGAACACACACACACACGGCACTCCAACAAAAACACGCACACAGACCCCGCTTTGCTCTTGTGCCAAGAGTGTGTGTGTGCGAGAGAGCATTTTTAGGAGGCCACCCCCCCCTCGGACCGGCGTTCACCTCCCTCTCCCCCACTGTTCCGCTCATCACGTGCCGCTGCGTCGTCGTTCCATTCACCACCGTGCGAGAGCGCGCCCGCGCCGGGCCGTTACTCACTCGCTTTCGTTGCCTCGTAAAGCAACCGGTTTGTTGCACTTCCATGAGGAAAAGTGAGGAAACACCACCACCACCACCACCACCATCTTCCGACAGGGGGCAAAAAGCACGTAGAAGACACATCCCCCCCCCGTTCATCGAGAGTGAGAGCGGAATGAGCGTTACCTCATCGGGTGGTGAGTGAGATTTCGTCACGGTGGGTGGGTGAGCGGGTGGGGTGGGGTAGTGTAGTGAGCGGCAACTCGCAGGCTCGCAGGCGAACTCACACAGCCGAGCCTTTTCGGATGATGATGATGGGGGCGATGACGACGATGACAGTTGATGATGACGAAATGCATCTTCAAATGCGAGCCCAAATTGAAACTGACGGTGGGTGTGTGTGTGTGTGTGTGTTTTTGAGACCATCTGCGTCAGGATGTAGCCCTCCTCTCAACGCGCTCAGTGAGAAGTGGTTCCGAAAGCCGACCGGAGCAAAGAAATTTAACGTTACTCAGCAGGCAACGGGCAGCTTCTGCTCACGCGAAGATGGCGTCATATTTTTGTGTCCGATTCGATAGAAAAAGGATTAAAAGCTGACCCAATTATTTGCACGGAAGATCGTGGGCATGTTTCGTTAGACAATTCGTTCTAAAATTGTCTCCTTTTAATAGAGTTGATGCTTGAGAAAATTATTAAGAAAATTTGATTAAAAATAGCCTTTGAAAATATAACCAATGCATTAAAAATAAATAATAAAAAATCCTTTTACAACAACGTAGCTAATTTACGATGTAGCGAGATCATGAATGAAGCAGCGAACACTGATTACACCTCTGCTGACTCTGATCAGAGCTTGATTTGTTGTTGAAAAAATAACAAACGGAAAAAATAAACAAACAAATCAAGCTCAAGCGAAAGACAGACGCGCGGTACACAACGTCTTCCACCCTATCAGAACCCACACGTACGGACCCCGCATTTAACCCTTCGCACCATCGCCACCACGGCGAATGTCGCGTGCGGTTGGCCCGGTTGCAATGAAACGAAATCGAAAGTGTGCTAGCTGCGCCTGTGTTGGTAAGGGAGGTTTTCGCGAGCGCGCGCGCAGCTCCTACGCGATGCAATCGCCGATATATGCCATGCGCGCACATTGTCGTCTGGGGTGGGGTGGGAAACCACCTTTGTTTTTTCGGCGCTCCCCCTCCCCCCCCCCCATTCATATTAGTGTATTGTTATGATTCACATTTTTCAAGACCACAACACAACCGAGCGCTGTTTGAGCGTTTTATTTCTGTTGTTAACTTTGTTTATCGCGCGTGTGTGTGTGTGTTTCGTCTTTCTGTGACGGTATGGCGTCATTCCGAGCCATCCCACTTGCGGATGCCCTATAGACACAGTTTTCGAGCGTTTTAACGATCGATTTTTGTTTTACCGCGTTTCAATCCGCTCGACCCGGCCCGTTCGTGTTGGGGTTTGGGTTTCGTGTTTTTTGTTTAATTTTGTTGCCGTTGTTGCCTTCTTTCTTTCGAAGTTGAGACCAATAGGCGTGTGTGTTATGTCACCGTATAGCGGGCAATCCGGACCGGGCCATCAAAAGCCAGCCCGTGACTGACATGACAACGCGACGAACGCGTTCGGGTGCAGGCGAAGCACGCAGGAACGAACCACACGAACCCACCACCTGAGGGACCACCGCCGCCTTTCGGGGGTTTCTTTTTTCTTCGCACGCTGCCCAACACACAAACACGGCACCCGGCTGGATTCGGACGGACAGTGAGAGACAGTCCGACGTCGTCACGTGATGGATTTGATGAAAGGGCAATTAAAATTCTTTCCCGCGCACACGACAGCCGCGCGCACGCAAAAAAAAATGGCTGCATTCAGAGGTGTGAACCTGTTGCGTTTTAATGCGGCATGTGTGTCTGTGTGCGTGCCAAATCTTTCGGCTAACCTACTGCGGTGGTGGAGTTTGGTGCAAATTTTGGGCGCGCGATCGCAGCAAGCCGTGCAAAGCAACGCGGGCAACAGCAAGCAACAACAACATGCCACCCCTTTTTCAATTTTAATAACGTGCCCCCCTCTTTCACTCCTTGCGGCTCATCCAGAAGCGAGCACAGATAAAACGAGTTCACCGAAAACGAGTTCATAAAAAAGACCGGGTGGTGTGAGGAGGTCCTGAATGGGGTGGAATGGGGGTAGCGGGGTTGTGAGCAAAGGAATCTAGGTCACTCACACAGCGGCACGACGGCGGCGGCAGGTACTCACTCGCTAGAACGAAACAAACGCTCGCTCGCGCGTATCCTTTTTCCCATTCCCAACCCGGCGCTTGCTCTCTCTCTCTCTCTCTCTCCCTCTCTCGCTCTCATTCTTGCCACCTGCTTCCTTCCATAACGCGGTGCATTCTGATGCAGTTCGGTCCTCTCAAACAAAACCGACTCACGCACACACACAGCCACCGGCGTTCTCGAAGGCGAGAGCGGCGAGTTCTGCTTTCGGGACGCCACAATCGGAACGACGTTGCCCCAATCTTCAGCCACCCTGCTTGCGGGTTTTCCACCACCACCATCGCTTGGATGCGAGCAATCGGAACTACAGTGCGTGTTGGTTTTTGGCACGCGCGGTGCGATCTATTTTTGCGATGGTTCGAACTTCAATTTTCCGATCGAGCGCGTGTGTGCGTGTGTGTGAAGAATTTTTTGCATTTTATATGTTTTTTTTTATTTTTTTCACAAGACAAAAATTCCTTTTGTATCGTTTCAATTGCATCGTCGATTGGCGCATGACAGTGTGTCGGTGAACACCGGCCAAAGCAACCGAATACCTTCCTGTAAGTGCCAATGTAGCACTAGTGGGGAAAATCGAATTTATCTCACCATCCCCACCCACCGCCCTAGAACCGCGCGCTGTCTGAGGGAAGACGCTTTGCGAATCTGGCACGAGTAGAACGTACTGGAGATGGTCGGGTAGCTGTGTTTGCAAATGATTAAAAAAACTAAAGCGTGGTTTAAGACTAGCCTAAAGAAATATCATAAAAATACTGTATTAATTTCATGAAATTTTCAGTGCAAGACGTCAAAGTGGTCAAGAAACTTTAAATAAACAATAGTCTGCATTTAAAGAGCAAACAGAACACTCTAAACCAGACAAAGCCGGCCCAAGCAGGAGTCGGGGCTTTGTGTTTGATTCGTTAGAATAGAAAACTTACTCGCCCCCCCAGATAAAACCACAAATTTCCACCGAAACTACCACACACATTACACAAGACCCCCCACTCAAGGTTAGTGAATGAAACACACGAAGAAAAACTAGGAAGTAAATAGCGCCCTCTTGCTCCGTCTCAGCAGCAGCAGCAGCAGCAGCAGCAAAAAACAAAACTAATACGTCGCCAACATCCGGCGCCGCACGTGTGTTCCCCGATCGCTCGGTCGAAGTTTCTGCGTCGTTCTGTCGTTCCCCCCCATTGCTTTATGCTTCATCCAAGCAACCGACAGTTTTCGAAGCATTAGACAAACCGCCTTCCATGTGCCTCAGAGCGGTGGCACACAAAGCGAGTGAGAAAGAGCACGAAAGAGAGAGAGAGAGAGAGAGAGAGAGAGAGAGCGCACGTGAAAATGGGTGCGAGAGCGAGGGAAAACGACGCGCCGGAGCGCAATAACAATAATAAGGTTTGGAAAGTTTTTCCTCTCGGCGCGTCTGACCTTGGGCTAGATTTCGTTTCGGAAAACTCGTTTCGGTTTCGCCGCTGTCGGTAGGCGCCCGCGTGTTCGCCGTCGCCGCCGTCCGGCGTTGGTCGGTTACGAGATTTTCCGGAATCGATTATGAGTCGATTAGTGTCGAGGAAAATTCACGCGAGGAAGTGTTTCGATAGTTTTGGGAGGTGTGTGAATTTAAAGATTTCGTGTGAGTAGATAAAGGTTTAACTAACATTGGAATAGTCCCGGGGGAAGGCAAGGGAGAGCCAAAACGCCGCACCCGGTGTGCACAAACCATTAAATCCCCTCCTTTCCGGTTCCAACAGGAAAAACACAAATCTTTTCACCCCCAACGCTCCTCCGATCCGAGCACCCTCCACCTTCCTGCTGCAGTTCCGGGCTTCTGTATTTAACGTTCATAATTTTTCACAAAGCCGCAGCAAGACGACGGGGAAAGGAAAAGCGAATGGGGCGGATAAGCAGCCCAGTAAACTGGGACAAGCAGGCAAGCAGCCAGGCAAGCAGAAAGGATTGCACTTCCGAGGCAAACACTGCAAGAAATCCACCACCCCGACACGAACACAGTGCGCCGCTGTATGTGTGTGTTTGTCTGTGCGCGCGTGCCATTGCGAGAGGGTTGGGAAAATCGATAGACGGATGTGCAGCAACAGACACACACACACACACACAGAGAAACACGCGCTCCCCGATTGCCCTCGAAAATTTTCGCACAAGAAACACGACACAAACGAAAAATTCATACCAAATCCGTGCGGGAGGGACGGCGGGTGGCCCAGGAG
Source organism: Anopheles dirus (assembly GCA_000349145.1). NCBI lineage: Eukaryota > Metazoa > Arthropoda > Insecta > Diptera > Culicidae > Anopheles > Anopheles dirus. Next base: position 423,385 of record KB672490.1, read on the forward strand.
CGGCACAAACAAACGGCACACAAACACCGGGAAAATCATGACGCGCGCGACGCGGCCACACTGCGATATTCAAGGTCAAGACAGGGATAACGCGATGGAGGCGCCTTATCCGCCTCTCCTGCGAGCGCTTAATCTGTTTCCGCTGGCTGTTCTGCTCTACAACAAAAGCAGGATGCACTACTAAAATTCGTGTTCTGTCCGGGGAGAAGGGGGAACGCACACAGAAGAAACGAAAAATTACACCGCCACGACGGAAAGAGCAAAACGAAGGAGAGAAAAAAAAACAGATCGATAAATTGTCCCAACTTCCTGTCCTGTGTTTCCTGTCGCTCCGGGAGCGACTCCCAGACTCCCGGACGACACAGCCACAATGGTCGTCGTTTGCAGCCGGCAAACAAACACGGGAAATGGAATGCATGTGCATGTGCTGTGTGGGGCAAGGAAATCGACTGTAATATCGTTCCGAAATAAAGGATCCGTCCCGCCCGAGGATCTCGCTTGCCTTGCTGACCTTGCTCTACTTACAGCCAATGGCGCTACTACTCGTACCGGAAGTTAAACGAGCACGAACATTAGACGAAACTTCGCCGGGTGAGATTAATCTGCCGCGTAGGGACTTTCCGTAGTGTTCGGAATTTATGAACTTGAGTCGGGCAAGGCAAGGTGAAATTCTCCCGAGGAAATGAGCTTGTTCCAGCTACAAAGTTGTAATTGATGAGCTTGTTTTTGAGGGCTTCTTTAGTTCAACATATAGCTTTAAGGATATGGAGAACAGTAAAGCGTTCTGGTACAACTATTATAGGCTTATTCCTATCGTATTGGTCTGTAGTAAGAGAAAGAGAAAAGGTGTCTTTTCAAATTTTGACTATGAAGTATTTTCTACAGACTTCCAACATAATAGTACATATTACTCCAACATGAAAGATGGTTTTTAAGATTAAAGCGTAAACTAAATTTTCCCAACGATCTTGCATTGCAAAGGTGGCATTCGTTTCATTTTAGATTAAACGATATCAGCCGTTCATTCTGTTCCTTAGTGGAACAAAGAATGCATATGCCAAATTCATGACAATACATTCCTTAACAATTGAAAAGGGAAATATGTTTGTCCATATCGACATACTTTTCCTCTTTGGCAATATATTTCACGTTTGAGTTTAACATTGTCATTAGTTTGTTATTTGGAGAGTCCAACAAGTCTAAAACTCAAACCTGTATCTAAGAACCATTATTAGGTAAAAAAGAGCTAATGCGTTGGAAAAGCTATACTAAAGAAAAATAGAAGCTCGTATCCAGCAGAAGCGGAATAAAAAAAAACATAACAAAAGTAAAACAACAGAAGAAAGAAATAATAGAATGCGCGAATGCAAAAAACACCTCACCTCAACGAAGAACTCTGCCGCCATGCAAGCAGCAAACGCATCACACGATCACGACGAGAATGATATCATTCGCGAGAACAAACGCAAAACTGGGTCATTAGCGGGAGGGTGGCATGGGAGCAGAAGAAGACGAGCGCAAGCGAGAGCGCGCGCGCGCGCGCGAGCATGTATAAAAAATCGACATCGACGCGCTCTGCCTGAAGCCTTAAACCGTCGTCGTCGGTCTCCATCCAGGCCTGCCGCGCTCGACCGCTCAGAACCGCACACAATCCGGCCCACTTTGGGGTAGGTCGGGCACGCGGACTCGGCCTGGCTGATGCACCCACCCCTAGAGTGAAGTGGGTGCATCCGTGCAACATCCTCGCACAACTTACACACGGGCGTATGTGTGTGTGTGTGTGAGTGGAAGGAGTGAAGATGGGATTGCGTTCTTGTGTGTGGGTATATTGAAATTTTTCTCTCTCCCGACGTGTGAATGGAGGCGTGCATTCCGTTGGGATGGGATGCGGAGAAGATGCACCTAGTGCAACCAGGAAGACACGGCGAAGAATGCAGAGTGGTGATCCTTACTTTTTGCCGCCTCTCTTTTTGCATACGAAGGAGCATTATTGAACGGGAAATTTGCATATGCGTCTTATCAGGGTTTGTGTTGTAGGGACCAGGTTCTTTTTATGTATTTTTAAAGATATATGTCGATTTTACATATTTTAAAAGAACATTGCTTTGTGCGAGTCTTTAAAATCTTCATTCGTCGATCAACATTCTCCCATTCCTTCCCGAGAACTGAAGATGCAGAAAAACGAGGTCTATTTCCAGAAACAAGCCCCTTAAAGATGAGATCTTCACGTTTCCTCTCGTGCTTCTTCAATCGAACTGTTCGATATCCTTAACCAGTCGTAGCCTTAATTTTCTACCCAGACAGGCTCGCCTCTTCTTTACGTTCGTTCTGCCCTTGGCAAACGCAGCAACAAACCCCAGCTCCGTCTGAATATGACCCCAATAAGGCTTCACACAATTACCATAATTGCATCCAATCGGCCTCTCTTCTCGGCTTGTTTGGCCAGCCAAGAGCACCGCAGCGAGAACGGATGAGGAAATTCTCAAGCTGGAAGTGGCAGGCGCCCACCATCATTCGACTACGACTACCAGGCGATGCAGGCAGACGCCCTTTCGTTCTGTCGGAGTCGCACTGGATGGTTTTTAAACAAGCAAACAACGAACCCCGGCGAGTGTACTCGAGCTTCAATCAAAATTCGGCTGGTGACACGGCTTACATAACGCGCTAAACCTGTTTATTGGTGCGCGGAAAGTACAAGAATCGACAGGTTGTCGGGCGGAAAACCACCCCGCCAGAAAACGGATCGAATCGGATGAAAAATTATTATTGGCCCCGAAAATCTGGCTCTCAAACACAGTCGTCCGCACCGACGTCATAATCGGGCCCTCTTCGAAACAGCACAAAAGCGCGTATGGTGTAATAAAAGGCTCCCCCAGCTAGCCAACCGAAAGCCACCGAAGGAAGGGAGCCGAGAGTGAAGCAACCGAAAACCACCGAAAACTAAAATGAAACGCTAAAAAACCAAACAGTGCCTTACGCATGAAGAACAACGCAACGCGAAAAAAGATAATAGAGAGGAAAAGACAAGAAGATAAAAAACAAAGGAAAATAAGATGTGACAACGAAGCCCACAGCGGATAAAGCGAGACAGCAAGCCGTCTAGAGGGGAGAAGAAAATGAAGTAAACTGCAACACAATCGTCAAACAGTTGACAACGGTTGACAAAAAAAAACCAGCATTTCGAGCAACCCGCGTCTGTTGCTTCCAAACGGGGTCAGGTGAGAAAGCCCAAAAACGCACATCTCACTCTCTCACTCACTCTCACTCTCGCCTCCCCCTCTCTGTCGAAAAACCTGCAGCAATACATATTATTACGCCACAAACCTGTTCATCCAAAAATTTCGACGGGGGCTACGATTCCTACGTAAACCGTATCACACAAATCACATCTTGTTAAGCGATCTTTCCCCCACCGCCGAGAGTTGAGGTGAGGCACGATCACTCTCGCACACACTCTCACTCTCACGCTCACCCTTGCGGCTTACGCACATCTCATAATCACACCGGGGGCTTGCAGGCTGCACCCTTGCCCTCGTTTTCTTGTGTGCGCGCGCGAACAAGTGAGCGAGCGAGAGAGCGAACTCGCCCCACAGACCGCCTAAAATTGCGGCCTCCTTCACGCGGTGGCAGTGGCCGAAAACGTGTAGACCGGTTGCCGAAATTTCACTTTCGATTTCGGCAATCCCAGCGCGGCGCGTACACGGAACAACTTTTCAACGCCAGTGTACGCATGTGTGGGTACGGGTTTCTTCCCTTCTTAAATGGCCTCCTCTTTCGCGCCTACCTGTGCCACATAGTGTCGCGATCGTTTTTTTTTTTGTCGGGTGAGATTTGGAAATCGGCCCACACGCACACACACACACACACTCACCCTTACCGCTGGTTACGATGATCCAACTCATACCGGGACATTTCATCGTCAGGTGGTGTCTAAGCCGGGGGGTCCCTTGTGTCATAAGCTTCAAGCTTGGATATCAGGACTCTCGGGGGTTTTAACCCTGCTCGAACTAAGACGCGGAATAGGTTCCGTTAGAGCGTTTTACAACCTCCAGAAGGATTGGATTGCTTCAAATTGTAAGGCAAACAATTACCTGTGAAGGTAAACGCAGGTATCTTTACAATAGAAGAAACCGTACATCGTGCACGTTCAAAAAGGATTGCTCGATCTAGGTATCAAAATCGTGTTCAATTTGAAAAAAGGCCTTTCATAGTGATGATCTTGTTGGCGATCATGTTGAGATCTTTCTGTAAACTTATCCTTGTCTTACTTCATAGATTCAAAGATTTGAAAGCAGATCTTTCTGCACCTGGTATCATGTTAAACATGTTTTAAAAGCCGTGTCGTTTCTAGGATAGTGGGACTACTGGCTAAAGCAGGCTAGTACAAGCAAGTTTATGGCTAAGGTGAACCAACCCTTTTAGGACCTTAGGTAAATATATTATGATACAATTGAGTCTTGAAATCATAGATTTTCAACTGAGTAAGACAGATCGAGGATCCAATATTTACTCCTCCTGAGGATCCAATTATTACTCCTGAAATCTTGGATCATAAGGTCTGCTCTAAGATCTTATGCCAATGGGTTCTCGTATCTTGTTACTTAGTTCTTGACATACAGAGATGTAGAACATCTCTGAACAAAGATCTTACATCCTAATTAGTTCTTCCTCTAGTAAGACTTTGAATCGCACTAAGAGCTAATGTCCAATTCTTGAACTCTACCCATGCCACATGTATCAGGTGCTAGAAGAGTCTGTTCCGAGTTCTTCGCATGTACATATCCCTGGGTATATCTACCAGATGGACCTACAGTTCATAATTTGGGATAATGGGATGGAATGTAAAGCCGTCATGGAGAACATGGATGATACGGATAAGCATAGAAACGGCGACTCACCTTCCAGCTTCATGCCGACTTCGAGACACTTCTGGAAGCGGCAGTACGGGCAGCGCTTCCGCTGCGTCTTGTCGATGTGGCACTGGCGCTCGGCGACGCACGTGTAGACCTTCTTGTTCTGGACGGTGCGCTTGAAGAAGCCCTTGCACGACTCGCACGTTAGCAGCCCGTAGTGGTAGCCGGACACCTTGTCGCCGCACACCGGGCACAGCTCTTCAATGAAATATTTCAAATCAGTTTGATCGCATTGGATGGCGGACACGACGCTCAGACTATTGAGTGCGGTTTGGTGCTCAATGAGGCTGCCGCCGGACGCGCCGCCCCCACCACTACTACAACTACCACCGCTAGTACCTGAGGCCGGTATCGCCAGATAGGCTGCCGCCGCCGCCGCCGCTGCCGAGGATGTGCCGCCCGCCGTTTGGCCGCCGGCCGATTGACCGCCGCCGCCGCTTCCGTTACTGTTGCCGCCGCCGCCACCGTCGCTACCACCACCACCTCCGTGATGGTAGGGACCGCCACCGCCGCCGCCGCCGCCACCACCAGCTCCGCCACCGACACCGCCTGCGGGAACGTGGGAAAACATTGAGTAGGCGGACGGGGGTGCGGCTGAGCTTTCGTGGAAAGGACCGCCGTAAAGGGCACCGTAGCCACCGGCCCCGTTCGATTGCGAATGCGACTGCTGCTGCTGCTGCTGCCCGTTGCCACCGCCGCCCATGCCGGCGTGCTGCTGGCTGTGATGGTGGTGGCTGTGGTGGTTGTTGTGGCCACCGCCGTTGCTGCTGTTGTTGTTGTTGTGGTGCGACGGAAGATTGTTGTTGCTGGTGCTGTTGTTGTTGTTGTTGTTGTTGTTATTGCTGGACCCCAACAGCAGCCCGGTGGCGCCGGGATAGCCGCCCGCGGTCGCTCCACCGCCGTACTGAGGCGGTGGCATGCCGGTGTTCTGGCCGGCGCCGCCCGAATTGGCCGCCGTGGCCGCTGCCGCCAGCGACAGGAGCTGCGTGTTGCCGGCCGCTCCACCGCCGCCGCCGCCACCGCCGGGCGGCGGACTGCCGGACTCGCTGAGCATCGAGTACTGCGACATATTCAGCGACATGAACACGGTCGAATGTTGCTGATCCATGTCCAGTAACATTTTCCCACGTTCTGTAGTGTGGCTCCGGCCGTCGCTTGACTCGAAACGGTGCTATCTCACTTCCAACGTAGAGTGGGGGGCCGCGAGGAGGTTACCGCGTATCCTTCACGTAGTTGCACGTTCGCTACGCGCTGCAGGGACGAGAGGCTGCCCTGTGACAGTTACTTCTATGTTTTAATCCGGTTTGAAGTAGAACTTTTACGTTCTGCATCAATCAAGCACGGGCTATTTTACACACATCACGCTTCCTTATTTACAAGGGAACTATTTCCTCTTTCTCTCACTCTATCTCTCTCTCTCACACTATACACTATCGATCACACTGTTGTGCCCTTTGGGTTCACCATGGATAAAATGAAGTAAAACTCGCGCACGCGAAAAAAAACACACACACATACACACGTTCAAGTAGGCTCACGCACGCACGCACTTACTATTAAGAGCGCAAGCATATATGGATATATCTGTAATAATTTAATTTGAAAAAATATATATAGATACACGGTCACGGACGGATTAGGGGTCGGATTCGGTTTGGAGGGTGGTTCACAAATTACAATTCGCTGTACTTGGTCGTTTCCTCGAGTGTTATCCTTCGTGCACGGGACACAGTATCAACACACCTTCCTCATTACGCTTCCATTCGCGGCTCACTAACAGAGAAGTAACGCAAATACACCACAATCACTGCTGTTTTGCCAAGTCGGGGGTTGTTTTTTTCTCCTTTTTTTAGTGCTATCACGACCGAATTGTGACAACAACAAAATGCCACGACCATAAACCGCTCAAGTCAAAGGGTTGCTACGCGGTGTGCTGGGCTAGGCGGTTAATACGTACAACACACACTTTCTTGCACCTTTCGATTCGTGAGTCAACGCTCAAATGATCGAGATGTTGGCAGGATTCACACGGTGTCACACAACAACAAGATGCAGAGCTAAGCACACATCCGTGAAAGAGCCGATTTTGATTCCTTCACCTAATCACAGATGATCTGATTGTCATCGTAGTGTTTCACAATCCCTGTTGGACTTGTGTTGCCGTGGGAAGCTTTTCCATTTGCACGGGCAGCTTTGTCTTGCACCACTATCCGATCGTTCTCTGCAGGATTCGCTGCTCCCGAACGTCCTCCTTTAGGTTCGCTTTGCACCGTGGTGGAACCATCATTTGCGTGCGACACACTGCTCACGGAAGATCACGGACTCGATCAAGAACAGAATCTAGAGCTTCCCACTAGGCGCGTTTCCGATACGGCACGTTTCATAGCACACCTCTGCGGGCATTCAAACTCCACCACCACCTTAATCCTTGATGCAATCCACACTCGAAACAGCTGTGTGCAACAACGCCGTGGCGCTCGAGCCCACTTTCCAGGACAGTAGGTCACGAATCTTTGCCTTCACCGCGTTTGCTTCACTTCTGCCCCTGCGCATTTGTGCGAATGCATGTGGGGTTTGTATCGATTGGATTCTGTTTTCCACACAACACACACATCCGGTGCTCTAGTGCACACTTGTCACACACGCACACACTTGTCACTTTTCGGGCTTTTTCGGCGTCGTCCTCAGCTCATGCCGGCCCAGGTGGTTCACAAAACACAACACGCACACATCAAGTTGTTCCAAAAGAACGAACGATTCCGAACTCGATTTTTAAAAGCAAACTCAACAAAGATCCGCACAACGGATGGGATAGAACAGTACCGAGGGGGACGACGAACGGAGACGAGACACCGCACGGGTGGAAGTCGCGAGCGCGCGCGCTAACTGTGTGTGGCTCCGGGGTTGTGCGCTGCTGCAGCGGACAGTGTGTAGTGTGTGATGCTGCCGCTGCCGCTGCTGCTGCTGCCGAAATTGTTGCAGTCAGATCGAGGCGAAAAATACGACTTGTAGTACAAACATGGCCCATGGTCTTAAGTTGGGTCGGCATTTCATTTCGGGCCGCGCCGTGAGAGAGCGATGAGAGAGAGAGAGCGTCTGGTGAGCGCCATCTCGCAACCCCCTGGTGGGTGATCCACCGCGCGCGGGCCGGCACACGAACAAGAGAGAAACAAAATGGCTCTCGCACTCGCGTTCGTTTGCCGCTCTCTCGTGTGCGTGGCGCCGGTGAGTGCGCGTTCGGTCGTCGTGCGTGCGTGAGTTGGTGAGTGACTCGCTCACGCCGAACGCACGATGCGAGTGAAAGGGAAAACGTGGGGCTCTCATCCGTTCAGCTCAGGGGTGGTTTGGTGAGCACTTTTGGGAGGGATGGTTTCGCTCGGTGAGAGTGAGAGCAGCCCAGTGTGCGGTGAGAGAACCACCCCCACCCTGAATGCCGATAAAAGTGAGAATTTTGAATGAGCCGTGTATTTTGTTGCACAATTTAAATAGTTTTGTTAAGTCAAAATTGGCTTTTGGTGATATTTGTGGACAAAAGATTGATTATAAAATTTAAGTTTTTTACACTTTTAGTACTTGAAAAAAAAGAGCTTTGTTTTGATGTGCATGTACTTGTGGCAGATGTACTTCTGCTTCTGTATATTACCTTCAGAAAGATAAAAAAAAAATCAAACTAAAAGCCCAAAAGACGTCCGCAATTAAATCGATTTAATTATCCAATAGATCGATCAATCGGCCCGCTTCAAAACGATCTTCACCCTCACGCGTTCAAGGGACGGAAAAAATGCGATCGACTTCCCCAGCATTTTCCTTCCCATCCGGAATGCTGCAACCGGATCATCGTCTGCAAAGACGCCAGAATGAACCTGACCGCCGCGTGAACGAAAATCCGAAGCCCTCGCAAAAAGGTGACGTAGTGCGCGGCGGCAGCGGTACACACACACACTCGACCCACCACCCCGCGCACCACCCCACCGTGCGCTCATGTAATAAGTGAAAGTGGCGCGGCTCGTCTCGTTTAGCGAACGCTCGGCTTGCCCCTGCTTGTTGGTGGTAATAATCATCGGAAAAGGTAACGCGGAATGACAAATGGGATGGTGTAGTCGCACACAGAGCCGACGGTGGTGGTGGTCGTCGTCGTGCGCTTTGGTGATAGCGATGACGGCGGCGACCTACTTTTGTGCGTTTCAAACCCGTCCGTCTCGTTCGCGCTTGCTTTACACGCCATCTACGTTTCACTCTCTCCCATTCGCTGCCCCCTAAGTCGACCGTGCACCGCGGGTCCGATTCAGGTCTATGTTAAACCGTGCCAAACGGTAAACGCCAACATCCACCCACTATAGCCCGATTTCGGCCGGATTTGGGCTTCACCACGCTTAGGTACCACCACCATAATGGATGCAGTTTCCTCCAGTTCTCCTTTAAACGATCAGGTTCTGGCTCTGGGCAAGATGGACCGGCACACTCTTCCCGAACCTAAAAACCCTTTTCTCGGCCAGCAATTTAAACAAAAAACAACACACACACACACGCGTGCGCGTCGGGAATTGTACATTGGCTTCCTTTCTTCTCTGTTTCGTGCGCGCCTCATAGGTTATCTGTTTGGGCAAGTCATCTTCTTCACCCGACGGATCGTTCTCGCCCTTCCGCCCGGCTGTTAATGCAGCCTCGTACGGGGTGGAAATTAACATTAATCATGCTGAATGTGCGTTGGGGAAGGTAAAAACCAACACGATCGCCCCGTTTTGGGTGTGGGCTTCTAACCGGAACAAGAAACCTGACCTAACGTACGTGTGGCATCATTGTGCGGGTGATTTCAACTTTGATTATATCAAAATATTAGAAAAAATAGGAAAAAATGTACTACAAATTTAAAAAAAAAAACTAGGCTTTGCCTAGAATTTTAGTTAAATTTGATTGGATTTTTCCTCGTCTTGGTCGTACAAACCTCTCGCGATGAAGTAAACTCATAGGCAAGCACGTTTTCTACGGTTTAAGAGATATTCGTATTCAGCTGTTTTATTCCTGACGCGTTTGATAATTATCCTTCCAGAAAGCACTCCACGGCAGGACGAAAGACAACGCGCGACGCGATCAGCAGAGAAAGTAATACGCAACGCGATAAACCTACGCACCACGCACCACAGCCTGAGAAAGTGAGGAGGAGACCACTAAAGCAAGACGAAGAGCAAGCGAAGAACACATACAGTGGCGATCGCACGCGGTGGTGGCCTGTTTACGTGATGCGAAATGGTACACCGGGCCCGGAATTGAGAAAGAGAATCCCGAAAATCGCGAAATGAAATGGTAGCAGCAGCAGTGTTGTTGCATAACTGTGTTGCCCGACGTCCACGACACCATGACACACACACACACACACGTTGGGGACATTTCTCCAGCTGCGAGGTGCGAAGAGGTGTTAATAGGTAACGAGGAAGCAAATGTTTGACGATTAGGAGGATGGCACGAGTTATTTATGGAAGCAATCAACGTACGGTTGCGATGAGGAATCAATTGGCGAAAAGTGGCTTTTCTTTCGTACAGGCTTAACAGTGCAGGCAAAAGGTGTGATTTGATCCGATTTTGCTATTATGGAATCAGTTGATAGCGGTTGATGCCGATATTTTTGCATTTCGTTGTCTTAAATTATCCGCTAATTTAAGAAAGTGGCACGGGAATCACCAAACTGAATGAATCAGTCAAGAAAAAATGAAACAACCACATTTTATAATCGAAAGCAATAACTAAAAACAATGTTGAATAAAAAAAATGCAAAAAATATTCAATTTTGTTTAAAAATTGAGAAACTGCAAGCAGAAAACGAAACAGCAAAACCGACACCGCTCGATCGAGCAGCACGTGTTATACAACGAAATCACAGACAATTTTCTTCCTTTTGGACCATGTGATTCCCACCCGGCGGGCAGCAGGCAGGCAGCCAGGACAGACATTCGCAGGCTCAGTGACGTAACGCACCGGAGCCGCCCCTTTCGACCGACTCTCCAGACGATTCCGAAAAACTTCCTTCGGTGAAAGATTAACCCTTTTGCTGCGAGTCCATAATGTGAGAGATTGCACCTTTTTTATCTTCGTTTCTCTGTTTCCTTTTCCGAAGAAATCGCCCCTTTCCGACGAATTCGTCCTTCTGTGAGGGTCTCCTTTCTACAGACTTTTTGCGATCGCGTCTGCTTTCGCGATCGCAGAAGGCGGAGAAAATCACTTTCACAGCGTCCTTTGATCGGGGGCGCTTAACCGAACGCGCCAATTCCTCCACTCCAACGCGCCTTTTCCTGTGCTTGTTCTCGCGCGAGCTTTTTTGTATGCAATCTAGCCTCCTGATTCGTCAGAACTGAAACGGAACCGGACCGACACTCGTCTTGATTTATTTTGATCGCCGCATCGCGTACCTCGCTTAAGCGCACCGCTTGGGTCAGGGCAAAAGGTAGGCGAAGCCGCTAAAGACCCGCGGGGGAACTGGGAACAGAATCGGACACACATTGGGCGGTAGCCTTGTGCCTTAAAAAAATGTCAAAACCGAGACGAGCCTTTGGTTTTTTTTTTCATCTGTATTTGCTTCTTTCCATCCAAGCGAAACGCGATTCTTCACGGATGCAACGACGAAAGGGCTCTCTTCCCGAACGCCAATTAGGGACCACCTTTTACCGAACCACCGCCGCAGACGAAAGTTGGCAACAGCACAAAAAAAGGTTATTTTTCTCTCCTGCCGTTGCTTCCAGTGTTCCAGAGTGTGCCAACACCCTTTCCCTCGCGGAAGGACGCCGCGCGGTTTCGGTTTTTGCGAAACCGTTTAACGTAACTGTGCATTTGGACCCCAGACGGCGGCGTCCAGGTAGTAGGTCGCCGGCCAATGTCCGCATCATCTCATACTCTGGCTGTCTGCTGTTTCTGCGTCAACAAGCGCCACATCCCTTGTACCAACATTCTATTGGATCCGTGATGCGATCCCATCATAGAAGTACGTCATAATCTTCTACTGAAGCCCTCCCAAACATCCACCAGTGACACATAAATCACCTCCTAATCAAACGCGTCCCAAAGAAACGGACAACTCTCGAAATTCCCCAAAGGGGAGAGCGTGCTCGGTTTGAACGCTTTGAAGATGCGCACGACTAGGATCGGCAACGGGACTCTTGGTACGGCTTCTGGGAAGGCTTAGCAAAACGGTGCATTGTTTTAGCGCTAAGTTCTCGGGAAACGATTCCGGTAACTAATGAAACCGTGGAGGAGTTGCAACGGTGACCCATTTTCGGTATCGTTTCAGGAAATCTCTAACAATGGTAACTGTAAACATGAACTAGTTGCGCTTTTTTTGTAGAGATGACGACGAGAACACAGTTCCATGTATTCATGCATTCCAACATACTTATCTACGATTTTACCTGTTTTCGATGATCTCAAGGAGACCTATCCTTATGACTTAACCCTTTTTTAGATTTACCGATCATAAATTGATAAAAAAAGAACAAATGTAACTAATTTCCTTGTTCATTCCTTGCTCCTTGCGCAAATCATTCACCACAAACACACACCTCACCAAACCATTTCCCAATGCCAACAGATGCTTGCGAATCTCAATCCAACTCCAACACGAAACCGCTCCAATCACCCGTCATCTCCGTGTACAACAGTGCAAAACACAACAAGCAAACGCGCACACACACACACAAGTGTACGTATAAACATTGTTCGCTTTCGCTTTCGTTTCCATTCCCCGGGAATCGCGCTCGCGCAAGCAATCTCCCATTTCACCCGTCCGTCGTCCGTCGCCGCGAGGTTTCATTTCCGTTTCGGGTGGTGGTTTGCGCGATTCACTTTCGGTTTCATTTCACCGCAGCAGCAGCATCTCGCTAAAGGAGCAGCGTCACGGGAACAGAGCAGCTTGACTCATGAGTTTGACCGTGTGACGACGACGACGGCGACGGTGAGATGAGCGGAGTTGAGTGAGTGAGTTCGCGGGCGAGCAGATCGGAAACCTACTCCCGCTGGCTGGTGGGGGGGTTTTAAGTTTGCAAACACGTTGGAGACGGGGTGGTGTGATGGGTGGAAGGGTGGATGATTACAACACACTCCGAAACAGAAGCCACCACACACACACACACAGACACAGACACAACATCACGCAGCAGAGTGATGCCGGAACGTGGGGAGGCGAGCAATCCGCGCGATCGCTGAATAGATCCGGTCGGAGGTGAATAGAGGCGATGCAAAAAAAGGCTACTAGATGGATTAGGCTACATTGATTGAGACGGTGGTATGTTGATGGTGTTGAAATATTTATTTTTGAAAATAAGTTTTAAGTATCAAAATTTAGTAGCGTTTTACTCGATTTTGACAAGAAAATTTTATGAAAAACTCACCATAAAATGTGTTTATTTATCCGTAAATATCATTTCTCTATTCAAAATGTGATCTTAGATATTTAACATTATAAAAAGTACTTTGATCGTTGAAGTAAGCTTCAAAGCACCTATTACACCTCATAAAGCCTCTAATAGTGCGTCGTCTAACGACCGCTGTGGCCCGTTCGGCTTAGTATGCCTCAGATGACCACATTCGGATGTGGAAGTGAACGGCAGAGTGGAAGGGCCGGCCGGCCGGCCGCTGCGAGACACGAGACACACGACGCAATCGATGAGGCCCGGTCGCGCTCCCACCCAGAGACCGCCGTGAGAGACGCGAGTGAGAGTGAGAGCGAACGCTGTACATACGCGCTGCCACTCCACTGCTCGACACGGGTCGGGTGTCCTACTGACCTACTTTCCGTTTGGGGGGGCTTCGTCGTTGCCGTCGCAGCAGCAGCAGCAGCACCAGCAGCGAACGAGACACGAAGTCCGATAGCGTGCCGTGGCCAAAGCAACGAGATGACGCCGATGATGACGGTGATGATGATGATGACGGTGGCGGTGGTGGTTGGTGTTGGTCACAACGCACTCCACAACAGAAACAACACGCCTGAGAACAGGCGTGAGTTACACTCGCGCGTAGCTGGACGCGGCGCTTCCACCGCCTGACATTTAATTGATAAATAAGCAATAACCCAACAGCGCGTACTAAAAATGGATCGATTTAAGTTCCATCCTCGCCCATCGGTCCCGATGTTCTCTTTCCCCTGGGTGGGTGGTTCGTGCCTCTGCTTCCTCACACGCACCACATTTCCCAATCGACGACGCACCGCGCGCGTAGTGCGTGCGTGTTCGTCTCTCGCAACATCACCAAAACACACCGCAACGGATGGACGACACAGGGGTAACGATATGCGTTCCTTTTTTTTTTACGGACACCTCGCGCGGGACCAGCCACAAACCTGCGTGGGCCGTTGTTCCCGGGCGCGGAAAGCGGGACGATCGGTTTATCACAAAAGATATTGTGCCAGGGCAGTGATGTAAACCAAACAACCGCTCTCTACCGGTCGGCCGGGGAGTTCGCAAGAGGAACTAGCGTCGCACCGCGTGCGTGGGACAATGAGTCGTCCGGAAAAGGGAAACCATCTGGGCACCGTTCGGTTTTTGCTTCTCTCTTCTTTCTTCAATAAGCTGCTTAAACGGTGCTATCGTGTCCTAATGCCGTGATTTGGTCGTGATGCGTTACTATCAGTGTCAATTTTAATTAATCAAATCATCTGTCGTTTGACAGTCACAGCGGGTTAATGAGTTGGACAATATTGTGACATTAAGAGGAGGGCCAAGCAAAAGCGTTTGGTTAATGTCAAGTAGCAGGCCAAGCAAAGCTCACATTGATCAAAGTAGGATATTTCTTTTAACTGAAATTTTACACTCATCTGTTCACAATCTTCAAGGGATATTTCTTATTAAAGTTATTCCCCACGATCGGAGGTGGTGGAGCCAGTAGAATGTGCTAACGTTGTTTTGAACAATAGACAAAATGTATAGCTGCAACCTGGATCGAGTGGCGCCATCTCCTGGCGTTTAAGGTAACCATAAACTATTTCAATTTCTTCTCGTTTCTAAGCATTTCTAATTAACTTTCCGAGAATTTTGCTGTGCGTTGCTACCTACTCGAACGATCCCGAAACGTACGATGCGGAGAGTCGACTTCAATGAGTGGAAAGAACGTTCCGAGGCGTACAAGATACCCGATGGCTAGCTTAACTAACATACAATTAGTTTGTATAATGATGGTAACAATATTCAATATAAAAAAAAAGTATTTGCGCTACTGGAAATCTTAAAAAACTATGTAAACGTTATAAAATGTAAAAAAAACTAAAAAAAAAGTTCACATTTACCTAAGCAAAACCAACAACACCTGTAACATGAGCACAAGTACTCGTTGATAGATGCTCATTAGCCGCCTGTTTAACATCACCTTTCAAATGCAAAACCACTAAATCGTGTTGCCACATCGTGGACGTCACAAAGACCTGATCAGATATCAAATTCTCTGGCGGCTTTGTGTGTGTGATTGACATCTTTTGGTATTCTGTTTTTTTTTTTTGTTTTCGGGGCTTAATGTGACACCCGAAATAATTATTTCGACCGAAAGCCGCACACATACACATGCGACTGCCGGGCGCTTTTCAACGCGTTCAAAGCGCGTAAGCACCAACAATCAACACCACCATCAGCGGATCGTCGACGGATCGGATCAGCAAAACCACTCTACCGTCAAACGGCTGTCCCTCCCGAGCCGAGCTAAACGCTGAGAGCCGAACACAAAGGGAAAAATCGCCGCGATCCGAGGACAACCGGTTGTTGGTGGTGGATGGAGGCCCCTTGTGACTCCAAAATTCACTTACACTTTTCGGTGGCGGCAGCATTGCGACACGATTAATCGGACTGCACGGCGGCAGAGCACAAAACGGGCGCGATGCGTCCAACCGAGCTCCCGAACCGAAAACCCATTACCAAGGCGGCTTTATTTCGCAGCTTTGGTGCGAAATTTTCCCATGGCTAGAAGCGTTTAGAAGCGGGTCTGGTTACAGTTTTTCATCCGTTTAATCGTTTAATTATGTCTATCATCACTGCAAACGCAGCGTGAAGCAATTGTGACAGGAGACGGTTGCAGAGAGTGAGCATTTGCTTTAATTACATTTTGGACAGCGTAAAGCATGTTCCCTTGTCAAGTAACTTCAAAACATAAGCGTAAACGCACCTGAAATTGGAAAGCACAAAACTTTCCAAAACACACACACACACACAACAAACGGACACAAAAAACGAAATAATTCAGCAACCATCTCGAAGGATCATAAACATGAACGTACTGCGGACAGGACCCGATATAAAACACGCAAACATGGCCGCCGTAGGGTCACAGGGTGCATAAAATGCAAATGGTTGCTCCAAGCTTAAAAATGCAAAACGCGCCCCCTCTCGCCCTTCGTCTGGTCGGGTTGACAATGGCGCGAAGTTCCAGAGGAATAAGTTTCCCATTTGGCGCACTGTGCACGGTGTACACTATAAACCTGGCCGATTGTCCTTTCACGCACACCTTCCACAGGCATCGGTCGTAAAACCCGGGATAGGGCGGGTTGTAAAATCGCCGGGTCCTTGTTCCGAAGTCCGGCGATTGTCTCGGGACGGTCTATTGTCGAGGGGTGAAATATTCAACAAGTCAGTTTTCCTTAATGAGTAGCCCAGTCCAGGTACGCGGATAGTGATGGAAGCGTCGGTGTAGCTAGTAGGTGAGATTTTGCAGGTACGAAAAGTTGCCAGCTATTGATTTGTCGTTAGAAACAAGGTGGAAGTACTCGCACACGAAGTTTCTGGTCTAGTTGCTATTCGAACATGGTGATCGTGATCGAGATCTGCTTTCTACAAGAAGGCTTCTCTAACGATATATTTGATTACAACAGAGTTATACAGTATACAATCTTTACCAGGATATCGACTCGATTGATCTCCATAAAGTAAGTCATTTTCATTCCCCTGACGATCACTCACTTCTGCCATCAGATTGGCTTCCTTTTGGCTATAGCATTCTTTATGCCTTCTTCGGTGTTAATTCTACAGTTTATTACTTGATGGCGATAGTTCCAATCGCTCTCCCTTACCGGACTTTCCGCCTTCACATACTTCACCTCTCGCCGTAGAGGAAGAAACACTTTTATATCCTTTCTCCATTTCGCTTCTTCCTAGTCTCGCGCAAGGAGAAATGCTTTCTAGCAATTGAGCAATCATCCGGCGGCGATCGGGGAAGGATCGAGCGCTTGCTGCCTTCCCTCTAATTATCGTTCGGCAGAGGCAGAACATTCCTATGAGCCACACGGTGCACAGGATGACTCTCTCGAAATCCAAATCCTGCACTCCAAGACTGCTTCCAAGCAGCGGCAGCAGCCGTTCGGCGCATGAAACGCAGTGCCATAAAAGGTGGTAATTATCCTGTTGCCTACGCTGGCTTCTCCCACGACGGTGTATGGGTGCGCGTTCACGCTGTGAAATAGCACGCTTCTTCCTTGCGCTCGGTCGGTCGATGGTTTCACCTCCGGGCCCAGGAGGACCCAAAGAAATTGACTACCAATTAGCGTAAATATTATGTAAATATTCTACCCAGAAAGATCGGTAAGAAAGCTACACCCGGGTACACAGCGGCAAGGGATGTCCCAAAACGGCTACCCTGAAACCTGCCATGTGCAGTACCATTTGTTGGGATTGTCCTCAGATCAAACGGGATCGTACCGAAGCATTGATGCGACCGGTTCGCCCCCCGACCAAGGTGTAAGAGTAAATATTTGACACAAACAAAAGATCACGGTTTGGGCGCACAGGCAGGCATAAAGGCGCGGCACGAAGTGCAGCGAAAACAAACAAATGAAGCTGCCGTTACTGAGCTCGAATAGGTACCCGTGTGTGTCAACGGGAAAGTCAAATGGTCGATTCTCAAGAAAGGGGAAAGAAATGCGGTGTTTTGCGAATAAATTCTTAACTGATGGATGGATATCAAATTGGTTTCATAACTTGTGCAGCGCTGACTCATTTCTCGTGTGTCTTTTACAAGAACTGTACTTCTTGTATACCTAACGGGAGCGCCAACGGATAAGGAAGCTTAATTCAATTACAAAAATCAACAACCCAGGGGAGAAAGTCGTTCACTTCGGTCTGATTTATGCTTCTCACGAATATCGGTCCACCTTCGCTCGATCCGTTACGCGCGCCCAGTACCGAACAAAGCGACAACAAAAAAAACAAGACCGAATCAAAAGGTAAATCGAATTTCGTAGGAGGAAACTACTTTCATCCGTCGGTGCGGGCGCGTAACACAGCGCAAACCACCACCGCTGCCGTCGAGAGGACCTTTCGCCTGGACAAAAGGCTAATAATACCGAAACGTGACCATCACGGGCGGCCTGATCTATCCTTTTCCAGGCGTGATCACCATTCGGACGGTTGAATGCGCGCATCCGAACGGGAAGGACCATTACAATCTGATAAAAAACAAAACGACGCGAAAGGTGACCGCCGCCGGTGCGGTGTTCTCGCCGCGCGGCAAGAAGGTTTCGGCAAAGACTAAGACGAGAGGAAGAGAAAAAATCACTCCCAATCGAAAGAACCGATCGCAAGGAATCAGTTTCGCGTGAAGGACACATCCACGGTCCAGAAAACTTTCCAAAACCTATCCTGCAGCGAGCAAGCGCGCGAGGATCGCCAACACGACCGTTGGGGCGCGTTGCGCAATCAACGGGGCACGGGCGGAATTGTTCGATTAACGAACCAGACAGGGACAGGGACCGTGCGAAGAAGAAGCAGACGAGCGAGCGCGCGCGCGCGCACGATCTCGCAAGACCGTCCCAAGACAGGACCAAAACGAACGCTCCCATCGAAAGGGAAAAGCCCTTCCCACGGGGACACGGCGGCGGATGGATACTGGCGGCGCCGTGTGGCGAATCCTGCGCCTGCCCAGAGCCTCCGTCGCCGGGTTGCGCACTTGCACTTTCTGCATCTGGATCCACACGATGGAACGGTACAATCGGTGGTGCATTTTCTGCCCTTTTCTTTATTCCGCGCCTCGGGTCTGCGCTTTGCGCTGTTGCCTGCTTACGTCAGGTTCTGTTCGTCCTGAGAGATACGTGCGTGGAATGCGTTTTGTTTGTTGAAATGAAATGGTATCTCACGAGTTTTGTTTCAATTTTTTATGATTTCCAAACTTTCTTGAGAACGTTCTTATGGATTAATCAAAACATTTGCATAAGTTCTCCTTGAGTCTAGCTAGTTTAATTTCAACAAAAAAACGGTTATAGTGTGAGTATCAACTGTTGTCTTCCAGCGGAAAACATTTGAGATGTCACGGTTGCATCTTCAACCAACTTATCAACTCACAACCGAACGTGACCGACTCGGGCAAGGACCAGGAGGACCGATCGATGGTTGCCTTTTTTCGCATCCCTGTTTCGTTCCGATCACCGCACCGCGCCCCCCTATTCGTTCCTATAAAAAAGTGCATAATTCGAATCATATTGTGCATTCGCGATCGTCCCGCTATGCGCCATATGCCTTGCGCCGTTTTGTGCTCCTTTTTTATTTATTTGCGCGTGCTCACGAACGCAGCTTACATTCAATTATGGCATGACCCAGAAAGGCGGACCCGAGAGAAGCACACAAAACGCTGGATGTGTGTGAGCGTGCGCAGAGAAAACAACGCCAGCAACAAAAAAAAAAGAAGTCTCAAATTGCAAAGCAGCCAGCATGCATGCCACACCAGCCCAGACGCCGAAAATCGAGAGTGAAAACACAGTGGGACGAAGCGAGTGCGATCGGTTAAGGGTAGAATTAACAAGAGCAACAACTAAAATCCATCAGCCACAGCCAGTAACTGACTGGTAAAGACTGGGGTGTGTGTGTGTGTGTGCAAGATCGAGAAAAAATATCAACAAAACAAGGAGAAACGCGTCTGCAGCAAGGAGGAAAAGCAAGCGTCCCCGGGCGGACGATGCAGCCTGCAGTGAAGTGCATCGAAATAGCATTGCATCGAAAGGTGGCCCCAATGGTCGGCCGGTTGCCGGTGGGTATCCTGCTTTCCCCCGTTCCGTCTTCCGTCTTCCACATCACGCTCATTGCTCATACATTTATGATCACCTTTTGCTCATAACCTTTACTTATGCCGTTCTCAACGAAAGAAAAAAACAACAGCAACGCTCCGCAAGATTATGAACATACGAGTGACACCGAGAAAAAAACAACCAACAACTCTGGAAACACACTATTGTGCGGCAATAAATGGTACCGTATGATAAAATAAGGACAGCTTGCGCTCGCGATCGGTGTCGCGACCTGGTCACGATCTGCGATTGTGAAACGTTCGCGCGAACATTTGTTAAATGTGTGACAAAAATGGCGGCACACGATCGAAAGGATTACCATTCGGAAGAAGGATGAGTTCTCGGTACATGGATGCAGAAACGAGTGCACGCGGAGCGGAGAGAAACCTGAAATACGTTTCAGGTTGTGCGGAAACGAGCAAACTTAATTTTAACCATGGTACGGAACGAACAGTTTTCTTCCTAAATAGAGCGTATTTTTCTAATCGAAGGCAGGAAACGATCGTCTAAAAATACGTGTCACTAGTTCTAATTCTATCGAGCATTTTTCGGCAGGAAACACAAGACGAACATCGATGATAGAGTTTCTATTTTGGATGCGGAAATTTCAAACATTCTTTCAATTGGAATAAAAACCAAATATAGGATACATCTTAACAGGTTTCTAAGCAATAAACGATGCGCTTGAACCTACCCAAGATCTTCATTATTCCACAATCCCGAATGTAATTCAAGATATTCAATCGAATAAACAGTCTATTGACATTCAAGAAGCGTTTTTTGTTACACTCCTCCACTCGATGAAGAAGAGCTCTGATTTCTCACCCCGTAGGCACGCGTCGGAACGCGAATACGCCGATTGCAGCAACACGTTAATGAGCTACCATCATTCTGCATTATGTTCGCGATCGCGCTTCTTCGTTTCTTGCAAACCCCAAACGGTCATCGGAGCTCCAGCAGCCATTGAAGGCAACCGATGCAGCCACAACAATTGCAAAGGATTGCGCTGAGAAAAGCCTGCAAAACGAAAGCAACAACAAAAAAAACGATTCCAGCCACCCCAGCGACTTGGCACCTCCTTAATGGTGTGCACAAAAAGCGACGACGGAGCGAAGGTGAAAGAAACAAAAACGCACGTGCGCCAACAAAGTGGTCTAGGAGGAGCGTTGATTGTGGTGACAAAACGGTGCATCCACATACACACGCACCGCATGTACGCAATGTGCGCCAACAAAATTTGGATGTTGCCGAAACCCGCCGGCGTAACGCCAGTGGTTGTAGTTGTTTCGGTTGCGAAAACGGTGTCCAACACCCCATCTTCACTTTTACAAGCAGCAATAGAGAGAAGATTGTTCAGTGTGGCGTGTGCGTGCGTTTTTTTTTTTTTTGTTGTGTGTATTTGCTCCACACTGCCTCTCTCGCGGCCGTCGTGACTGAGATGTAAAACAATTTTGAAAAAGGTGGAACCCAATTGCAGTGACAATAAAACACTGATCTGACAGCATGGATGGCCGGTGGGGCGAGCATGGATGCGGGAGGTCTTTTCATTGTGCGCCATCGTAAGTGCGTCTTCTGCGGCCACGTGGCGTCCTACAGCCAACACCTTTTTCCTAATGCGCGCGTAATACGCGCTTGACATACGCACGAACACACATGCACGCACGAATTTCAACATCGGACGTGATCGTCGAAGCTGATGAGGGTCTGCTTCGGTTCGGTTATGTTTTTTTTTAAACTATTTTTGTTGTTGATTGTTACTTATTTGTGCCTAACCAGGTGGCGTTAATGTCAAAAGCACCCCTGGAGTAGTGACAAATGCACGCTCCTAATTTGGCTAAATGAATCAGTTTGTGGGTTCGGCTTCGTTTCTTTCTTTCGAAACTTCGGTCGGACGGTTACGATGAGTGTAAAAGATTGCATATTAATCACTTCGACTCACGTTTTCGATTGTTGGCCGTATTTCGATGGGAGTAACATAATTTGGAGTAGCAGACATGACTGAACTACTTCTTTAGATAACATTATAAATGTTTTTTTTGTATATATTTAAGTTTTTTTTCCAATAGAAGCATTCACCTAAAAACTCCTTCTTAAACTTTCAGATTTGCCAATAATCCGCTTTGTTCGGTTCATTTAACAATCCTCTCCAACCAGACTAATCCTTTAGGCAAATCAGAGAAACTAAAGGTATCACAAAAAAAGCCATTACCATAAGCGCGAGCCAACTTTCAAATTGACCTGTTCCGACACGACTGATCAGGCTAATTCTAATCACGTGCTGCCCGATTCACGGTCACCAAACGCGCACACGATCGAAATCGAATTCAACCCGAAGCAACAGTGCCCCAACTCCATCCATCCACCACCACCAGCGTTTACGGTGTGATGTTAACCAAACCGAAGCCGAAACCCCAGACCCGAGCCGAGGACTAACTGAAGTCGAGCATAAAATCGCCTCAATATACAGCAGGTCATCTCGTAGCATGGGGCACCGCAAGAGTAGGTAGATAAACCACTATGCCACTAACACACGATACTACTGCACGGCCACCGTTCCGAGGAGGTGTTAATTTTGGAGATTTTTTGCTTTGCTTCTCTGCTTCTATTTGTCTGTCGGAGCTTCACTGTTCCGACCGAGGGGATCGTTTTGCGTCAGCCGTGCTTTATGTTGTCATTCCAGCCAATATCACCCCCCCACACACACACACACAGGCACGCGCACACATGTCTCATACACGCACACTAATTCAACGCGGTGTTGCGTAATATTTACCCTCCGCGCTCCATCTGTCAGGTCCAGTTGCAGCCGAAGGTGAAGCTCGTTTCGGAAAGTAACGCAATCTTCCCCGAAAAACGAAACGAAGGAAACGAAATCCGTTGTCCTAAACCCGTTAGCTCGAGGCGACGATTTTAGTTCCTTGATACTCAGAGCGGAATAGTTTGAGATCGTAAGATAGGTGGACAATTTCAGCAATTGTTAGGTTTTTTGATTCAAATTTGCATCGATAGGTACAACAACAATGATGATTGAAAATTTGTTTTTTTGGTAAGATCTGGATCATTCGTGAATAAGATCCCTTTAGAATCCTTTATTTGACCATTTTAACCCATTGCAAGACATTCATTTGGCATCGAATCGCAGGATTGCGATGATTACTAACGAGAACAGGCTTTCCTATTGTCTAAATCGAACGAAATATAGGCTTAATATTTCAACGAGTGTCCCAAACGATCAGTCAGAAGGGGCTCATACGTCTTCTCCACCCTGAATCAAGTGTTTAGCACCTCAAACCTCACTAATTAGCGTTGCTCGAGAACTCGATGCCACTTCGCCTGCGTCATCTGCACTTCCACACACCTCACGCTCGCTTCATTCTACATCGTCAGCTGCGTTGCGTCGTCAGAAGGTTGCGGACCATCATCGCTTGCAACATTCCTGTGCAGCTCACCCCCCCCCCCCCCCCATACGCACGGACAGCTTTATTTCGGCAGTAAATAATCCGCTAATCCACCAAACCCTCCCCGATCACGTCGCCGATCCCCAGAGCTTGGAGCGATCAGATAGAGAAGGTTTTTTGTTTCGTTCTCTCTCTCACTCTAGCATTAAATCTACTATAAGCATAGTTTTCTATCTCAAAGTAAAAAAAATATGAAGGTCTGTTCCACCGTTCCACCCTCTTAATCGTTCCCACCTCACTGTCATTGCTGTATTACCGTTTCCGAAAGTGTACAGTTTCCAAATACCCAGAGCACTCGGATCGGCGCGTTGGGCTGCGTGGTAGTGGTGGTCAGGGTTCGTCGGAAAGAAGAATCCATTCCACAAGTGTCGAGCCGATTTCACTCTCAGTTTTTAGAGCATTAACAGCACCAGCGAGAGGAAAAAGAGCCCGTCCTCTTCCAAAAACTAAAAACAAAAACTATCTCTCCACCTTCTCTCCAAATCCTGCTCGCTCACCCTTCATCTACACACGCAAAAAAAAAACTCACCCTCCATCGTGCTGCTGCCCTAGAAAGGGAATTATCGAGTGCGTGTTTGTTTCCGAATCGTGCCCGCGTCGTGAGATGAGTGGCGAGATGAGTGGCTCTCAATCTCACCATTGCTCGCGATCAAAACGTACACACACCTACTCCCCCCCTTTCAACACGCACACATACACACGGGGGCGCGTAAAAAAACTCACGGTCTTTTCAGCATCACCCACCGATCACCCCCAATCCCCTCCCAAGGCACGTTTTGTCTCACTTGCTCACGGCGCTCTCACCAAACCGCTCACGCGCTCACACGCGGCTTCGTGTCGCTGCTCACTCGGTCTCGCTCATTCGCCTTCGCCTAGTTTGTCTATGAATAGAAACGCTTCACCGCGGGCCTCCCCCACTCGCCCCCCACCCTCCCTCCCACCGATGACTGCCTGATTGCGCAATCTCCATCGAGAGTGAAAATTGGCCAAGTGCAGTAGGCCAACCGGGCCCCGGAAAGTGGGTCGCACACAGTGACGGGCGCGCGCGCGTTCCGTGCCTGCGCTGTTGTGTGAAGAGCGTTTTCTGCTTGGTTTTGGTTGGGCTCTTCTTCTGTTTCCCCCAAATATCACCGTCGAGCTTGCGCGTGGCCACGAGCACGAGATTACACACAGGGCCCTACAGGGCACTACTACTACTACAGCGAGTGAGGCACCGCGTGTTTTGCCCTCCCCACGTGCGTTTCCAACGGATGTCCGATTTTTGGCTACATTTTTGCTACGAGCTAGTAGGGATTGTTGCTGGCGTTGCTTTGCTTTGCATAAAACGCTAATTTACTCCGCTTGAATACATGTTTGGGTCACAGCGTACTGCTCAAATTTGCGTATTACTTCCACTGTGAACTAAATACGCACGCGAAAGGAGGTGTGTCAGTAGTTACATGTTCAAGGATGTTTGAGTTCTTGTATGAACTTACCAAAGAAATTGGGTTTTTGTGGGTAAAACACACTATCACAAAATTTCAACCTTTTTTACCCACACTTCACACCACGCACGAGCATATCGCTCTCGTTCGGTGTCTGATAAAATAAACCCCCCCCAGCTGTTTTTTTTTTTCGCGTCAAGCTCCATCATCTCGCGATTGTCCGAGGTCGGGGTCTGTGCGCGCGTTGCGTAAATGTTCATCATCGCCACTGAAGGGACGCGCGCGCATCATCGGTCGTGATGTGCCGGCGTGGGGGGAAAAACCGGGAAAAGACCGCATAAAACAGACGTGTGTGGCTAGCCAGCGGTGTGTGCGTGTGTGGATCGTGTCCAACGGGTTTCGCGCGTCCAACCAACACCCTCAAACGGGGAGCATCGTGGGGTTTGGGGTAGGCTTATCAGCAAAGCACACACGGTTCCATCATTATCGTGTATCTTAAAAAAAAAAACTATCGTTTAGCGCTGTGGGTGTTGGGAAGGAGTTCCATCCAATTATCGTCTTTGGGGAGTAAACGTGTTGAGCAAGTCGTGTGTTATGTAGTGATATTTTTGGAACGGGCAGAGATTTTCGTGTAATTTTAATCATGTAAGTAGTGTTGAAAATTTTGAAGTTAGTTTCACAACCAATTACTAAAATTTTGCTCAACATTGAAAACCTTTATGTTATTAACTTTTTTACAAGAACTTTAAAAGATTGTATAATTTGATAATAAATTTAAAGCACAAGAAAAGCTTATTTTCCCCCGTTTAAGAATTTAAATAAACATTTTATATATTCACAAAAAAAAACATATCATAAGGAAAGAAAACAAGCAGAACGAGCGTAACAAGATTTTTAAATAAGTACTATGTTTTATTCTGTTTTCCCTACCACGATCACGTAACCTATTTTTTATTAGTTCCATGCTCACCGCGGTGAAGAAAGCCACTGCTCGTCTTCCCCGCCATCATGATTTATCATTTCCGCAGACACTTCGGTTCCGGTCGAAAGAAGATACATTTCGCTAGCCAGCTCTTAGCTTTATGCTCGTTGGGAATATCTCCTCCATCCCAGTTGGAACAGGGGCTCTCCCACAATTAGTCACCATTTCCACCGGCCACCGACACCGGAGAGAAAGAGAGAGAGAGAGAGAGAGAGAGGGATGAAGCGACGATTGCACCACTAACAGTTCCTATCTACACATCGCACACAGTTACGAAATCAGTCGATCCGGAACCGATCCTCCAGCGGCGTAGCTGCCGCGCTGCTGCCTGGAATTGATTTTCCATCCAGACCGGGAAGTGAGCGTGAGCGGGAGCGGTGGGAAGCAAGGAGACGACGAGCAGAAGAATAAAACTTTCACCAGACATGACTCGAGCTGGGCCTGGTCTTCTCGGGCCGTTGTAAAGTGAACCTGCGAACGTGCGAACGTACGTCAAAAGCCGAAACGGAGCAGGCACTGGACAGGAAAGGTCTACCAGACCGTAACCGAGACACCCACAGGATGAATGGCTGATTGTAGCATTTAAATGTTTTTTTGCCAACACATCGTTGTCCCACGGTGTGCGCCCCCGGCGGTGACCACGACCAACACCGAAATCCGTCGCAAACCACAACTTCTGCCGTAGCTCAGGGAGGAGCTCGCTAGGCTTTGCTGGTGGGAGCCGGTGTGGAAAGGTATAGTAAAAATGAAAGCGTGTACAGCTTTTTTTCGGGCGCATCGTTGCTGGCTGTGCCGCCTATGATCAGCACTGCAAAGAATGGCTCCCCGGACTGGGAACGAGATTTGCAGGATAAGTCTTTTGCGGCAACAGAGTGGAACATTCCGCACTACGGCGAGTAAAAAAGTGGTTTGCAATTGTTGACCTTTGTATTACATTTATCGGAAGTGTGAACTGATTCTTCAAATTTGTAAAAAAAAAGTCGGAGAGGTTTTAAAAAGCGTGAAAAAGTAACGATTGTATTCAATTAACATAAAAAGATGAAGATTATAAATAAAAACACACAGGAACTATCACAAGAAACAAGCAAATAAAACATGATTCTGAAATTGATAAAATAAAATAAAAATGAATCGAAAATATCAAATAATTACCAACATTTTAAAAACAAAATGAAATAAAATACAAACAGAGCCGGTTAAATGAACGAAATGTGAACAGACTTTACTACCTCAATACGTCATACGTATGCTCTATCCAAGCAAAAACTCATTACACACCGTGTGTTCCGAAACCGATCCGAGCTGCTAAAAGCAATCACACTCCATCATACAAAGTCATCCACGGGATAATTTGACACCCAGTGTCAAACAAGCAGCAGCAGCCGGAGCCGAAGCGGCAGCGAAAAGAAATGCATCGAAGCAAGCTGTGCAGAAATGAAAATTGACACACTTCACGCTTGTGCGGGGTCGAATGCGGGCCATCATCATCATAACGAATTATGCGCGCCGATCGATCCCGTCCGCCCTGCTGTAATAACCGCAGCAATATCCAAATTTCGTGCATGTTCAACACAGCGGAGGAACGCAAGAAAGAAGCCCCGAATTCCATAAGTCACTCGCCACGCTACGGTGGGTACGCGGCACGACGACACGCCGGGTTCGGGCCCTTTTTTCGATGCAGGGGGTTCGTCTCCGAAAGGAGTCCCACACGATTGCACCATCGCATAATAATAAGTTGCATTTTCGGATGATGCTTGAATATTCATGCCACATTCAAGCTAGCAGGCTCGTAACGGGAAACAAACAGCGAACCGCGTAATCAGCCGGGTGGGGTGGGGCTGGGGGGGTTTAGTCGCGGTCAGTGGGGGGGGGGGCGGGTTGAGAAAAATGCCTCTCACGGCACCCCAGCCCCCCACGCTTAGCTCGACCCGGAGTTGTGGTGTGTGTGTGTGCTTCTTTTCGGCAGAAACCCTAAAACTAAAGTGGGTCAGTGGTATAAATTTTATGGCCATTGTGTTACGAATCTGCGTTCTGCGTTCGGCTGTGTTTCATATTTTGTAGCTTCGCTTGGCTTTTGTCGCCGTTTGCAGTTAGCATGATATGTGTGTGTTTTTTTTTTCATGAATACTGCAGCTGGGCCGGGCACGTGAAGCGCTGGTCCCGCGTGATGATGCACCAGCAATGCATCGTTCGGGACATTAAGGGGTGAGGTGCTACACGCACCGGGAAATTTATGGAGTGTGCTCATACTTTCCGTCATAATATTGCCCACAGTCTGCTCTTGCCTGCCCGTTCATTACCAATGCTAAAATCGTACATCGTACGTATGTTTTTTTTTCTTTCGAAAAGTATTTCTGAGTCCCGCTGTGTCTGACGCGATGAGCGACGAGCGCCCAAGAATCGAGGAAATTGCAAACGCACCGAGCGAAAGTTCACCACCAAAGCCGTGTCTGCGGACGCAATTATGCTTATGGCACCATTTTGCGATCGTAAAAACTGAAAGTGATTAATGGTCGCGCTCAAATTATTTCGAAGGTGTAGTTTTAACTTCAGCGAGAGGATATAACGAGTACACAGGAAATAATCAAGTACATTGGAGTACTCAGATGAGTTTAAATTGCACTAATAATGTTGAAATATTATTCGTAAATAGTAAAACTGAAAGAAACCCCCAATAGTTGTGGCCAATATTTGGATATAACTGTCTAACTGCAATGAGTATCATGACTTGGAGATATACATATGGTAATCCTTAATCCCGTGAAGCTGTTAAGTAAACAAAGTAAACAAAGTTTGTCAAAGAGTTTTACTACAATAGTTGATTTTTGATTGATTTTTACAATGTCGTAAGACACGAACCCTATAAGATCGTATGAAAGATACCTATAAAATGGGATGAAATCTATTTTAGTGTAATCTAGTTATGGGCTAGAATCTCTACTGGATCAGCCTACCGTACGATGGAATGGATATCCAGCTATGGCTGTAATTAAGTCCAAGAAAACCAGTTCTGTGCCACAACAGAATAGTAGACGATATATAACTAAACAAACAACATTAATAAACAATAGCTATAGATTGGATTAAAAATAGATATCAACGTGAAATGTCTTCAAAGGACACAACAACAATGTACTGCTTCTAACCGATTGATGAAATTTGGCTTCAACTGATTTGCGACCAAAGGAGACCGACCCAACCGCCCTGTAATGAGCTGGCCACTCCTAATGAAGTCTGCCTAACGCGTCTCAAGGGCTCGTGTTAATCACTCACACAGGTTGTACCGCACGCGCCCGCTCACGCATTCTGTGACGCACAAAAATAGCCTACCGGCACCACGGACGGCCCTCTCGCTGCACTACTACGGTCCCTTTTACCGATTTACTTAAAATAGACAAAAACACACACACGCGGGCGAGCGTGCGCTCTGGTCGGAAAGCTACTCACGCACACACTCCGCTGCGCTGCACAGAAAAAAAGGCGTACCAACCAAATCAATCCCTAGCGGGGTAGGTGTGTGTGAGCGGTGGTTGTTACGTTCTTGACGACGGGGGCCTAACCTCGGGTCCATTTTCTAAACTAGGTCTAGTGTACGAGGGCAGCCACTCGCCGCTTCCATACCGCGGGCGCGCGCCGCTGCTGATCACTCCACACGTCGTGAGGGACACGCGTCTCGTCTCGTCGACAACGACGACGACGTTCGTGGGGAGGATTGCGATCTAATCCCGGCGTGATCTCGGGTGTCTGGCTCGCAGCCACAGCAGCTCGAGCGATGCAGCGATGATCGCCGGTGAAGACTGCAGCCGAGGTGGCTGCAACGCGATTCTTGCGGCTGCGTCGTTGGAGTGGAAGCGACGGAGATGGCGTGTTTCCAAGCGACTTGCGTGCAGAAATAAACAAACTGCAGCCGACTGATTCTGCCTCGGGTGCATTTCATTTATTGTTATTATACTATCGGTATGGAGATTTCCAAGTACACACGTTTTATGATCTTTTCTCCAGCTTTTCATGTTTTAGTTCACTAAATCCAAGTTGAAGGGAAACTTACCACGTGTTTATACACTTTTTGAGAACATTCTCATTTTATAGAAGTAAATGGAAAACAAATCCCAAATATTGTAATACAAAAGAACGAAATAATAATTATAAAATTTAATTATTTAATTAGAATAAAACATCCATTTTCTTTTCCATAATTAAGAAACCATTGAATACATTCACCCCTTTATTGTATACCAAAAATAAACATTCTCACACCAAACCGCTGAAGGGCTAATTGGTCAATCTGACGCAGTTCTTCAAATAAATCCTCTGTTTAGACATTCCGGTGGATTGTTAATTGTGTTAACGGAGCAACACTTCAACTCGGCAACCTTCAAAAGCGATGGCGTATCTCTATTAAACCCCAACTCTCCCTCTTCCTCCTCCACTTTCCACCAACCCCCAAACGGGCAAACGGTTGAATGTGAAATGAATATCACACAATGTGAGCGTTTTTTATTCTTCTTCGTTTGAGTTGCTTTCTTGCCTTCATTCTACTTCTCAAACTCAAACAGCAACGCAAACAGATCATCCATTGATGGCATTGTTTCACTACGCGCAAGGTTATGCATTACCATTCGGAAAAGTTACTAGACAAAAACACGAAAACACACAGACAAACGCATCCGGCAGACGGGAGAACCTTCAAGTGCGCTGCAATCAGATGAACTTCGGAGAATGCAGCTTGTCAAACACACCGAAGTGCTGGAACAGTTACCACCACCCACCGGGGTGGAGTGGGGAAACTAAACGATCGTACAGAACTTGACCTAAAATTCAATTACACCGAAGACGATGACAACAACGGCGGCGGCGATATGGCGAGCGGCATTGAAGAGAAAAACTGCGTGTAGTTGCAAACGAATCGACTAAACTACTTTCCTCGCCACGGAGAAAACAACTTCTTTCTTGTAAGCACGCACCGCGTGAAGTGTTCTAATATGCACGCATACATACATACACACACATACACATACGCCTCAGTCCGAAGGCATCTTTCTAAGCCATACGAACTAACGGTGGCGCCATACGACGAGCCTGACATTGACCGCCTTTTTCGTGCCCCCACGAACAACACACAAAGCCGGCTCAAACTGCATAATGATGCAGCGGAGTGGGGTGGTGGGAGGAGCGGGTCGGAAAGGGATCGAAATAGACCGGGGAACGGCACTGTGTTCGGCGTTGCACCAGGCAGTGCATGGAACCATCGCTTTCTTTCGAGCGCGCGCCCGGACAACTATCGCCTATGTCTCGGTGTTACGGCATCGAAAGCTTAGCGAACGAAAGCGAAAACTCTTTCCCGAGATGAGTTGATTTAATTGAATTCTCGACACATAACTATTGCGTTGAGAAAAAATAGAACAATACAACAAAAACTTCGAACGATAAAACTAGAAAGTCTGATGTGAACATCAAACTGATGCAAACAGCTTTACTTTACTTTAGATTTTATCTACTTTAGATTTTATCTTTACTTCTTGATCTCTTCTTTTCTCTATTTTATTTCAATTTGTAACTTTCCCAAAACGTTTTCCTAAAACTTTTGAAACACTTTGTTATCTTTTTAAAACTTGAAAAGCATTGATAAGATATGGAAGTAGAGCATAAAAAGAGATAAGAAGTTTGTTCTAAAACATGTACTACAAACGCTTCAAGTGCGAATGTTTAGTACTGATTTTAGTAGTATCAGTCCAAAAAGTTATCTTAGTTCCAAACTGTTTCTCAATCTTTTTTATATCCTTAGATCATTAGCTATTTTTGAAGTGCATTTTGCGCGGCTGTTTTCAACAATAACACCCCCAAGTGCTCATGAGCGTTCTGACACCATTACGTAAGGCAGTGTTTGTTTTCCCTATTTTCCCCCTATTTCACGGTTACATCCCCCCACCCGATCGCACATCGTCCCCACATGTGAAGCAGCACATGGTGCTCTCGTTGGTGAAAGCTACCAGCTACCCAGCTAGACCCGCTACCAATAAATCCAGGCACCGGGTAGAGTGCCGTCGTTTGTTATACGCCGCTGCCCGCCCGGGACGATTTATCGCCATTCATCGCCCGTGCCGCCCTATCGACCCCTCTAACTGCACACGAACCACGCATGCGACGCAGCGAAGAAGCAAACGCCGCGAACGGGTAGATGCAACTGCAGCGTACGCGTACGTACCGTAGTGCATGCGGCCGTTTGGCATAGAAAAACAAACCGGCACACACCGGGAGCGATGGGGTAAAAACGCGGCACACAAACACAGCCCTGGCAGTAAGAAATCGAGCTCAAGTGCAATGTGTTTTCAGGTCAATGTTGTCAACTATTCGCTGGTGCAGTTGGCTGTCGGCTGCTGGCTGCAGTGCAATCCACCCCATTCTTCTAAACGTACTAACACAGTTGGTTTAGTGTGTTGGCGAAGTTGCATATTTCATCGCCGCTACTATCATTATTCAAAGCGTCTGTTTTTATTTACAGCATTCATGGGTTGATACAATATTCTACGTCAAAGAATTTGAGGGAATGAACAATTCTGATCGAAAGCAACCTTAGATAGTTGGAAGTGACCTTCGCGTAATGCAATTTAAACACAATTTACTGCCACACTAGAGCCGTTCACGTCTTCACAAATCACCAGCTTTAAGATACAGCGGCAGCAGTGAAACTAGCATCGTCAAGGCCAACAGCGAGACAAAACACTAGAAGAAAACATTTCGACAAAAAATAACACAACCACAGCATCCCCTCACAAAAGGGTGAATCGCTGAGGTTCGAAGTGACCACGCATAATTAGTAGTAAACGGTAAAACCCGTCCGTCGCTCGCGCTCGCGAAGCTAGTCTATAAATATTTCTCCCGTTGCCACTCGACACCTCCCCGGCCGAAAAATATCATCTTGAAAACGGCGGTTTTTAATATATCGCACGGACAGTCAGCTGGCAGCCAAAAACGCGAAACGCACCGCAAAGCAAAGATCCTCCTCCTCAATCAGACGTAAACCCTTTACATCTAGAGGGGTGTTAAAGGGAGGCTACTATTAAGGGTAGAGCGCGGTCGACTTAAGAAAGACACACAAATAAAAACAAGGATTAACCAAACGGAAAACGAAAAAAAGAGTAGCATATTGGTGGTGTGTATTAAAACGCACGCATCGTACACTACAGAAGAAGGGCTTCGCGTTGGCGAGAGTATTGGAGCGAAAAGGAGGCACACGGGGTTCGTTAATATGCATATAAAACAGCGCACACACGCTGGGCGCCCCAGCGTTGGGCTATTTGTGTCAAGGACGCTCAGAATATGACAGCAGCCCGCGCCGTACGATTGAAGCCGGATCAAGCCGCGGCGCAGTGGAAAATGGAGAACCGGCGTGTGGACGGATAGAGGAACGATACACGACGACGACTACGACGACTGCCATATATCGAATCCACGAAAGGAACACGCAAACGGAACGGTGGGCAACCAGAACTGGTACGGAGAAGGATTAACAAACGAAGCCAGTGCATACGACACGAAATCGGCGTTGGACAGGTTCATTTTCGGTAGTGTACTTAAGTTTAAATGGTCTTTCGACATTTTGTGTGCTGTTAGGATTTTACAGCGAAATTTTGACGCTAGCGACAGTAATAATGACCAGAAAAGAAATTCAAAATGTTTTAAAAACTAAAAAAATCGGCAGCAGTCACCAAACAAATCTATCAAGAAGCTAGTTTGTAACCAAACTCAATTGAAACATATAATAAATTATAAATTAACATTAAACTAATTAATGCATAAGTCAACATCGTTGAAGAAGAAGAGAATATTGAATTTTGTTACAAAATGTACTATGAACGATGGTTATGCACTTGCGAGCAGTTCTGCACCCAACGGATGCGATTGATCCGAAGAGACTTGAAGAAGGCATCGACGGGAAACCTCATCACCTCACATTTTGCCCTCCACCAACGCTTCGAAACGCTTGGCAAAACGCTTCACACAAAGATTGATTTTCCATACCGCGCCGGTACCGCCGGATTTCGGCCAGGGAACACGTTTCTGCGCCATTTTTTCGTGCGAATCATCGCCGTGCGAATCTTTGCTCCATAAAGAATTCAATTTCCCACCAACTGTGTGTGTGAAAACTACGGCCGGACAGTGGAGCTACGAGGAGAAGGAGCACGGAGCACACGGGGTTGATCTTTATACTGCCCCGACCTCTCTCACCTCTCCAACCCTGCCGTACGCCGGTTTCGGACAGCCCGTCGACTAGTTTACTAGTTGCCCCGGCACGATCGGGCCACGGCAGGCGCTGGCTCCACTGGCTCGGCCCCACCACTACGGGGCACTCGTGGCAGCGCGGTGGTGGTGGTGCACTCAGGTGCTAAGTGTGCCAAGGACATTTTCTCAATCTCGGTTCGCTTCGCTTCGCATCAGCCCCCCGTCGTTGTGTTGCTGCGTCGGTCCGGTCGGAACCGGTGGTCCGGTGTACGTGCGATGCTATTAGCTCGGTTGGGTGGTGTTTTTTCTTCTTTCACGTGTGTTTTTTTTTCTGTTCGTTTGAGCTACATTAAGTTTCGATTCTTTCCCAAGATTTAATTTTCACCTTTTGTTCTTCGCTTTGCTGTTGATGGTGCTATGTTTTCCTCTTTTTTCAGTTCTTTTTTTCAACTATTTTCTTGAAAAAACATGTTTTATTAACAAACGTTATTGTTAACAAACCTGATTGAAACGTCTGCAGTACCTTCCTTTAGCTTATATAGCCCTAAATTTAGGTTCATGTCAGTTCAGTTTTAATAAATTTCATGCTTCCAGTCTAAAGTCTCAGCTTATAGTACAGAAATCTTTAAACAATCCAAAACACTCGCATCAACACGCCTTTAATTCGCCAGCTCAATCAGCTATTCCGAGCGCCCGACCACTTGATACCGATTTACCACGAAAAGGTTGCAAAACATTTCTTCTCTTTAAATACGCCACTATTTTTACTACCAGACTCCTCCTTCCTCTCGCAGGCTGGCTGGGGCCTGCTGGACAGGTTCTTTAGTCGGACCTTTCCCTACGGACCCCTGCTTCACTTCTCGCCCGCTCACTTCAACGATAAACCTGTGGCAGGCGGGCATCGCCGAGATGAGGGCGACTTCAATGCGTGTGGCGATGATCGAGCGAAAGGCACTGGCAGCAGCGCAGCGGGAGGGAGCGCCGAAGTAGAGGAGATCACTCGCTGCAGACGAACTGCTGAAGTGAAGCAGTCCCATACAAGGACACCAACCACTACCAGCAACAGCGGGCTGGACGGGCGGCTAGAGCTGCATCAGCAGACATGTCGAAGCGTAAAATCACGCAAACACACAGCTTCAGCAAAACAACGGGCGCTAGCGGGCTCTGCTGCTCCGCCAGATGCCTGTCGTTGGAGGAGGGAGAGTCTGATGTTTTTACTCTCTGTCAACCTCTATTGTGTCATAACGCATCGCATCGCCACTCCGCGGGGGGGCACAACACAGGAGAAGTGCTATTTATTTGTCTTCGTATGCTTTTTTGTGCTGTTTTTGCTGGCTCCGTTTTTGTTTGCTTTACGCTCGTGAGCCGTTGTTTTGTGCGCTGGCGAAACGCACTTAAACAAACAATCTTACATGCATCTTTGCGCCGCTAAACAAGCAAAGCGTTTGGATTATAGTACACAACGTGCTGGGCGAGGGAAGGTCCTCCCCACGGAGGAGCGATTGGCGAGACGCAACACGCCAGGAAAGATAAGCAGATCATTGCCAGGAGATGTTGGAACGGTTTTGCAATGCACAGACGCCGTGCAGTTGTTGTTAGCTTGCCATTCAAGAGCAAATAGAAGAATGTTATTAAGTGTCTCCTGTTCCTTGTATTGTCTGTTTCGTGTACTTGGTTGAATAATGTTGAAATGGTGCGGAACTTGCTCGTTTCAAATTCGCAAAATATTATACATCAAACTTGTGTTCCTACTAATGATACCAACTTGTGATCTTTTCAGAAGAACCTGCGTGTGATCCTGTGAAGACTTCATCACTATTTATAGAGACGATGGAGAGTTGCTTTTCAAAGCAGTTAAGTACTATTTCCCAACATAGAAATAAAAAGGTAAAAAAGCAAAAGATGGTTTTAATTGAATTATTGCATTTGTCCCAAAATCATCAGTATTTTTCCAAATTTTTCAAAGCGTTTCTACAACACAAAGTGAACGAGATTAATAATGCATTCATTAAACGTGTTCCTCCATTCATCATCCATCTGTCCAGTAGCAGGAACGCCTCGACGCCTCGAACACACCCAATCTGTCAAGCAAAAAGCGATACAGGTGAAATTTGATTGAGCTATTAATCTCCTCCGTCCGAAGTCGAAGCGCGTGCATACTTGATTGACAGTCCCGATCAACCCGTGGCGGAGCACAGCCGTAGCTAATCGCTCAGCGCACGAGACCCGTCGGGTGGATAAAGCAAGAAAACTACACGTGATTTAAATGGGCGCTAAGCAAAACTTAAAAAAAAACGAACCCTACCCAACCTGCTCGAGCTGGAAAGTGAGCCGGGTTCGTTTGCTGTAAACGGTGACGCTTCAAGCTCCACACCAACGCACCAACGCCGTTGCTATGCGACGAAAACGAGCAATAGAAGAAAAACGGCTTGTACTGCATCACGCTAAACGCACGCACTCGCGCACGCCGAAAGAATAATCACGCATCTCAGCGGTGGAACGAGATGGGCGATCAGAAATCGCAACAAATCGGCACACCGCCGACGACGAGCGAAAGCGAATGAGGTCAAGCTCAATTAAAACATTAAAGCCCGTGCGCGCGCGGTGATGGCTGAATTCGCGCCACCACCAACCGCGCGCGCGCGCGCGCCACCTTATGCAACGCAGGCGGCTGCCGGTCCGTCTGTCTGCGACCCGACGCACACCACCGACACACACAGCGCAAGCAACACAACACACAACATCCGAAGTGGGTGCGTACAATTGAACCGCCGCGACGGGAGAGAGGGGGCCCGATCTGTCTGGGTCGGAGCATACTATTGTTTAATGGCATGGGGTGGTTTTTTTATTGCTATTTTGCAAATGTTGCTCTTTTTTCGTGTGTTGCTGTACGCACCGATCGTCGTCTCGCGCCCCGGTGCCGCCTGGGTTGCACAGATGAGATATGATGTAGACAATTTTTTCCTTTTTTGTATTGCTAGTCATTTCCAGATGGAAAAGTAATGTTTCCAAATGGAAGAAAAATCCAATGTCCGCTCGATAAAAAAAAAACGCACGACACAGAAAAGCAATATCCGCCGGGGGAACTAATGAAGATATTGATCGCAATCGCAATCCTAAAGCTTTTCTCTTCGTTTATAAACTGGGTAGTGTTTAATGTTATTCCTTGCAGCAATCTCTTCTACTATGTCTATTGCGATGTTTTATGTACATAGTGTGATTCATGAGAGAATCATGAGTTTTTGAAGATTCAAACGAATTTTCAAATATTTGCTTATTGTTGGGAACTCATTAATCTGCAAACATGAGGCTCTTATCCATTCAAAACTGATCTGAACAGCTTATCAGTTCATAAAAACAAAAGGATCAGTTGAAGATCAAAAGCTCCATTTTGTTTTCCCCTAGAAACTTCAGCGTAATATTAGCAGCGTACACACTAAATATTCCAAAGGATACATGTGTCACTCTATCCCCGCAAACAACTCGATCTAGATCTCATGTTCCAAAGTATGAAAAAGATTCCCTTATTCCGCGCAAAACTAAACGAGATCATCCGTCCAAAGGTCAGCCTCGAACCGCAAATGAATCCAAACATGATCACGCTGCCGCACTGCACGGCAAACGCGGCCTAAGCGCGGTTCTTTCGTCACCATAATGAGCAACGGTTACTCTTACCGCCGGGGCCAGGCAAAAGCGTTTAGGTGCTTTATGATTTCACCCGCGGAACGCAAGGAAAAAAAACTCTTCAAACCACGCTTGTGGTACGTCTTTGTTGCCCTTGTACGTGCGTACCAGCGGAGAGCGGTTGAATTTCGCAAAATCCTACCCCGAAAAAAGCGAACTCAAAAGCTCGGCAGCAGTATGCTGCCCCTCCACCATTGCTCACGTTTCGCTGCACGTGAAGTTCAAAGTCCAAACATAACCCCCTCGATCGTCGGTGCTCCACCGTGCGCGGATCTCGGTAACTCTCTCGATACGGTTCAATCAGTTTCTTATGGAACTATCTTGTTTCCGAATCTAGTATAAAACGTTTAACAATTGCTTGGACTACTTGAAGTGATTTCAAATACATTCTTTTATTACCTTAAATACCTCCAAACAATGTGACTCATTTTACAGTACACAAAATGTTACACCTAAGATGGTTCCCATCAAGCAAGCCAACGGTTTGCGAACAGTGAAAGTGTTTCGTGTGTTTCATGTTGTAAAGAAAACAAGGAAGCGCTGCCAAGCGAACCAAGAACAAACAGCACCGAATGCTCATTTCACACATTAAGCGTAATCAAAAGCAGCACCCTCTTCTTTCTCTGCACCGTGCTTTGTATGTGTCACTTTCTTTTCTAAAAAGCTCTTAGCGCGAATGAAGCAATATCAAACAAATGTCCGCACACGGGCGTCAGCTTGATTCTAGTAACGAAAAAAAAACAAAAGCACCCAAAATCAACACCACGTTGCAACAGCGCGCTCCACAATCATCACAAGCGGTGCGCGAAACGGTGAATCAGCTTGAGCAGCAACAACCGGGCGCTGCATTCGCCAAACAATCCCCCGGGAAAAGCTTTCAATAGGGCGGAAACGGCCAACCAGCCAGCCAACTCTCTCGCGGTGAAAAGCGAAACGCAAAACACCGTGTGCTTTCTTTCAACATCGCCGCGTTCTCGAGAGCGGCAGCAGCTTCTTGGCTTTTGGGAAACTAAACAAGCAAACGGCGCTCGACCATACTTTCCAGAAAACAACACAAATTGCCACCGGTGCTGTGTGTTGAAAAACATTGCTTCTTTCACCCAAATGCACCCCACGGGTTGCACGGGTGAAAGAACGAAAGAAAGGAGCGAGCGAACAGCAAACTAAAAACAAGAACCCGAACCCCGGAAAAGCTGCACGCCGGTTACACTCACTCGGAAAAAAACAAAATAGAGAAAGACCTTTCCTGCATGGTCATCTCGCGCTGTGCTGTTCAGCGTTGTTCTCGAGAAAACAAAACCCTTTCTTCCTTGTTGCTGTTTGCTCCCTGCACACTGCCCACCTCCCTCTCAGCGCCATAATCCGCGGGTGAAAGTTGACCAAAGCTGACCGTCAAAGCCACCAACCTGGGCCGGCTTTCGGAAAAGTTCTCCGGCACAGCAACACAGTTCCGCAGGCGCCTCGTTTTGCGCTGTGATGCTCTGTGTACGCTTGGCGAAACAATGAGTGCCGAGACGGAAGCGTTGACGAGCGTTTTGACTTGACGAAATTTGTTTTTTTTTTCTTTTCAACTACGATTGCTCTGATTCTACAGCGATTCTGGAGGAGCATTTGTATGGGCTTAGCTACTTATTCTAGCTGGCAGACGCAAGGTTTCAATTGTTTTTGTGCCCGCTGAATCAGTTGCATTTAGATTGTCTTGTTGGGAAAGGTTAGCTGTAGTTGAAGTCAAACTAGATTAAGGAATAATATAATAATATATTTCAATATAATAATTCATTTCAAGAAAAAGAATAAAGTCGAAGTAATTACAAATGAGAAGAAACTTCGCTGCTCTTTATTATACCCCTCGAATCTAATATATCCTAAAATTACCTCCTCACAGTTCAATTCAAGCAAACAGAGTACAATAAATAAAACTATTCGAAGGATCAATTTGAGTTCCTCACGCGCGAATAAAGCAATTTTTGTGGCCCGAAACGGTTGAGCCCAACACGCACTCGTTGATTTCGCGCGTCCATAAGCACATAAAGCGGCATCCGCCAAGAAACAGAGCGTGTCGTTCGCAGGTGCTGTCGCTGCTGCCCATTGCAAGTTTTGTTGTCGCTTCTCGCTTGGCTAGCATTGGTGACTCTGGAGCTTAGTGCCCCGTGTGAACGAAGAAGAGGTGCTTGCACGCATGCTGGAGACGATCGGCACCCAATTCTGAAGAATGCGTCCCCTCGGGTGACTTCGGGTGACGTAAACGAACGCACACCACGGAGAAGAAGAAAAGGGCCCCAAAAAAAAAGATGAGCCACAGGCTTATCTAAACGCAACGCCACGACCCACAAGGACGGACCCGAATACGTTGTGAGATGGTTGTTTTAAAATTCCGGCCTCCTAATTTAGTGCATTTACCATTGGGAAATCTCGTCTGAATCTTTACGTCTCGCGCCGGCCAGTTGCGCGATCGCGATATTACGCATCTCGCATGGACACAAACGCCCCAACCGAAGAGTGTGTGTGTCTCAATATCGGAGCAGGTTTGTGTGAATTGTCGCCAGCACCACCCGATAGTCAAATTAGTACTACATTAATCAAATCCCAGGGTTTCCCCGGCTCGCGATCCATTTTTTTTTTCGTTGGTTTTCGACCGGCCAAACCGTTGCATTCGATCATCCTCGTTCGCGTTCGATTCCCATATGGGAGGATCAGTTCACCAGAAGGGATTTACGTAACCGGGCGACCCGAACGATCGACCGACCCGGCGAGTTAAGTGGCTTGGACCCCCCCGCTCACGCGGTCGGACTCGATTATCTTTTGTGGCTATTTTAAAAAAACGCACCGGAACGAATCGAAATGGGACCCGACCCGTGTGCTTGCGTCCGCAGCTCATAAAACCTATCATTTTTGGAAATTGGGGATTAAACACGCACGCTCGGAGCTGTTGTGAGACAAACACACACACACACATACGCACACACACAAACACACCAAAATCAATTATCCTTTAGCGGAGTTTTGGAATGGACAAAACAACTATCCGTTCGATTCATTTGACTAGTCATTAAACCCTTAGACAGTTTCGACGTTTGGATCGAAATGAAGGAATGGATTCTCAAAATGGCCTACAAATGAAATACGATGTATTTCTTCATATATTTCCCAGCGCTTTGATCAACTGATGTCTCCAATCACTCAACAATCCAAATCTTAGGAACCGTCCTGGAAGATAACTGAGAACCGCAAAAAGCCACTTACTCCAAGTTAGGTTAATGTCAATTATGTTGTCTTTGCAATACTGTCACGTTTTTGTTGGAAATTGTACACCCAGCCAGTTGGTGTCCCGCACTAACTGCTCACCTCCACTACTGGACATGCTGCCTGTCTATCAATCAAAATTGCATTAAAAATCTAGGTGATCCTAATCTATTGTTCTTCCAGCAGTTTCACCTTCGCCGGCTGTGCCCGAGTGAAACAACATATTTCTCTGCACAATCGAGAACAATAGAGTGCGCACTGTGCACGTTGCGTTGCATCACACACCGAACTAGCAATCTTTTGTTCTAATGCCCGCAGCCACCGCACTAACCTCCACCCCCCCCCCCCCCCCCCCCCCCCCCAATCCACCGACGCTTAAAGCAAAAGCGTGAACAAAACCATCGTACGAAATCAGAACGGAACCGCATTAAGCCGGGCGCGACCTTTAAACGCAAAACGCGGCGTGTGAGAAACGAGAGCAAACACTCACACACGCATAGCAGAGGGGAAGGAACGGATTTTCCCAGCCCAGGGAAAACGTTAATCCCAGCCATGGTTCTATGGCTTTTCCGGGCACCGAAATTAGATCGCGGTAGGAAGGATCGACGGAAGCAAGGGTTGATTCCATCTGGGGGGGGGTGTGTGCGAACGAAACAATCGCTACAAACAAAAAAAGTAACGCTTCTGCACGCGTGTCGTATTACGCAACGCAAACAAGAACCGGATCGGAACGAACGGATGGAAGGGGGAGGCACTAAGCACCCACCCACCCACCCCGTGATAGTATTCCCCGTGGCCACCTGCTGCCCAGGCCGGCGTATTGTTGCTAATCATTCACTACTCGGCCTGTACCAGCAGCAGCACACAACACGACGCAAAGGTGAGGCCCGTCTCGGCGATGTGGCGTGGTGCCCGCTTAGTTATTACATCCTCTACGCGCCTCTCGCGCGCGTGTTCCACCATTCGCCGACCGCATGATCGCATCGTCATACGTATTGCCGCTTCCGATTCGAATCACTTTTTTCCGAACACCACAGCAGCGCCGCCGTACACGAAACAACACACCGATACGCACCGGGGCCGGTGCAATCGAAAGTGAGAGTGAGCGGTGAGCGGCCACCGTTTCACTTCTCTCTGCCCAGCACTATTCTATTACGTAGTTGCCGCTGGCGCGGGGGTGGGTGAGTAACGCATATACACCCACCGCGCACATAAACACTACTTCCAACGCAGGTTATTTCGTTATCTCTTCCGTTGGTGGAGTTAACATTGATAAACCCTTGCGTGAGACTTGTTCGACGCACGAGCCAAGAAATGAGTCAAGAAAAGTGTGCTTGGTTTTCAATAAATGTATATAAAGAAATATTTCACCAAATCCGAATTTATTTGTCCCATTTCTTTTCTCGAGGTTTTTGGTTTCATTAAATCATCATTTTAATAATTACGTCAGCCCCTAAATCCACCACCACAAGGAGGGTTCCCTCTACCCGGCGATGAATAATAGTTTCACTTTTCTCCCACCCCGTCGGATGGCGGCATTGAGCACCCTTTTTTCACCCACTTCCGCTTACGGCATCACACGGTGCGCACGGCGGCTCACCGCGGCCGGCTCTCGCTCGGCTGTGGCCTACTAACCTGTTGGCAGTGACACCGTTTTCACTTTCTTTTCGAGCCTCGCGTGCCGCGCCGCCGACTGTTCGACGATGGCGGCTCTCGAGCGCGTGAGGATACCGTTTTCGGGGGGCCCGTTTTTCCGTCAGAAAAGGGGAAAGCAAGAGTGGCTTCACTGAGCGCTGGATGAGGTAAGGAACGATCCATGTTGATCAATGTGTGCACAAGAAATGGTTGGAGCATTGCGTATAAAGGTAGAAAAATGAGCATGGTAAGTATTGGTTGTTGTTGTTGTTCAGGTTTTGAGAGGCTTTGCACCATTAGGTGTCTTTCGCCTCTAGGTAAGTATTGGTATAAAGCATTGAATCTCACATTATTATGCATTGTGATACAATAGAAATACATTTCTAACCTAGCTTTTTTGCATTAAGGCACATAAATATTGAGGTTATTATCAAAAGTACGTTACTTAACATCTATGTTACACATTTGAGCCTTTTTTATTGAAATATCCTAGGATCTTCAAAGATTCAGATATCCTCAATTAATCATACA
The DNA here is from genome assembly GCA_000349145.1 of Anopheles dirus. Taxonomy (NCBI): domain Eukaryota; kingdom Metazoa; phylum Arthropoda; class Insecta; order Diptera; family Culicidae; genus Anopheles; species Anopheles dirus. The sequence goes on from KB672490.1 coordinate 466,491, forward strand.
GCTGTAGAGACTCATGCCTCTTTAGAGAATCTAAATCAGAATAGAGACTCGATTTATGATTCGGGTTACTCTTCACAACACTGACATTAGACACAGTTGACAACAGTTAAGTGCCTGTGGTTCAGACCTAAGGTGCAAACATGGAAGATATTCAAAACTTGTTCTCAAATGTGCCAAAAAAGAACAAAGCGGAGAGAACATAGAAAACTAAAGAAGCTAGTGGAGCGAAACGATCGTCGCATGTTTAACATCTTAAGTTCCGCATCAGAAACACGATGGAAACTTTCCATCCATTCGCATCCTCGGGACACATTTTTGCACCTACCATAACCGGAAAAGCACGTTTATGTTGCAATAACGGGTAAACTGCACATCGTTGCAAACGAAACGAAGACCTCAACATACAGACGAACGCTACTTCAGCCCATGCGTAACTCTCTCGAACCGGATGTCTTGGTGCGTGTTTTACGCTTTTTTCAACGCTGTCTGTCTCGAAGCCCTTGGGTCTCTTGCATCGGAAAAACCCCACACCGCGAGGGGTGGGCATTAGTCACTGATCTTACCGTGAGAGCAGTGGAATATCAGCAAGTGGAAGCTGCAAATGAGGAGTCGGTTGGGGCATGTCGTTTGAAAAGTCCAACATGTGCGCCCATCGAAGGTCACATTCGAACCATGTAGCTCGGCAGCCATTCGTGGCATTTTTACTTCACTTTCTCTTGACATCCGTTCGATTTTTGTCTCCCTTTTTATAACCCCTCCCAGACGAGTGCAGACAGCTCCAGCCCTGCATCAGTAAATGCCATCTTAAGGCAACTCACATCTTCCTCCGTTGCCTGGGGTGTGGAAACGAAAAGTGTCCGCCGCAACAGCATCTTGTTGAGCTCCAAAACTTGCCGAGACGCATCGGGCTGGTGCGCCGGTATTAGTAGGATCACCCACCTGAGGGCTCGTTTGGCTGTAGTGGTGCCGCGCGGCAAGAGCGAAGATGCAGAGTGAGAGTGGTGCGGCAGCAAAAAAAAAACAATGTAATTTATGTCATGGTCAGACGGTAAATAAAATGCATTTAATGGCCCGCCGGGGCTCTGCTGCTGGCCTGCCCATCGGCTGCCACGTTCATTCTGATGGCTCTCGGTTTGTGAGCTGCTCTTTTTTCTCCTTTTTTGTTGGTTTTGTTCATCTGTCTAGTACTCCCGCCGAGGAGGGAGGTTGCTTCATTGCGTTACCGTTTTTGCCTTGTTTTACAATGCGTCATTTGCGTCAGTGGTGCGTTTTGTTTGAAATGCATGCTGTAGTGTTTGCGGTTTCGTTTTTCGCAGCCTGTGATGATGGTCAATGTGGGCCTTTTTGCCCGTCTGCTGAGAGAACGCTTCTCTCGATGAGAAGCCGATTACTCCATCGAACACAAAAAGTGACGAAAACTAGCTCATTCGTACTCTACTTCTACGTAGTAACAAAAAAATACAGGCAGCCACCTTATATTTATCTAATCTAATCGCACCACGAAAACATTATGCTCTGCAAGCGTTGTGAGAATAGGAGCTAAATCAAGTTAATGTTTTTCGGTTGTCCACTGTCACTCCAGCGCTTGGAAACAGATGGTTTTTCCATCAAAACTTTTCACTAGAAACAAACACGTTTAATGAAATCCCACGTATTTTGTCGGCTTACAACGAGCCTCCTCCTAATCGAAGCGTGCATATAACACAACGTAACGCAACACCGAACGTCACCTGACGTCAGAGAGTGACGTATCGCGCCTAGTAGTCATCGTAACGCCTCGAAAAGTCTGTCAAGGTTAGTCGGTTTTGGTGTCAATGTTTAACCGGCGAGGCGCGGTGTTTGGAGCGACGATGTGAAGAGGAGGTGTGTGTGTGTGTGTGTGTGTTCGGAGCAAAAAACAATGCAAGATCGTGGCGATTTCGTGAGCGTGAAAACGAAACCGTTTTATGTGGCACACGGAATCAGCATACACCGCACCACACAAGGACCCAACCGGCGGGACATTACTATGTGCTGGTGGTAATTAGGAAAGGCTGCTTTCAATGGGGATCAACTTCCCTAAAAAGTTCGTACACACACACACACATCCTGCACCCTCATTTTGGAGGAGTATTTTACATGTATACATGAGTCACATTTTCACCAATCGATTATGTTATGTTGCTCCCCGCGACGCACCTGCGTCCAAAACCAGATCAAGGGCCTTTGCGCACCCCGCGCTTTACGATTCCAATCATTCATTAACGGATGAATGGAGAGCCATAAACCGTACGGTGTTGTAGTGCTTTTTTTGTTCTTTTTACAGCAGGTGATTAAACGAAACCGGTAGCAGCCGGTGCCGTTCCGTTTACGATGAAACAACAATTTTGGTGCTTCAACACCGATGGAGTAGCTCGCTGATAAGCGAAACGCGAGGAGTAAGAGCTCCCGATTACAGATATGTGGATTGTTTGATGAAAATAGTCAAGTCCCTTCATTTTCGACACTGTTTTTGTCGCGCGAAGATGGAAAGGTATTCCTCAAGAATGAATGTTGTTAAGATAATACATATAATTATCTAAGAAAACCTGGGCAAGGTGTTTAGTAGTTGAAAATTATAAGTTGCATTTTGTTCATTAAGTCGGTGAAAACGCATTTGTTAAGCGTTTATGCTTACATTGCCCGCCAAGAGATGGCGCCACAAGACATAAGATTCTGTATAATTTTAAGTTTTTGTAAACATTCTAAGTATTTCCATCCATCCATAAGTCGAAAGAAATGATTATAAATTAATTTATTTCCCATGCTCATTTCTTCTACCTAGAAAAACATATTTCTGTGCCTGCTATTAGTAAAGAATAAAGAACCCCTCAAAGGTGCAAATACCTTGCGAAACCTTTTGCCCTCCGCGTGTGATTGACACCGCCACTGCCTAGCCTATCGTCAATCAAACGCTCAAGCTAAACCAAGCCCTGGCCTGCTGGTAGGGAGTGTCGTCGATCGTGGACCCATAACCAGTTGGAACAAGAAAAAAAAACATTAACATCCTCGCCATGCGAATGGCCCATTTATTTTTAATTGTCCCCAATCACTTCTCGCTAACTTTTTGCAACGAAAAACAGCAGCGTGTTTCTGCGGAACGAGGACCAATATGGGATCGCCGCCACTGGAGACTGCTTGCTCTCACTTTCGGCTTTCGTGCCGCCGCTGCTCGCGTTGCTGAAGAACGGGACGAAAATAAAGAAACACAGCTTGACAAAGCACGAAACGGAAAGCAAGAACAATTTCTTTGTGCTGCGCTGGAAGTCAAATGTCGCGCTTTAAATGAACGCCATACGCACACACATCCTTTCGGCCTCTCTTTGTGTGCCATCCGAAGCGAACAGAAGCACCATTCTAGCACCATTTCGAAACGGCATCGAAAGAAGAAAAATCGAGAGTGAAAGATGATCATACACGAAACCGGTCCTCCCCAGCCAGACGGGGTGGCGATCAGGGGTGGCGGCGAAAGAAAAATGCGTTAGTGGTCTTTTTCGCCCGTTCTCGCTCGGCACTCTACTCAAAATGTAAATATTTTTTCGATGGTGATCGCGACGTGGTGCGTGCGCTTCCCCCTCGTTCGTCTGTTCTATCCCCCCCCCCTTTCGTCCACGAAACGCACGCACCATGTTCGCAACACATGTTCTACAGACAGCCTCACAGGCTCTTGTTCTCTCTCTCCTTCTCTCACGCTCGGGATACGCTCTTTTGCATACGCGCTTTTTCATGGCTCTCACTCTTGCACTGCGTTTGGTACGCTCTCTTTCTTTCTTTCGCTCTCTCTCTCTCTCTCTCTCGCTTACGCGCCCGTGCCCGGGGTGGAATGCGTGTTAGTAGGCCAAGGACGACGCGCCACCGCGTTCGGCGAGTTCGGAAACAGAAAAACCAAAACCAGACACCACGGAGCACCACGAAATCGATTTACCGTTGGTCAGCGCTACGGTGTGATTGGTGGAGGTGGGTGGGGGAGGTGATCATGTTAGCACTCATATGCGAGATTCTCTCCCTCCTTTTCTACGCCACACGTTCGAATAAGCCGGTCACGCACGTTCTGTTGCTGACGAAGTTGAGAATCGATGTGTTTTAATTAAGTTTAGTATTTTAAAAATCTAATAAAAACATGCGTAACGCACAATAAAGCAGCACAATTTTTTATTTTTGCTTCAAAATGCAACATTATGCTGCTATATAATTGATTCTTTAAAGTCTTATTTCAAATTAGGAGCATATCGGTAGCATTGACAGTGCTGCTACTTTCATCATCGAGCGCCGCCTTACGTAACACATTTATCAGCTTGTAACAGTGAAAATTACCTGTTTTTTTGATAACCCTGCGGCGTCCCGTTCCTATTCTTATCTCTGCCGTGAGATAAAGTTTGTAACGGAATGGAAGAGACACCTTTCAATGTATTTTTATCTCATTCTTCAGGGTTAAAAGTGTGAAACTTATCTTCAAACACGTGCATGAAAAGCATTCAAGCATCCCAATTCGGAAACAAATGCCTATAACACCACACTAATAGGCAAAATAACAGCTGCTAGTGGTCCAAATGGAGAAGCCTGGTACTTTGAGGGACCCGAATCGAAAATCGAGTTAATTCGGTTCACCATGTCGGCTCGATTTGCATTGGAAATTCAAAGTAAACCAACGAATTAACGTCTTGTTTGTTTTCTTGCAAGTCGACCGTAATCTGTGCTTCCAAATGTGGTTCCACCTAGCGCAAGCAAACAGAGTAACGGATGCACCAACCGGTACCCACCAACACTGCGGTACAAGAATGTGGAGCACGATCAATAAAAGTGCATTTACTAGCGCGGTGCGTCGTTTCGTTCGTTCGGCGTGTCGGTGGCGTTACTACACGTCCTTCTCCCTCACACACACACACACGTGCACGAACGCACTGCGATGCACGAGCTGCACACCCTACTGGCACTGCTTCGTGTGTGCACCGTGGTGTTAAGCTCAAAATTTAGTCCATGATGGCGCACTCATCTTTAGTGGTGGTAGTGGTGTTAGTGTCGAGCCGAGTTAGTTGATAAACTTAGTTGAAAATAGAACGCCGAGCTGCTGCTGCTACTACTGCAACCATGACCTAGTTCTAGAAAAACCGACGAGTACCCCCCTTACGGTGCGATGCGGCGTTGTAAGTCTCGCCGATGTACTTACGATGCAACTCTCTCGCGCGCGCACACACACTCACACATCCGAATGGGTAAGAAAACGAGGCTAAACCCGAATGGATTCGGTGGTGGGCCGGTGTGCCCCCAGCTGTACTGTGATGCGATTTCCCACGAACACAATACGACACGTGAATGGAATGGTTTTTCGTGAGAGAGCACCGGGAGAGCGCTGTCCTTGTTCGCGCGTGCATTTCCCCTAACGGTGAACTCATTTTCCGAGAGCGACAACACGGCTACTCAGCTGATGTCCTGAGCAAACGGTGAGCTGTTTACGCCAACTTGAGAGAAATCGAAATACATTGTTCGCATTGTTTTGAAATACAATTGGAACAGTACTTTGCTAGATGAATATAGAATGCCTTCTTGTGATGTAGTTTTGCTTTAAAACCACGTTAATATTGACGAAAAATTGTGAGCTACCATGCGTCTCCACCCGAATATACGGGACGCAATCTTATTTAGTAACAAAAATCTAATCCCCTTTAAACATTTAATTATTCAGCAGATGGCTCCCAGTAATTGAAACCTTCCCATCATGGATTGCGAGCATTTTTTTCACATATACTCCGGTGAAAATAATGCCATACATCACGAAGCCCAATTTAGGTCACCACCGATAGATCTGTGCCCTCGTGTGCCTGGGAAAAGCCACACAACTGCTTCCGCTAGTGCCGGTACAAAATACTTTAGGCCCCAAACCGTCTATTATCATTAAAATTTAACATGATGTATTGCCTGCCACACTTCCTCCAGGCCGCGAGAAAAAAGGATTCCGGCTAAGGAAGCGACAGTGTCGAGGTGGAGAGTGAGAGCGGACAGTAAATAACGTATCTCGCGAGTCACGCGCACTCCGCCGGACTGGAGGACTCACGCTCTCGGTCCGAAACTGCGGACGAAGTGTCCTGCCGAGTAAGTGCGGGTCGCCGGTTGTATCTCGATTCGTTTACAACTGGCAGATTCGTTACTAGTTCACGGTTACAAGGTGACCCACTAACACCGATCGCCCGTTACACAGCGTGCGAGATGCTTTAATGCCGCGTGACCCTGTGAATAGATTTTACTGCTCTCCGCGGCGTACGTAGGCTTAATCGCTATCGGTCCCATAAGGCTTGCAGACCCTATACCCACTGGACACCAAATGGAGTACCTCTAGACAGTACTTGGAAAAAGGCTCCTACTGAGTTCATTTGAACGCATTAGCATAAACCGTGTTGATTTGGTTCACACCTAATAGAATCAATTAGGCCCTATTTAAGCGGAATTTTTATGAGGAAAATACGAGTTACTCTTTTGATGGTTGAAGGAATAGGAAATTGTTCGTAATAACTAATGTTTTTGAATAAACCTTGAAGGTTGTGCGCTTAGGTTTGAATCTTACATAATTATTACAATTGTTAACTAACGAAAAACTGTAATATCAGCTGTTCAAGAAAATTGTCTGTTTCTGCTTTCTGCTTAAAAAAACAATTGTTAATACCAACCCAATCGACAAGTGTCTATACAAAACAAATCAACGATAGCGCTAATAACAATAAACGGATCATAACCCCGAAATACAAAATAGTTACCATCTGCAACACATAAGTTACCATCTGAGGACAAATTTTATTCTAAAACAATACAAACTCATATCTAACTAATTGTCATTTCTTCAGGCATAACCACCAAATAACTAGTAGAATTCTATTTTGCCAGCGATTCAAAAATCCCAGGCAGAAACGCTTCATAAGCTGCTCCAAAACGCTTCACGATATGCAGCGCCATCTACAGGATTCCATATGAACCTGGTTAGCGCAAGCACAAACCATTCATTGCGTCAGCCGCACTATGGTCAAAATGTGTGTTGATAATTTGTTGGTGGATGCTTTTCTTGCAATTTTCTCGGGGTTTGAAATAATTGTTGTGTAATACTGGATATTCGATTCGTTTAGGGTATTTCAAATTTGTTGACGCAGAAGATCTTCTTTAAAAGTTTTGTGAACAAAGATTCAAAGGTAGTGTTCGCAAGTATAAAATAGCAAATGATTAGGGGTTTATACATTCAGGCAATCATCGAATTAATTTCTTTATTAACTTGGACTAATTTATAGTCCGTACCGCATACCGAAAACCAGACGCTATTGGAAACTAACCATGGATATCAATAAAAACTGGCTGCGTTAGATGCCACCACTTCAGTGCCATTACAAAAGGTTCGAAATTCCCGCAACACAACCGCCAAGGCGGTACGCGCGCAAGCATGCTCGTGGCAAATAAATAAAATAAACCCAGAACGGGCCGCCGTCAACAACTACTACAATAACAATAACAATCTACCCTATTGAAAAGCGACGGAGCCGGGGAGAGGCGAGATGAAACGTTTGGGCGCTTCTCTCCGCTCTCGCAAACGGAAACTATCGCCACGGGCAATCTCTGTACCACGAAAACGACGACACGGCACGGGGTGTAGAAAACCCAACCGCTCCGAGCGACTGCGGCGACAGAGTAGTAAACGTCCGAAGCAAGTGTGACTGTTTGCGTGTAGTAACGTGCAAGCCAGCCGACGGTGGTGGAATACTCAGCATCGATCCAATGTGTCTCGGCTAGTGCACACTGCCTCCGGTTGGTCCGGGATATCGCTGCGTGAATTCAATTTCCGTCGAACTTATTTTCGATTTCAAAATTGCGCTGTAAGCTATTTGCCCAGACCATTCTCGTATTTTTTAATATGCTCCAGAACACTATGTATTTGGCGTACCTCGGGGTGTAGGAGGTTTCGATTATGTTAACTTTTTACAGCTCTGCTTCTTGCAACACTAATACTAACAAAACATACAGCCATGAAACTTATGGATAGTAGACGTCATGTGCCATAGTTAGTAAAACAACTCAGAAGCAAAGAAAACTCTGAATATAATACCAAAGCATAACACATTTCTTCGTCTCAATAAAAAATGGTTAAAATATCGACACATTTTCATGAAAAATGAACGCCCACTGTGCAGATACGAATTAGCACCGCATGTTCCGAGACAAAATCAAGTAACGGATCGGCATGTGGCCACTGTTTACCCTCATAAAGTGTCCTACGTCCTGCCTGTGCCGGTCGCGACTCCATGTAAGATATTACACCCTTGGCTCGTTTAACGCCTTCCCCTTCATTTAGCGGACAAATAGTAAACGGACGATTTTTGGCCAAACACGATCCGCACACCGTGCTCGCCGTGCACACACTGTGTGTGAGTGTGTGGTTTTTTTCCTTTTCTGTTTTTTTAACCCCCCTGGAAACGAGGAAGAGAGCTGCTGAAGCTGTTGCAAAGAAGCATTGGACCGAACCGGCAAACAGCTACCGGTTCACCTTGAAAATGATCGCGTCCGGGCCACCGGTCGGCACCGGTTTGAAGGGTGAGGACGAGCGGGGTGAGGGGATGGCTGGCGCAGACGTGAAGACACCGCAAGACGTGCTCTTGCCCGCTCTGAAGAATGGTGCCGCTGCGAGTGCGTGAGGCATCCTTCCAGGACGGAGAAGAGTGAGTCCGTTTCTATTAGTTAAAAGTTAGGTTATAGCAAACGAAAAATTGTTTAAAATTTTGATAAAGTACTAAAGCAACATACACATCGAAGGACACAACCCTAAGAAAGCAAAACCTTGCGCCGCCTTCCGGAGATTTACGTGCCGCTGCTTCGGGATCAACATTCGCATGCATTGAATCACAAAATGCAATCGCCGTGTCTGGACGCTGTATATGCATACCAAATAGATGCAGCCAGCCACAGATATTGGAGAGCTTGATGCACTTGAGTGCTGAGGAGCACACAACAACTGCAATGATTTCGTAACGGTAAGTCTACGGCTTGAGGATACTCTGCCTGCGCAAAGAGCCCCAGATTTCATACGTCAAATTTTTCATCTTCCAACAAATCTTATAACTCCTCAGTCTATCATTTTAAGTCGTCAGTAGAACGAAGAATTCAAGTTCGAGTAAAATAAAAGAAAAACGTGTATATGTAGCAAATAACAAGGAAAATACATTCAAGATAAATGAATTCCACAACAGCGGTGTAGCTGACTTACATAACCTTGCAGTCGTTAATGCTCCTAGCACACGAAAGCTTCGTTCGTAACATATCAAACCATTGTGTGCGTGAGAGAATGAGAGAATGATAGAGAGAAAGAGAGAGCACTAAATACCATTATTTAAAGCAGGGTCTTTCATACTGTACGTCTATTTATGTCACCAAATCGATTGAAGTTTCGTGAATGAAAAAAAAACAATAGTATTTGCTATCGCAAAGCTTCGTGAGCCTCGAAGAAAAACGTTCTCTTTGTTAGACATACAAATGTGTTGATTGATACCTCATTTTTTCCTGTAGTATTGTTTTTGATTTACACTAATAAGCCTCGAACAGTTGCCTCGAATGAACGCGTTAAATAAACAAAACCCGCCGCATAAAAAAATCAGAAAACCTCCAGCGTAATTTTGCTCTATGTTTTGATTCCGCCATTCCTTCGGAGCGCCGTTATTAATTTTATGTTCCATGTTCTTTACCCCAACCACAGACCTCCTCCAGCACGAGCGTTCCTCCGCTGTTCGGTCGTTTATCAATGTGGTGGTGTGTTTATGTTGCGTGTAGTGCTGGTTCCCCCTTTTATGCGTGCGTTTCCCTTTTATTCCATTCCAATTTCCAAAGAATTGCTGCTAGATCCTCCTTTTCCGTGGCACGCAAAAGCATGAACAGAACGCCAACGGAAAGGAAGAAGAAACGTCTCAACCGCTCTTGACCGCGTTCTCTTTGCATAGCGGATCGCGAGCTCTTCACAGTCCACGGAGAAGAAGGAGGAAAACACGGCAAAAAAAAACCCAACGCATAAAAGGGGAAAACCGGTTCCGGTTGTTTGAGAACCGGCGCTCGACGAAAGTGAATTCTTGCCCTGCTTCGAAACCCATAAACCGGAGGCCGTAAAGCCGAAAGCAAAACAAGGAAGTGATCGGTAGTGGCGCGCGCGAACAAAGAACCGAGGGATGGGGCGGAGAATGCGGGAAACTGCACGTGATCCCCGGTCGGTAATTCCTCCCGAGCGGAAACGAACCAACGTGTATTCCTAGCAATTAGCAGAGGCTCTTGGCAGGAAGTGGAAAGATTATGCTTACAGGAAATTGACATATGGAAATGAAACTTACAACAAAGAGGATCAAAAATCATATTTTTACTTAGATGATTTATCAATTATTGCTCAGGAACAAACACTATAAGTAAAATAATAATCTAAGTAAACTGCCTGATATGGTTATCGAAAAGATGGCTGTTCTGGCGATCTCTTGATTATCTGTATTGATTGTAATTTACTGTTCTATATAGAATGTTTTCAAATTCACCATAACAACAATGATGATACAGGTTCCCAAGGTTCATATCTTCCTTGGAGTCATGTTCCATATGAGCTAATGTATTTATAGGTTTTCTATTGGGAACTTGAGAAAAAGATGATCCTAAATGTGTGTAAAGAAGGAAATAACGCACCAAAATGGCTGTGGAAATTACTCCAAATGCAAGTAGGTAAAGCAAAGCTCAGAAAACATAATTTGCCTCCCAATTTTCCTTTCTGCCGGTACCTGATAGCAACCAATTACGCAAAGCAACAGGTTGCCTTGAACATGATTGAATCCACGGCCTTTAATACACCACGCCCGCCGCCATGAAAGCATGATGAAGGCACAATCTGGCAGAGGCTTAAACTATCAGTCTAATCGCTTCCAACATTGGGCTTTTAATTATCCCGGTCGGTTCGGAAATTTAAATTAAAAATCAATCAACGGGAGCACCGAGCTCCTTCTGCTCCTTCTACTCCTGGTGCTCCTCCTCCCAAACTAGGTCATCGGAACGGAACGAAATTTTGCACCATCATCAGCGTGTGCACACTGAATAAGCTTCCACTGAATCGGTACAACCGTTCGGTGAATCCTTGCCTTGTGCAAAAAGTGAGGAAGAGACAAAAAAAAATGCACAGAAAAAGGATCAACGTGAGAGCCAGGCACACGTTGGCGTGGAGAGGCGCTAGCGTGTCCGAACCCGAAACGGACCATAATTCTCTCGCGTTCTGCGCGGTTTGCTCTGCACACGGGCCGGAAATCGAGACGATTGCACTCGCGATATGGAAAGTAGGTCACGAGCAGGTGGAGGACGCACACAACACATCCCATGCCTCCGTCCTCTATTGCATCATCCGACCACCCGCGCACAAACACTGATTGGTGCCACGCGCGCCCCAGCACCAAACGCGACCCACTCGACGTCTGATAACGTCGGGCGGGCTTGCTGGTGTGGGTGTCCTCGCTCATGGGAAAGGTCCTTGTGTTAGGTCGCTTTTATCGCGTTTCCTAGTCGAGCACGACGCTATTTATACACGCTATGCTCCGGTATGCTCCGCTACAGAGCGAGAGACATGCGCACTGGCCACTCCAAGCAGCTCTGTGTCTGCATGCATACGACACAACAAACAAACACCCACACACACAACCGTGGTCACGGGGTGGTGGGCCAACGCGCCCAAAAAATGATATTGGTTAAGGTCAAGTAATTGCCCTTTGTGCGCTCGGGTCTAGGACACACGGTGGGGGCCAATATGCGAGCATTATTTACTTCTTCGACGGGAATTGTATTGTTGATAGTTTGCCGAGCGTTACGCGTAACGCACGGTAACACGTCCTGCTGGACAAGCTGTCAAACGATGCGGTACTAAGAGAATCTGTCAGAGTGTACTACGATGAAGTTTAAGACATGTTTTTATGATAGTTGAAGAGAATATTTAACTCCTCGCATCTGAAGTTTATATACGTTTTATAAATGAACTACTACTAGGACTGCTACACTTTCCATTCGGTCAAGGTGCCTGGGCTGGATCATGTGCATCCCGGAGATACCAGGTCACCAGTTGCAGTAGCACCTGTGACGTAGGTTGATTCTACCAGGTCGAGCGCAAAATTCGAGCATACAGCGAAAGGATGGTGCCACAACTGTCAACCGCAACCAAGATCCACGCTCCACGTGCACGGTCGGAATCGGGCAGAGGACCAAAAAGGGTGCCGTAGCAGCATAGCATGTGGCACGAAAAGTATGGAAGCGTCGCTGACCTACTTTTGGCAGTTTTCGGTTAGCAACAAAGAGATACAATCTGGTCCCGGTACCCGAACACCCGAACCGTTCGTTCCAAACGGGGCACCAGACTTGGACAGTAAGTTCCACGAAGGGGAGGATTGCACGCGGGGCTATATACATGCACATCGTCAGTACACGTTTTCCACGCAGGACCATTTCCATGGCAGCCATCCTCGGCAGGCCTCCATGTGTGTTGGTGAAGAATTTCTCTCACACGCACACAAGCACACGCATCATGCCAGCGCTTGCTTACGAAATCAGGAGGTCAGGAGCAAAACTACCGACCTATCTTCGTCCTTTTCCTCGTGCACGAGCAGCCGCCACCCCCTGTGGAACGCGCTTGGTGGCGAAAGTGTCAAGTTCAACGTTAGTATTGAGGTTAGGGTTTTGGGTACACTGCCACTAGGGCAAGGTTCGTTTGCTCGCTCCGCTAGGGCCATGGATAGCCGTCGTCGTCGTCGTGCTCCCGAACACGCGACGGATGGAGTTCGTGGTTCGTATCGATCTGAGCCCGAGCGACGGTTGTAAAGTGACCACCTACCGAGGGGGGTGCGTTTACATTGTGAGCATGTGTACGGCTAACCCACTACTGCGACACACAGCGCACAGCACCCGGGATTTGTTCTATTTCCGTTTGCAAACCGATTCCACACTGACCGGAAGCCATACCCGGCCAAAGCTTTTCGAAGTTATGTTTTCCCGATGTAAATTTCCATCCAAAAATTGAACTAATAATAACGCCGAGCTTCCATTCCGAGGGGTACAACTTCGGTACGTTTCATACATCAAACAAGTTATCAAATATACAAAGGCTGAATCAGAATCAGAATGTAATCCATCTAAGAGAGGCTCTCCATCTAAGGGAGCTTATGGTGTCAGCTTTGTGACGAAGAGTCTTTGACAGCTTTCCGTTTGACAGTGAATTAATCTTATGCGAGTTTACTTGAAAAGAGTTGTTTTATTTTTGCTGTACTCCAAACTTAAAACTATATGAGTATTAATTAATCTTTCTAATCTCTAAAGCAGCTGGAATTTTACTGTCACTTACACCGCTGGCAGTCGCATTCGCAATCGATACTAGGAGGGCTGCAGGAGCTGTTACTCAAAAAAGGTATATAAAGATCTAGCAAACATGTGGTACTTACCGTCGGAATCCTCACCATAGCTGCCACCGTCATCCTCCGGGATCTTGATCTCGATCGCCTCGGTCAAATGGGCCGCGTCGTTATTTACCGACAGTGCAGAAATAACGACCCCAGCACCGGAACCGGGCAGACCTTCACTGCTCCCGACGGTCGCAACCGCAACGGCCGTCGAGGCGGTAGTGGAGGTGCTGCCGATCACGCACGAGGACGAAGGAACCGACGACGCACAGGAGGACGACGAGGAGGACGACGAGCAGGACGATGGGGCCGACGTCGAGGAGCAGGACGTGGACGAAGCGGGTGATCGTGTGGTCGCCGTCGCCATTGACCCAACGCCCATCACGGGCAGAATGGTTTCCGCCGCGACAATCGTAATACTGGACGAGGAACTGGGATGCTGCTGTGGCTGCAAGGGGTCACCACCACCACCACAGCCCAGGAGCGTTCCATCACCGACCATCGAGACGACGTGATCCTCGACGTCATCCACAATGGCGTCGGTGGTGGTGATGGTGCCGGTGGAGTTGGCGGTGGTGGTGCCTGTGAGGCTGCCCAGCAGCGTTTCCGCGTCCGTCGCGGACGCCACCACCACCCCCCGGCCACCATCGATAACCGACTCCACCACGTCGTCGGGGGTGAGCGCGAGCAGAGTGGCCGCAGCCACCGACGTAGCCGCCGTCGTGGTGGTGGTGATCGGATCCTGGCCGAGGAGTAGATCCGCCACACCGCTGGAACTGGCCTGCGCCACGAGCAGTGGCGAGCCGGCGTGACTCGCACCACTGACGATGACGTGCGTTGAGGAACTTGGCTGGTGCGGCTGCCCATGGTGCACCTGATGGTGGTGCTGGTGCAGTTGATTTTGGTGATGAAGATGGTGATGATGCGTCTGCTGCTGGTGCTGATGATGGCTCTGATCATGCGGCAGATGTTGCTGCTGCATTGTGTGATGCATGCCAGCGCCGGTAACGATAATTTTGGTAGCCACTGTTGTCAAGTCGGACGTGACATGCTGCTGCAACGCCTGCTGGGAATGTTGCTGATGGTGTAGCTGCGGCTGCTGCTGATGCTGATGCTGTTGCGGAAGGTGTTGATGACCATGGAAGGTCGCACTGTGATGGCCGCTCGTGAGAAGCAGATCCTGCTGTACCACGATGTCGTAGGTGTTGGTGGACGAGGACGACGACGAAGATGACGTAGCTACGCCTGGCCCGGGGGTGGGTGATGTGGACAGCAGCATTGCACCACCGTTAGCGTACACGATATTCGTAGCCGTCTTGGACGAGGACGAGCTAGCCGTCGAGGTGGCTTCCTCGTGCATAGTAACAACAGCGATGATTCGTTTTTATCTTCAAGTATTCACTCTGATTCGGTTTCCTTTCCTTACACGGGCCAAACACTTGCACACTCACTTTCTCGAACACTAGCGCGTGGCGCGCGTACTTCGCTGTTCGCACAGTTGGGCCACTTGGACCACAGCTAGGACTGGGAAAGAATGCAGGATTCTTAACATTGATGCCATAGGCAAGGACTATTCTCAGCAACTAAAACTTCACCAACGCTTGCACTGAGTAACACAAGCAGTTTACAGGACCTTCTGCCCACGACTGCACTTCGCGTCAGAATGCGAAGCACACCTGGGCATTCGGGGCAAATCGAGCCAATAATTAGGACACTTTGGGTGCACCAGTCTCGGATGTTACATGTACACGACCGCCCGCCCGCCCTCGGCGCACACCATTTACATCGGGCGCTCGCTGGGTAACTCCACCAAATCCCCGGCCGTGGTGAGAATTCGAGGACGCTTCCGTTCGCCGCTGGCCTCACAATTCGATTTACAATCAGCTCACACACACACACCCCCAGATGCGGTACGCATCGTTACACCGAAGGACCTAGAAAACGGGATGCACACTAGGATGCTCGCCAACACAGACACACCAATCACCGGAATGCACACTTGCTGGATGCTGGATGTAGCTGGACCGTATGCCCATCCTCCGGGGCCACGGTCAGGTGCAGTTTTGCAACCGGGTGCAGCGCCACTCACACATACACACACACACGCGCGCACTATGGACGATGGTAACGCGGGACGGACGTGGCACGGCGCTAAACTGCGCAAGTATATAGTTCAAGGTCGCCGGCGATCAACGGCTTCCCCTTTCGTATGCACAATGCGCTGCACCACCGTCTTCACAGACTACTTCATCCGTCACACTAGTCACCCACCCAGTGCAGCAGGTAGAGATAAAGAAGAAAACACACACGAGAGAAGAAAAAAAACACTGCTTGACAGCTGTGGCGTTCGGGTGCGTTACGCACGCGTAACGCTCGCTCCACGGGATACGTTCACTAACATCAACTCATTGTGATCGGGAAAGGCAAACACTGCCTCTTTGCACTAGCATACCATTTTGGGCTCTTGCCATTCTTTGCCACGGGAGCACTTTTGCACTAATAACGACAGGGAATCAGCATTTTTCCGGGGTAACAACACTTCTAAGCACTCGCTGAAGAGGGAGAGAGGTAGAAACATTCACTAAATTAGTAATAAACACTACTAAACACACGCTTCAGGCACTGCGTGAATGTGGCGAAGCGGACAACACAACAGCACCAGAATTCGTTGGCCGATCCGCGACGGTAAAACACAACTTTCTCACACGCATTCGCTCATCTCACTCACACGCGGTTCATCCATCTCACATGCAGCTCCCGCGGCGCACCGGGGAATGACACATTGAAACAGTGACCTACACTAAGCACTTTGCACCCATTAGTGGAGTGCGTGGGTGTGTGGGAAATCTAAGCACGGTTCGCGCACCACCACAAACGCACTCAAAGGCAGCGCGGCGTGACAAAAATTGCCTTATAAAGCCAGCGAAACATTCATCTCACTTCCATCTTCCTGCCACATCTGACAAGCCGTATTATGTACTCAAATCGTTGACTGCTTCGATTTGGCGGTAAGATCACTTTCGCTATCGCTTTCTTCTCGTCGTCGGTCTGGCGCGGGATTTTGTGGGTAAAACTGACACCGCTCTGCCGGAGGGATTCCTCACACTCGCGCACGCACACCGGAGGACACCCAGGGCCACTACTACTACCACCGACAGGAACGGCACTAATTCGTCTGCCGCGCTTCGTCCTGCTGGGGAGCTCCAGGCAGAGGAGCGTTATGCGTTATGTGTTATCCAAATGCTATGTAGCACAGACACGGCAAGGAAAGAATGTGAGCAACAGAGGATGCAAAAAACACACACACACACACACACACACACACACCGAGAACGCGCTAGCGCGTGCGCACATACACACTCGTTCTTCGCTCCCCCTCACCACCGACAACAAAAAAAAACATCAACCCCAACACGGACAGGCGCTCGCGTCATCCTGCTCGATTCGCCACCGTCTCACTTCAACCTTCCGCGTTATAATTACGATGGAGCAGTGTGTACTGCGATTTACATACACACACCCGGTGGTGTGTTCTTTTTTTCGGGACTCTCCATCGGCGAGCATATGTAGGTCTTTAGGCCAAAGCATATTCCGCATTCCCAGTAGCACGCGCGCGCTTGTGTGTGTGCGAGTTTTATGTGCCGGTGTGTTGGTCACAAGCACTTGCATTTTCACTGGGGAGCTCGCTTATGTCTCTCTCGTTCTAAGTATCGCCCGGATGCTGTGGAGCTTCCAGTTGTGAGAGAGCTCTAAACTTCGACTTTCCAGCCTCATGCACCGAACGCACACCGAAGTACTCCACACCTCGTTAATTACTATCCCGCGCATCCACTCCAGCTCGAATTAGAAAGGGATGAAATTTACATTCACACAGCGCAATGACGCCACAAACACACGGGCGCCCTCCCCCTAATGTTCTAAGAAAATTCGTTTTGTCCATCGTCGTCTCCACTTAAAACCCCCGTCGGTGTGTGCGCGCTCGCTCCCACACTAGCGCGCCTGGCATATATTACGCATTCGTTATTGAACTTCACACTTGAAGCGGTGTGAAGGTTGGCGCACGGTCGCATGGGGTGGGGAACCTCCCGTAATATAAACAACGTTGAGTCGCGAGCGTTGCTGACCGGGTGCGCGAGGAGGAGCAGGTCGGGGGGTGGGTGCTTTACACACGCTTGTGCGACCAATTTCCGCGTGGTTGTGTGTATGCGTGTCTGCCTGCCTGCGCGCCATACACCGTACGAGGAAGTGTGCAGGCACAATCTATGTGGTTCACTACGCATACAGGCAAACGCGCTGAGAGCTGGGGGGGGGGGGACTTTTTTCACCTCACGATGCTAACTGCAAGAAGGTTCCACGTTTTTGTGCCAAATCTTCTTCTTCCTCCCCCTCCCGGAGGGGTGTGTGGAGTCGCCTGTTGCTCGTCGTCGTTTCGAGTCGGATTTTGTTGACAGAAGAAAATATCATCATCCCCCCATTGCGGACGAGATTCGCACGACGTCGTCTCACAGCTTCTCACTGCTCACAGCTGTCAAAAGCGTTGCTGCGCCAGAGCCGCACCGTGTTTTTGCTGTTTTGTTTTGCTTTGCTTTTTGCTGGTCGGGCGGAGGGGAGATCCTGGGGCAATCCTGTATCGATCCCCCTAAATGCCACCGAAAGTGATTATGCACCGCTTCTAAACATAGGCGTGTCTCGGTGGCGCGCAGGCAAGCGTTGCTTAGTCTCGCCGAAGGAATGTCACCGATCAAAAATAAACCTTCCGATTGGAGCGGTCCACACACTCTCCACATTCTCGGTGTAGCAGCAAGCGCGAACACAATAGAAGCACAATAGAACCAAACCCATCCCGTGATGCAAGATGAGCCAGACAAGTGGGACCCGAAAAAACTTTCGCTCTCTTTCGTACGGGGGAGCATACGAGTTGTTTTTCTTTGTTGTGCCCAAACTTCCGATACCGTCTTGTGCAATTCTCACTTTCTCCCTCACTCCCGCACGTTCACACCGGTGCAAAACGCATCTTCTAAGCGCTCGCGCTTCATTTATCCCTACTCTCTCACTCTCTCCTGCTCGCTTTCGCACGCTCGCTCTCGCTCGCTCACACACTGCGCGCGCGACCGATACCAAAAAACAACGGACGGAAGAAACACACGTTTGTTCGCGGCCGCTGAATGAATCCACTGAATGGATTCTAAAATATTTAGATATTTTTTAGAACGCGCGGACAGCTACCGGCGCCGCACCCTGCTCGCAACCCTCCCCGCCGTCGACGGACGACTCGACCCATCTAGCAGTATTGGTAGTGGTGGAAGAGGTGGCGTTGCCGGCCACCCATACTCGCAAAACGCAGTGCCGGTCCACTCTGATGCTCCCATACTATTTCGCAACGGGGTTGATGTTGAGATGGTGTGGTGGCCGGCCGATGCGCGAGTGTGGGGATTTTGCATCACGCTCGCGCGGGTTTGCACAGTGGGGTGCGCAATTACAGCACTGGTGACTTTGATGGTAAGTTTCTGTTTTACGTTAAATTACCTAATAAATTACTGTAGCTCGTTTAAAACATGTCAATGTGTGGTGATGAATATGTTTCATTCCCATGTGTGAGGGATGCCATTGACGTAATCGGTTGCAATTTAATTTCATTTATATAATTACATTCATATAATTTCCCTCAGTTATCTTTCCATTTGATGCGTCCGCCACTGTAGGTCCGTACGCATACACGCGCAAATCGCACCGATAAATGCGAAACGGGAAGCGATGTGTGGCAAATAAAAAATAAATAAAACTACACTTTTATAGAACAAGCAGGAGAGGAGAGAAAAAAACTAAAACGCAACTAAACGCGAGTGCGCACACACTTGCGCCTGTTGTGCGTGTTGCACAAAAGATATCGTGCTCTCTCTCTCTCTCTCTCTCTGTTCAGAATCGCGCCAGACACGTGTTGCCATTGTGTTGGTACAGACCTCTCCCCATCAATTTCTTGTTTTTCAAACCCATTCACGCACACAACTCATACACGCAAGCAGTTAGCAAGAAAACAAGGCGGCTTAGTACGAAACGCAAAACGCTAAGAACATTCAACACCCCAGAAGCGTCTTCGTTGGTGTGAGTTGTGCGAATGTTGCTGCTGAGGGAGGGGGTTGGGGTTGAAATAGGGAGTGACGTAAAGGAGGGTTGAAAATTAGGTAAAAGCGAATTTTGCATACAACCTTCATCCCTCATCGCTTTATTTCACTCCAGTTCAAGTCGATTTGTAGGAACGTTACGCAAATCCGTCGAACGAGTAATGTCCGAAATCCACAAACCTCTGCTAAGCCTTCGTCGATAGACGAAAACGTCGGGTGTTATCAGGACAGGTCCGGCTCTGCGCAACTCTGTGTGCTTCCTTCTAATCACGAATCACTTCATGCGGCTCTAAAAAAAACACAGAAACCCTATGCGTGATAAAGCCTTCGAAACTGCATCTCTCCAGCGGCGGTGACCAACATTTGAAATGCACACACCAAATGGCACAATCGGGAGGCGCGATAACGGAAACGCGACAAACACACATTCGTTTTTTAGAAGAGAAGAAGAATCCGCAATAGAAGCGGGAAGCGCCGGGAAGAAATCATATTGCAAAACAACGATCTTTTTTTTTCGTTTGCGCACGCAAACACAACGATACGCGACAAAAAATCGCACATTCGGCAGCGGTAGTGTAAGTGTGTCCGGTTTATAACACGCACATCGAAAATCAGCAGGCAGGGGGTTAGAAATTCGCGCACCCCAATTTGGCGGCGCCTTCAAGCTCCATGTGCTCCCCCATCCACAGAAGCTGATGGGGTGAAAGAAGATGGCAAGGGTTGAGGGGGGGGGGGAGATTGGTATTATAATTTTATTGGCACACACATACACTCTCACTTTTACTTCTCCGCGCGGTTCGGACACCCTTGGGTTGGTAGTGGTAGTACCAAACGCGCGCATTTGTGTAATACAGGTAAGACGGATGGGGTTGTTTTTGTGAGGTGTACGGAAACAGGTAAAAGGGGATGAAAGAAAAGCCGTGTGAGTGATAGAGAGAACCGAGAGTTAGAAAGAGAGTGAGCGAAATGGCGCAAAAAGAACAAAAGCAGGAAGTGTGGTAGCGAGAATGAACAAGAAAGTGTGGGAGAGCGAGAGCGAAGTATGTTTCTTCTCCGCCGAAACATACTGACACACATAATCTTGATCATGGGGCCTGAGCGCTCCCTCCCCTCCGCCCCCTTATTGTGCTATTCACTGTCACTGTCAATGGGGCAAACACATATAAAAGGGGTCGCCGGTAAAAGGGAAAGGGGTTGGAAAGAACGCTCCCTTTCAGCAGAACTCTCCCCTATCATACCCTTTACACGACGTCGGGCTGTTGGATAAGTTTCTTGAATAAAAGTCAAGAAACGGTTATGGTGTACAGGAGCCCACCTCTTTCAGCGCAGATGGCTTTGTGCCAAGTTGGTGTACGTATTAGCGCTTGTTGTTTGTGGAACATCGCTAGGATTTACACAACAATGAACATATATTCCTAAGTAGAGATTTTTTTAGAATCCTTTTCGCCCAACAGTCCTTTTTGTATAGAAACTTCCAAAAACAAACCCTTCGGAACAAACCCTTATTAATGAAGATAACATATTCCCGTATCAAATTTCAAATCAGCGTGATACATTTCAATTTGCATGCATCATGCCCCAATCAGAAACTAAAATTTCTCGCTCATAAACTTTGTATGCAAGCATTGCGCCTAAATGTACGCAATTCGTAACAACCAATACTCTTTCATTCAACGCTTCATAAATATGATTACATACTAAATGCAAATAATGATATTTGTGAACACTGGCCGCTGTGATTGTTTGCTTAGGAAAATAGATATTTTATTACACCCAGTCTATGTGATTGCATCTTTGTGATAGTGTATGGTTTTCAACAGAAGTACAAAACAGTAACGAAAGCTAGAAATAAATGGTCGAGTAGTACCGCACGCTTCTTCGATCACGATCCCCCCTCACTGGTACGCTGGTTGAACCAGAGAACAGGACGGTTCGCTTACGCCTGCTGCTTGGCAGCCTCGATCATGTTGCGTGAGATGATCAATCGCTGGATCTGCGAGGTGCCTTCGTAGATCTGGTAGATCTTGGCGTCGCGCATCAACTTCTCCACCGGGTACTCGCTGTTGAAGCCATTGCCACCGAACACCTGCACCGCGTCGGACGCGATCTTGTTGGCGATGTCGGACGCATAGCACTTGGCGATCGACGCGTAGTAACTGTTCCGGCGGCCCTGGTCCACCTCCCAAGCTGACTTCATCGTGATGAGACGGGCCGTCTCGACACCGATCGCCATATCGGCCAGCATGAAGGAGACGGCCTGATGCGCGGCAATCGGTACACCGAACGTCTTGCGCTCCAGCGCGTACTTGAGTGCCTCGTCCATGCAGCGCTGCGCCAACCCGACGGCACCGGCCGCCACCGGTGGCCGCGTCTTGTCAAAAGTGCCCATCGCAATCTTGAACCCGGCACCCTCGCCAACCAGCACGTTCTCCTTCGGCACGCGCACGTCCTCGAACGTGATGCCGCGCGTGTCGGACGCACGCTGGCCCATGTTCTGCTCCTTGCGGCCGGGCGTCAGGCCGGGTGTGTCGCGCTCGACGATGAAACCGGTGAACGCCTTCGAGGCCGGACACTTCGGGTCGGGATTGGTACGGGCCAGCACGAAGTACCAGTTCGCCACGCCACCGTTCGTGATCCACATCTTCTGCCCGTTCAGCACGTACTCGTCACCCTTCTTCTCCGCGCGCGTTCTCACGCCGTTTACGTCCGAGCCTGCACCCGGTTCGGTGACGCAGTAGGCCGCCACCAGCGGTTCCTCCAGCAGCCGGCCGAGGTACTTCTTCTGCTGTTCCTTGTTGCCGGCCAGGATGACGGGTGTTTGCTGTGAAAGGGGATGGTAGAATAAGTTTGGAGAGAACACACCCTGCCCGCAGGATACATACTCCCAGACCGCTGGCCTCGATGGCGGTCATAATTCCCGTACAGCCGTACGCAAACTGTTCGGCCACCAGACAGCTCGTCACGATGGACATTTCGGTTCCACCTTAAAGTACACAGAAGCGATAGGTTAGTTTCTCCGATCCGTATGCATCCACCTCCTTGTCCCCAGGGCTTACCAATCTCAGCCGGGATGTGGCTGTTGGTCAGTCCGAGTTCCCACGCCTTCTTGATGACGGCCCACGGGTACTCGCCGGTCTTGTCGTGATGGCTCGCCACCGGAATGATCTCCTCGCGGACAAACTTCTTCGTCAGCTCCACAATCTCGCGCTGCTCGTCGGTAAGCGCGAAGGACGGTCCGGTCGGCGAGACATCGAGTGCCGGGGCCGCTTTCGACGAGAGTGCACGGCATGCCGGACGTGCGGCAAACTTCATAAACTGCAAGGCGACGCAAATAGGAAGGAATAGTTAATTTTTTTGACATTCGAGGCAACACATCGCGAATCGGTGGGTCCCTTATCATGAACCACCCGCGGTGACTGCGGGATCACAAGACTCCCGTCTTGTCTCCGTGCAGATAAGACTACGCGTGTAACCGGTTTTATCAATCCCATACCGTACTTCGATGGAAATCGGACTTAAATGAAAATCCCTGAAACAACCCACTTTGCACTTTGGGAGCTTACGGCGCGCCGGGCCTACCTTTCACCATTGCCCCGGATTGCGCTCGTCGCGATAGAGCATTTTCCTTCCACAAAGGCGGGACTTTGACCAGCGCCGACCGATAAGGGAACCAGTTAACCAAGATGACTCGCGATAGTAAACCTCCGGCAGGGTCCAAAGTCCACGCGAACTTGTATTTCGCCACTACTACCCCCACCCAGCCCCGGATGATCAAAGGTCGAATGCGCGAAAAAAGTAGCAGCACGACGGGGGTGTGGAATATTCGCGGATAAACAATCTCACCAGTGAAGCTCTTTATTTACCTGCGCCAGTGCCATGTTGTCACGATTTCGTTAATTAACTCTGCTGGAATAATTTCTGGCCACAATGCAAAATCACAACAGCGGTACTTTATATTTATTCCACTTCGCACACACACACACACACACACACACACACACACACACACACACACACAC
>KB672490.1:491734-590957 GCA_000349145.1 Anopheles dirus
CCCAGTAGTGATCGAAGTCCTCGATCGGGCGCACCTTCGACCAATCGATATCGATCCATTCCGCGCTGGCGACGGCGAACAGAGCAACTAGAAGCACGAGGGTTTTCATCCTGACAACCTGGATTGACACACATCGCTCTGCGAACATCGCTTTTATAGCGAAAGAACGCGCTGGGCCTGGTTATCGAAAGATTTGATATCATACGCAAACGTTATCGCAACTTCCTGATCGAAAAGTGCGTTTTTGCCGGGTAAATCCCGTGATGCAAGGCCAAGCAGCATTACTTGCAACTTTCGGTTCCTGATAACGCTGGGAAAACTTCACGGGAAATACCAGGCGTAAGCAGCCACGATAATGGTGTCTTTAGCAGGATGAAAAACAAACTTCCGAATTTTCGAGACGGTGGCCAAGTTAACCTGCGCTTACGGTTAGGTGAACGATTGCTTCAAGAATGTCGGTACGGGTTTCGAGGCAAGTATTAGGAAAGAAAGAAATAAAGAAAGAAAGAACAAATTATGTATATTCGTAAGCCTAGAAAAAGATTGTCCACAAAAAGGTTTTTAAATATCGTAAAATCATATTGCCTAAAATAGACAACTTCAACCACTTCTAGTTGCTGGAGCGAAAACATCTACTAGAACATGAATTTGTCTCACAAGACGAGCCTAAATTTAGTACAAAAAAGAAAATCGGAATATGGGAATGTATGTATGTATATAGCTCGTAACTGTACTCCAAATTGAAGTTATCAAGAAAATGCGAATTAAAATAACACATTTCAGTTAGTCAAACACGAACCTTGCTGCACAAATGCGATCCATATTATGAAAATTCAAAATATGTTTAGCTACGCTACTCGCCAAAAGATGGCACCACTGAGGCTGTAGAGATACGTTCAGTGAATGCTTCGATCCAAGATTATTTTGCAGTATTATGGGACATGCGGGTTTGCAGTGCTATACAGCTGTATACGCGAAACTACATGCATTTCTGCAGAGTACAAGGAAACCCTGAAGTTGTGCATATTACGATGTACCGTCAAATTTTATGCCACTGTTGCGTCAGTATTTCTATATGTTTCAGATAACACTGTAAACGTTACCGATAAACCTGATTTAAAAATATCCCACATCGGAATTACCCAGCGGCTAAAGGGGCTGGTCGATGACTGTACAAAACGGATTATCTACCGTGTCGATAAGGTCGACGCATTTCACTATATAAGACAGGTACGTCGAAAGCATTCGTTACCAAAACTGTCAGGATGAAAAACTTCGTGCTTCTGGTTGCTCTGTTTGCTGTCGCCAGCGCGGAATGGATCGATATCGATTGGTCGAAGGTGCGCCCGATCGAGGACTTCGATCACTACTGGGCCCGTCTGCCGGCCGAGCTGCAGATCTACCGTAATGTGCGTCCGTCGCATCGCGTCACCAACGGACAGGAGGCTACTCCCGGCCAGTTCCCGTATCAGATCGCGCTGCTCAGCGAGTTCTTGACCGGTACTGGTCTGTGCGGAGGATCCGTCCTGACCAGCAACTACATCCTGACCGCCGCTCACTGCGTCATCTCTGGTGCCACGACTCTGGCCACGGGAGGTACTGCCATCATCGGAGCCCACAACCGCAACGTGCAGGAACCGACTCAGCAGCGCATCCGCTTCTCGACCGGCGGCATCTCTGCCCACCCGGGATACACGCCAACCAACATCCGCAACGATATTGCCGTCGTCCGTCTGGACTCGCCGATCACCTTCAACGACCGCGTTCAGCCCGCCCGTCTTCCGGGTAGCTCGGATACCCGTCAGTTCGGTGGATTCACCGGAACCGTGTCCGGATTCGGACGTACCTCGGACGCCAGCCAGGCTACCTCGGCGGTTGTGATGTTCACCAACAACCCGGTTCTGACCAACGCTGACTGCATTGCCCAGTGGAACGCCGTCCTGATCGAACCCCAGAACGTCTGTCTGAGCGGTGAGGGTGGTCGCTCGTCGTGCAACGGTGACTCCGGTGGCCCGCTGGCCGTTCAGGATGGTGGAAGCCTCCAGATCGGTGTTGTGTCGTTCGGATCGGCTGCCGGTTGCTCGGTTGGTATGCCGTCGGTGTACGCCCGTGTGTCCCACTTCCTGGGATGGATCGTGGCCAACTCGGACTTTGTCGCCAGCGCTTAAATTTGAGATGATTGAATAAACTGTTCACGTAAATTGAAATCAAATCGGTTTCGTCAATGTACTCCTTGTGCCTCTATCGGATAAGGATCTCAGAGATACAATCACAACTAACACCGCGTGATGGGGTGTCCTTGTTGATGGTATGGTAAATGGTAATATAATACACATCAGTAACATGGGATTAGCTGTATCACTCACTGTGACGAGGATTTGCGTTTCGAAATTCAACGTATAAGAATTTCGAGGCATCACATCATCTGCCTAGAAGTATATTGCGATACGAAATGGATTTGCTTAAATGAAGATAATAAACAACTAAGCGAAAGAACGTACGGGCAACCCCAAAGAAGCATAGGTCAAATAGGTTAGCTTGTAGGGCATGGCCTGCAAATAGACCATTTTTCTATCATTTGACTACACTCACTAATGACAGGAATTTGGGGCTCGACTATTACACAAAGCGTTTCGATTGTTGTTTTGATTTCAATCAACTCGGCTCATCTATATAAAAGAGTTATGTGCGATTGTGGTCAATAGATGTCAGAAAGTTTCCGAGTTCGCTCGTTGGAAATGGGTAAAGTAGGCGTTGTTCTCTCCTGGCTCATCAGGTATCTGTTGCAGTAGAAGAGGAGGCAGCCTTGAGAAGTACTAATCCAGTTGCACTAATCCTCTACTGCAGGCTGCTGTTAGTCGTGAACACTGCACAGCTTCCCGTACCGCTTCGTGTTGTGTGCGGCCTGGAGTTGTGCAACATTACAGACTATAGCTCCAAAGCGGACTCATTCGTGTATCATTATGTTCCGAAGACAGTTAACACTATTGTGCTCAATAGTGTACGGACCCAGGTTTTTAGTGGGGCAATGTTCGAAGAAGTTGCCAGGGTTGCGAATAGTGTTAGCATAGAAGACTCTCCCAGGATTATTCTCATCTACGTGCCTTGCGTGCGAATAGTGCGTCTGTCCGTTGCTAGAACTGGTCTGAGGAGAATTATCTTTCCCACAAACGAGTGGTTGACCAATGTATCCATCTCTCACAGCAATTTGATCGATGGCACCTATTTTACTGGGGGTTTGAAATACTTAAGACAGTTACAGATCACGAATAGTAAGCTTCAAACACTGGATTTCGGTGAATTGGGTGATAACTCATTTCTGGAAAGCCTAGATTTACACGCTAACCAGATACAATACATTCAGAACCGTTGTGTAAACGCATGCACCCTACCGTTTCGTTATGTGAGATTATCGAATAATTTTTTAACCACGATTTCTGCAAAAGACTTACTGCAAATCCCCCAACTTAGACTTGTAGATTTAAAGAACAATCACATAAATGACATTTTCGACAGCATCAACCATAGCACATTGCGGGAGATTGATTTGAGCCGTAATAAACTGAAAAACGTGAGCTTCTGCCGCTGGCAACTTCCAAATCTGTCCAAGCTTTCGTTAGCAAACAACACGCTACGGTTGCTGCCACCGTGCGTAAGTAGGTTGCAAAACCTATCGGCCCTGTCCGTGGCCGGCAACGGGTTAACCGATTTCACCATCGAAAGTATCGCAGGGATGCGAATGCTTCGTCGCTTGGATCTTTCGTGCAACAGAATAACGTCCGTTCTGCTCAGCAGCGCAACGTTTCCACCACATCTGGAGTTTCCTAATGTAAGCTACAATAACCTTACGGCACTAAATCTGGCGCACCTTCCGGTAGATGCGTTGCGAGTGTATGGCACTTCCGGCCCGTTTTCAACCGAACTACCATATGCGATGGAGCCGTTCGTAACCTACGCTCCGTCCAACTGCACATGGCGCACGGTCGTCGACGAAAACGGAGGCGGGTTGTGTTTGATGCTTTCTTATCAGCGTGCTCCATTAGCTGTGGAAGAGTCTCCACGGATTACTGCACACTAAGCTATGGATAAAGTTTTCTTACGGCAAGGAATTCACAATAATTTAGTGATTGCAATAAAAAAACTATTAACCAACGAAAGGAAACGGCTTGTTAAAACAGGCTACAGTCTATGATCATATGAGCTCGTTAAAATGCTAACTCCAGTGAGATTACTACAGCATTGACAGTTTCATACTATCATTATCCAACCGGTGCACCTATATAAAAGTGTCCCGCGTCAATCTGACTGGGCAGTGTGAATCAGTCTATGTACAGTGGATTATCGCTTATGGGAAAATGGCCGATAGAAGTGTTTTACGTACTTGGTGTGTAAGGTATTTATGGCAACAAAAACATGTCATTTTTATACGGACTGGACCCACTAATCGGGCTCTTCTTTCTGGCTATTACTACAGGCTGCTATTGATTGTGAACATAATCACTCCCAGCACACCGCTACAGTTGGATTGTAAGCACGATTGGTGCACAATTCTTGATTCGAAATCCATGCACGATTCGTTCGTGTTTCAATATTTTTCGCCACATGTACTGGAACTAGAATACAAATACCTACAGCTAGAAGCAATCGATAACACGATGCTGGAAAAAATACCACAATCTGTGCGATACCTGAGAATAGACCAATCACCCGCCCTGAAATCGATGAGCTTCCCGCCGGTGCACGTTTTGGAATTTTTTGTTCGCAGCAGTGGTCTCAGAAGAATTGACTTCGAAGTTAACTATTTACTGTCAGTTGTTTCCATTTCGTACAACAATTTGCAAAGCATTCCTCCCACCATTGGCAATTTGCGTGCCTTAGCACACCTGCGCGTAACGAACGGTAAGGTGCGCGCACTTGATTTGGCAGATTTTTGTCATCACGCGTTGCTGTATACGCTAGATCTGCACGCAAACAGGCTACGGTACGTGGTGAACACCGCGACGCAATATTGTGCTCTTTACGAGTCGCTAGTGAATCTTTTGCTATCGCAAAATCTGCTCATGAGCGTCGATTTGAAAATGTTCAGTGCATTCGTTTACCTGGCACATTTGCGTTTGAACCGCAACAGAATAGTATCGCTGGCCAACACATTGTCCCATGCGCGATTGGAGTTCGTGGATGTGACTTTCAATAAGCTGTTCACCATTAGCCTGTGCGGCTGGTATCTTCCAAACATTACCAAAAACATCTTGTTTGATGACAACGCTCTCAGTACGCTGCCAGAGTGCGTAGAAAACTTTTCAACTTTTTCTACCCTTAGTTTAGATGGAAATCATTTTACAAACTTCACCATAGCCAGTGTGGTAGGCATGAAGAACATGGATACGCTTTCTCTTCAGGCAAACAAACTCACTTCCTTCACGATTAAAACAGAGCGATTTCCAATTAAACTGAAAACACTGAATCTTAGGCACAACCAGCTAACAGAGCTGGATTTGTCTTTTGTGCCGGTGCCATCGTTTGAAGTAGACCTCACCGAAAACCTTATATCACACTTCGATCTCAATAACCTATCGCCAAATGTTACCACCGTTGATCTGTCGTCTAATCCGATTGAATGAACAAGCGACTTACAAACGCATGAAGAGTTTGTAATTGCTTGCCGCTAGTTGATGTTGCCTGTTTGTAAGTTGTGCTCAAGTTGTGTAGCTGCATAATAAAACACGGGAGTAAAGTCGTACTACTAAAAGTTGAAACAAAGCACGATTATGTAGTTTTAAATTTGATGTTGGGCTAATAAAGCACTATTTCTGGGACTAACAACACCAACGGGTGTGTCCAGTCAGATCTTTTCCTGTAGTGAGCAAGTAAGCATATGGTAATGCGCCAAGCATTCGAATTCGCCGAAAAAATAGTTCTCAGGATACTCACAGCAAGTTAACAACAATAATTAAATCAAGTCAACGCTTTAGTAGAACACTTAGTTGAGCTATGCAATTTGTAGCACGATTTAGTTATAAAGTTGTGATTTGTATTCCATCCAAATCGGTTAATCTATAACTTCCACGCGTTAGATCTGTTAATGGCCTAATGATAAGCTCGTATGCCGACTCATTCATGGCGAAGAGTTAGGCTGAAGCAATCTAGGTGTTGTGTCGAAGTGTTAAATTGAATGAAGCCAATTTGTTCTACATTTAACGAATACGTGTAAATCGTATACGTCGATGCCATGCACAATGAATGCTGTATGGCGCTAAACCGCTTAACCCACACTAAAGCATTCGTACTATGCGTTAAAAGCTTTATTTACGCATTATTTACGCATGCCAGCTTTGCTAGGGTCTCAAAACTTCCCGACAGAGTGATAGGTTTCATAGCCTTCTTGTACTATCGTTTACCTATCGTACCCATGGTACCCATGGTTACCCCAGCAGCACACTCGGGCTGGACGAACCGCCTACTGAGCGCTGCAGTGAAGGACTATTTGCACGCTTCAATGACAGTGGATATGAACCTATTTATAGAGGATCGTTATCAACAGCGGGTAGCGCGATTATCGGAGTTACAAAATCAGTGCTGTATCATGTTACAACTCAATAAACGGTTCAATGCTTCCACTCAATACCTCGACATCAATCGTTAATCAGTATATGGCACTGTGAGTAGGTTTATCAAACGTCCCGGCTGCGTTTGCGTCTTTTGTTGCGTTGACCGCGCCAACACCACGCTGCCGAATCAGCCTAACCATAATCAACGGGTTTTCCGTGATGGGCAAAATAATCCATATGTTTACGGGTCTTTTGGAGGTAGGCCGTTTTGCGTTGATTATGTCTTGATTCGTACGTACGCTATTTTACTATCTTATCAGTACCTGTTTTACAACATTTTACAGCGATCGTTGATCCTTTTATGGCCGGCGGACTACGGTACGTCAGAATGATGTCACAATTGACGATTTTTTCGTGTTTTGGTAGGATGTCTGGCTGGAATCGGATAGTTCGTATAGCCTATTGTTTCTTGAAATTAATCGTTGTTATGTTGTTCATGAGCATGAAGCTCACCCTTGCATCAGACCTCACATATGAACGAGTAATCTGTGATCAAACGAGTATGTCCACGCTTATCGCTCAAAAAGCTCTCGAAACTAGAAATTAGACCACAGACAACAGCGCCAAATGTATCACCTTGTTGGATTACTAGCTTGCTAAAATTATCAATCCTTAATCCAATGAGGAACTGCCTTTGCGGGAAGATAAAAACAATGACATCACTCTTTCCGATAACGTACTCTGTAATATCGGTGTATGTTGTTATCACCGACAAAACCCACTGGAAACTCCAGCCTAGAATGCGAGTCAGCATAACCGCCGCCTGATACGTCTTCCATGACGTATTTGTTGGTTTGGCGGTTTAATATAAAAGAAGGTAGCTCGTTCGAAACAGTACCTCATTCAGTCTGCGAAGATGAAAACTTTCGTGCTTCTGGTTGCCCTGTGCGCTGTCGCCAGCGCCGAATGGATCGATATCGATTGGTCCAAGGTGCGCCCGATCGAGGACTTCGATCACTACTGGGAGCGTCTGCCGGCCGAGCTGCAGATCTACCGTAATGCGCGTCCGTCGCACCGCGTCACCAACGGACAGGAGGCTACCCCCGGCCAGTTCCCGTACCAGATTGCACTGATCAGCGAGTTCATCATTACGAGCGGCCTGTGCGGAGGCTCCGTCCTGACCAACAACTACATCCTGACCGCTGGTCACTGTGTCGTTGGAACGGCCGGCATCTTGGCCACGGGTGGAACCGCCATCATTGGTGCCCACAACCGCAACGTCCAGGAAGCGACCCAGCAACGCATCCGCTTCTCCGGTCCGGGTGTGATTCCCCATCCGCAGTACACCTCTGCCAACATCCGCAACGACATCGCCGTGGTGCGTCTGGATTCGCCGATCACCTTCAACGATCGCGTCCAGCCCGTCCGTCTGCCAGCCCGCTCGGACACCCGTCAGTTCGGTGGATTCATCGGAACCGTGTCCGGATTCGGCCGTACCTCGGACGCTAGCCAGGATACCTCGGCGGTGGTGATGTTCACGACCAACCCGGTCATGACCAACGCTGACTGCATTGCCCAGTGGAACGCCGTCCTGATCGAACCCCAGAACGTGTGCCTGAGCGGTGAGGGTGGTCGCTCGGCTTGCAACGGTGACTCCGGTGGCCCGCTGGCCGTGCAGGAAGGAGGCAGCCTCCAGATCGGTGTTGTGTCGTTCGGATCGGCTGCCGGCTGCTCGGTCGGTATGCCGTCGGTGTACGCTCGCGTGTCTCACTTCCTCGGATGGATTGAGGCCAACTCGGACTTTGTCGCCAGCGCCTAAGTTTGACTGTTTGAGATAATAGAAGTATAGGTTTACAAATATAATTCGCAGCTGTTATTCAATGCCATTCGAAATGACTAACACCGTTTTGTAGATTTCGTGACACATGACAGGCGCTTAAACCAAATTGGCGATCCTATCCTTCTCAATCTGACTCGATATATGACGCATTTGCTGGTGAATCAAGCGTTCATAAGCCGTTGGTGTATTGCATATCGTATACATTTTGGGCGTGGATTCGCTCAATCAGTCCTGCAGTATGCAATTTGCAAGACAAACGCCCGTTTTGATTGTCCAGTCCGCGTGATGCTTGCCGGCTGGGACGCTAAGACGATAAGGCAACTGTGTGCAACTTTGAAAAGGTCTATCTTATCACCACTAGCTTCTCGTTTTGGCGGCTACTCTATTCGTTTTATCTTCCCAGAACGTAAGGTTATCGGTCGACATTCACACGGGCGGAATAGGTCAGATTAGGGCGCAACAGCTATGAATTACAACCTCCTTTGTCGATTAATCTGTTTCGTCAGCAACTCGATAAGCGTGCCCGAATTCCCACACGCAAACCAACCCTGCAAACATCTCCGTATCATTCGGGCATCACTTTTTACAATCAAATTAAACGTTCAATGTCTAAACTGTCTAAATAGAAGTGTTTGCTTATTATTTCGTATGGTCGTAAGACCGGAGAACAGTGGGACATTTTTCATAATCTAGACCAGAAGGTCCCCTTCCATACTAACTCCTTCCAATCAAATAGACTTTTTTACACGAGTCGTCAAATCTTCGAGAAATCTTGAATACACTCAAGAAACACTTGAAGAGCGAGCGTTCGTGAGTTGGTCTAGTGAACGATCCTGTGCGTACTTTGATATTGTGATATTGGAAGACTTCTTTATTTGTTGAATCCGGAAGATGTATAGAGTTCGCATACAAAAGCCGATCAGCTTCGTTGGAAGGAAGTTACCAATTTTAATTTATACATTCCAACAATTGATGGAGTTGTTCAAGACTCCCGACTTATTGGAAACGCATTATCGGACGTGGAGAACAACAATAAGTACATCCGATTTCGGTCAGCAATAACCTTGCATTCAGTTCAATTCGGTTTTATCGTTTCATAAACTTAAGGCCGGGCAACAAAGTCCGAGTTGGCTTCGATCCATCCCAGGAAGTGGGACACACGGGCGTACACCGACGGCATACCGACCGAGCAGCCGGCAGCCGATCCGAACGACACAATACCGATCTGGAGGCTTCCGCCGTCCTGCACGGTCAGCGGACCACCGGAGTCACCGTTGCACGACGAGCGACCACCATCACCGCTCAGACAGACGTTCTGGGCCTGGATGAGGGCGGTGTTCCAGCGGGCAATGCAGTCAGCGTTGGTCATGACCGGGTTGCTGGTGAACATCACGACGGCCGACGTGGCACCGGTGTTGGTGGTGCGTCCGAATCCGGACACGGTTCCGAGGGCTCCTCCGAACTGGCGCGAGTCCGAGCGGGCTGGCAGACGGGCGGGCTGGATACGATCGGTGAAGGAGATCGGCGAGTTCAGACGGACGACGGCGATGTCGTTGCGGATGTTGGTCGTGGAGTACTGCGGGTGACGAATGATTCCACCGGTGGAGAAACGGATGCGCTGCTGACTCGCTTCCTGCACGTTGCGGTTGTGGGCTCCCATGATGGCGGTACCTCCCGAGGCCAGAGTCGTGGCACCGGACACAACACAGTGAGCAGCGGTCAGGATGAAGTTGTTCGTCAAGACGGAACCTCCGCACAGACCAGTGCCGGTCGCAAACTCGCTGAGCAGCGCGATCTGGTACGGGAACTGACCCGGGGTAGCCTGCTGTCCGTTGGTGATGCGGTGCGACGGACGCAGCTTACGGTAGATCTGCATCTCCGCCGGCAGACGCTCCCAGTAGTGATCGAAGTCCTCGATCGGACGCACCGTGGACCAATCGATATCGATCCATTCCGCGCTGGCGACGGCCAGCAGACCAACTACAAGCAGTACGAAGGTTTTCATCTTGACTTTGAACGATGTGAAGCGACACCACGAGCCGAATGCTTTTATATCCCCAAAAATAAAGCCCATTCCCCTAACGCCCACCCCTATTTGCTTATCTTTATAATTCGGTGGGAAAACAGTATTGAAAGCAGCCGATTAAGATGCCCCGCGGTAATTGACGGATTACACGCGCTGGAGGGGCCGTGCGAAACAGGATGGTAGGTTTACAAATTCGTCTCGGACTTTTTGATAAGATATATGGTTCGGTAGAAAAATCCATCTACGCTCCAGTATTATGCCCGCACACGCCAAACTGATAAGGAGAGCCGAATCGTAGCAGACGGTTTTTTCTGATGCCTTTTGCACAGTGACACGCCGTTCTCAGAATCAGGAAGCAGATTTTCAATTCAATCGCTGCTTTGAAAAGGCATACGTCAATAACATAAAAAGTAGAATAGGGTATATGTTAATTGCTGTCGTGTAATATAACATTAAGTTTCTAAGTATTGAGGTGCTGAGGTTTGAAGCCACTTGTAAAAAGATTTGAAAAACAGCTTATACTAAAGGCGAACACAAGAACAGATTCGTCGAGTTTATAGTCTTGCATATCCAAACACACTATGTTAAGGGTGTTTCTTGTAACGGTAACATCCATTCTTTCAGAGTGGGTAAGAGCTTCTTCCAAGCATCTCATACGGTTTCTTCTGATACACTGCCTCTACCAAACAACAACACTAGTATCAATCAAAGTAAGGTCCAAGTAGCCCTACAATGAACCTAATCGATGAAATCATATTTCCAGGATGAACCAGAAAAGTTTGGAGCGCCAAAATTGAATTGGAGTAGGCTTACTAACGGACGGTAAACTGTTATACAAGGTAGAGTAAATGAGAGCTTTTGAAAAGCTCTCACATCGGATTCTTTCTCTTGCTACATACATTGCTTTGTGTTATCGCGAACCTATGGAAGACCTTAACAAATGGTCTGCAAAAATGTAGAAATTATTTTCGTTACTGAACAATCTTATAGCGTCTTCTTCCTATCAGAATGTCACGTCTGCTGGATGCCTCAACATGTTTCATTAGTCCATCTGGATGTGCATTAGCTTCCTTTCCAAAAGTACAGTGAAGATTAGATACACATAATACGGATTTATCGGTTTGAATATCGTCTAAAGGGTCAAATGAAGGTAGGAGACCGAGAGCAGCACATCACTCGTAATTGTGGAGCTGTATTTGGGCTATAACAGCCGAATCGACCGCATTATGGTAGATCAGCTGTCTCACTTAGTGGGCTTTATCATACAGTAACGCAAAATGAATAAAACACTTATTACACGACGCGTGGGTACAGTTGTATAATGTCAGGATAAATTTTTATTTTCACCATGAGTTTAACCGAAGACGAAAAACAAAAAAAAAGATAGTGTTACAGGTAGAGCGAAACGAAGAGAACGCAACTGGAAAACCAGATTCTTTATGACAATGCAGCGCAAATGGAAGATATAATGCGTTACGCGTATATAAACCGTATATAAACTAAACACATACTTGTGAAGGAAATGAAAAAAAAACGAACCCTAACGGCTAAATGTGAACGTTTGATGAAGGCTCTCTTGCGACCGGCGAGCGGGATGTGTGAGTATGAGTGTCTTGCTCCAACCACCGGCAGTCTCATGTCTTCTGTTAGGTTTTCTTTACACACGGTGCAGTTTTCGCTGCATCTAATCTCTCCCCCGTTGGTGGAGATCGTGATCTCCACCCTTAGGCCGCGCATTCACGATGGCAAATGGATGTCACTTCTCGAAACAGGACCCGGCCGTAGTAGCCAGACGATTAAGCCAGTCCTGCCGAGAGAAAGAGGCGCGCCGACCACAGCTGTTTTATGTTGCTGCCTTCGTTGCACTAGAGTCCGACATTGATTTGGTGGGGTGGTGTCTCGGGTCTACCGGGCCTGTGTTACACGCTTCACGATCCAAGCTGAGGCGCTCCAGAGCAAATCGCGCGAATCGTACGCTCAAACGTTCATCAATGTGTTTTCTTTTCTTCTTATAAACTTTTTTTGCCCTTTTTTATCTCACATTATATAGTGTACGGTTTTTGTAGTTTTTTTTTTGTGTTGTAGTATTTTTTAACTTTTTATATCGATAGGCAGGTGTGTTATGTTTCATTGTATTGCCGGTTCAGCCGATCCCTTCCCGTGTCAGTTCTTGTCGATTCGGTCTGGGTGGCATGCGTGCGTGCGTGCGTTGCGTTGGTGAGTGATTTTGTGCAAGTGTTTTACTTGGCAAACGATTCACAACCGTCTGACGATACTCACTCGCACACACACACACAACGCTTACATGCGCACGTTGCATTATACCATACGACCGTGGGATCGAGTTATGATC
Organism: Anopheles dirus; assembly: GCA_000349145.1. NCBI lineage: Eukaryota > Metazoa > Arthropoda > Insecta > Diptera > Culicidae > Anopheles > Anopheles dirus. Next base: position 504,502 of record KB672490.1, read on the forward strand.
TTGAAGCCTTGGAGCTCTCCACTAGCAGGCTTGTATCTCTTCGAATGCTTCCTTTCTTCGCGATAAGCGACAGAGTACATCGAATACCACACAAACCTTACACAGTGAAGGATCACGGCAGTGAGACAACAAGGGTATCAAAGAACGCGAACGAGATACACGGGAGCTTTTCTTGCTGAACGGGGCAAATGGGGAGTGCGCGTCCCCTTAGCGGCTGAGACCGAACTCTCCGGCCTGGTCTTCGGTGCTGTCACCGTACTGCCAGATGCCCTTGTGCTGCTTGCGGGCCTTCTGCTCTGCGTCCTTGTAGTCCGCAATCTGTTTCGTGGAGCAAACGAGTGTAGGATAGTTACAAATATGCAGATTTCGTTGAAACGGTCAGCCCACTTACCAGCTTGGTCAATCTGCGATCCTTTTTGTTCTTGTCCGCGATCAAGTAACCGTCGGCGATCAAATCCTCACCGATGTCAGCCTTCGTGCTGGGATCGGACAGCGACACGTACTCGGCACCGGAGATGCTGTACGAAGAAAAACGAACAAGGTCATTTGACGGTTGCAGAGAAAATTTATAGAGGACACCGCTGTAGTGCCTGTGGTGAAATGTAAAACCTAATTAAGGCAGCACGCAGTACGCAGATACGCTGCGCGCGCTTTCGAACGTCGGTACGGACGCGAGCGGTTAGCTCGATCCTTTCGTTACTCTCGGCAATAGTCTAGAAGATCTGACGAGTCGAATTGCGAGTCACATCTTTGGCATACTATTGCCGTCACATTTGTTCTAAATCTTTCTCACCGAATAAGGTCTGAAATCTACAAAAAAGCAATGTGCTACCACACACGAAAGCGCACTTACCGGTACTCCACGTTCATGTTGAGCGTTCGGTTCAGCACGTCCTGCGAGAACGCCTTCACCGCCTCGGTACGGTCGTCCGCGTCGGTCGGCAGAAGCAGCAGGGCCGGCGCGTACAGATGCGCGTACGGTTTCTCCGAGATGAACGTAGGCGGGAGCATTGCGAGGCGGGTCGAAGGGACAGTCTGTGGAGTGAAACGCGCGTTAAACACCGTCATCTCTGCGTGAAGCGACTTGGGCTTTCATTGGTTTTGCTGTCCGAGCCGAACACAACTAAATGCTGGAATCGAGTCGACGCAATTGCGCGGTGGGCACTCTCGCAAATCCAAGCATATCGGTTCCATCACCATTGCGGCACCATGCACGCGTGGCCGTGATTGAAACGAAGAAGCGCTAGTAACGAACAGGTAAAAGAATATTACCGTCGCTTTCACGCTCCAACGTCCCGGGTACGACCGGTACTACGTGCCGACGAGGTTATGAGAACCACTCGGGAGGAGATTTGGCGTGCCACAGCAAGAGCGCCTTCATTCAGGGTCCAGGGCTCGGGGGTAGCATGCTCTTGCAAGCTTATGACTCAAGCATTTCTTTTGAAAGTGCAGAAATGGATCTAAGGAGCTTGCTGAAAATCCCTACGGGATAACCTATCTCTTCTTTCTTATCCCCGCACTCACCTCACGGTTGCCGTAGTCGATGTAGAGGATGGACACGTTGCCACCCTTCTCCACCTTCTCGACCTTCGCGCGGTACCACTCGTCATCCTCGCTGAACTTGGCCGCGCAGAGATCGCCACGCTTCGGTGCGTACGAGCCAGTTACCGGAGGCATCGCCTTGAAATCCTGTCGCAGCTTCGTCATCAGCTCCTCCAGCTTGGCACCCTGGTCCGTGTGCTGGGCGTAGAAGTGCAGCTCCGGCGTCACCTCCGTCACGACCACACTTTCGTACTTCACCTTCCGCTCGACCGGCGTGCTCACGTCCGGCGTGTCGTCGATCTCTTCCTTCTCCTCCTCGACGGCCGCCTTCTCGACGTAATCCTTCCAGATGTTCTTGCGCTGCGCCTTCGCGCGCGTTTCCGCATCGCGCAGCGCCCGATAGTAGTCGGACTTCTCCGCCGTGAAGTGAACCTCCGCCAGGCCCTCCTCCACGAGCGCGACCGACAGGTTGACGTTGTGGTCGGTGAACAGCCAGCCGATCACGCTCGTCGCCTGCTTGTCGGTCGTGTCGATCTTGACGCTCACGTCCCGCTGCAGCACCTTCTCGCGAGTGAACTGCAGCGCCTCGTCACCGTACGGTTCCGACTCCTGGGCCGGTGCTCCACCGATTGCCGGACGGGACGACCGGCGGCAGCTGATGCCGGCGAGCAGGAACGTCACGAGGCAGCTCTCCTTCGGACAGTAGAGCCGGAGGCGCGAACCGCTCGCCACGAACTCGACGATCGCTTCGGTGCGCAGGGCACGCTGCCAGGACGGCAGGTAGTGGTGCTTGATGCGGGAATGGTCCGTCGTCAGATCGTTGATGCGGTGCGAGGGGGTTTGCTTCTTCGCGTGCATACCCTTCTGGCCCTTGATCGCTTGCTCCTGGGCGGCGCGCAGTTTGTCGTACTCGGGCGAGCGCTGCTCGTCGTCCTGGCGGTAGTTGATCACTGTTCCAAGACCTCGCTCCAGCATGGCCTCAGCAATGTTCCTGTGGAGGAAGGAAGGAAGAGGTTAAATTAAATTGTTCGCTTAGAACAATATACCACAAAACAGAACAATTGTAGAAATATCTAGATCAAACAGCACCGAAACTGACGTTCACGACTGTTTCGCCTGTGAGAAAGTAAAATTTCAGGCTATGGACGATTTCTTGAAAAATGTTTCACAAAATCTCTTCGAATAAGTTACCCATCCCGAAGGATAAAAACCATTCGATTGAGACCATTGCGATGTATAATTTACCATCATTTGATCTACCACTTCCAAAGGAATGCAAAGAGCGATGTGAGTGGTTAACCTATATATGATGGAATTATTCATTGCACCAGACAGACAGATTGCAGGCGGCCAGACCAGAAAGCAATCCAAAAATACTTACTGATCTTCGAGGCGAACGGTGTAGCAGTACTTCTCGGGGTAGTTGTCACGGGCGGGTGCCACGTAGTCGAGCGTACACGACACGCGCTTGCCGATCAGCTTCTTGCGCAGGAATTCACGTGCCTCGAACATGTAGGGAATGTCATAGAGGGGGCGCGAGTTCTTCGCCCGCGGACCATCGTCCTCCTTCGGGCGCGGCGGACGGATCGACGAGAAGAACACCTTCTTCGTGACGGTGCCGACCTTCACCAGCACCGCGTCCCCGTTGAACACCTCCATCACCGTGCCGACCAGCTCCTTGTCCTTGGTGTTGGCGAGCGCCGCCGGCGGTTTGTAGTCCTTCCACAGGCGCAAGCGGCCCTGCTTCGCCTCACGCTCGGACGCGCGCAGCCGGTCGATGCCTTCCTTCACGTACGGTATGCTCCACTCGACGCACTTCGCGAAGCCGTTGCGCAGCAGCGACTCGGCGATGTTACCCTCCGGGCAGAGGATCGTACCGAGGAAGTTGGTGTTGCTGTTCGACTCCAGCCTGATCTTGACCTCACGCTGCAGCAACCGGCTCTCTACGTGGAAGCGGGCCTCCTCCGCGTACGGCACCTCGGTCGTGTTGTCCGGCTTGCCCTCCGAGTCCAGCTTGAAGCCGGGGCAGCGGATGCCGGACATCATGAGCGTGATGTGCTGGAAGACGCGCGGGTTCGGCATGAGGAAGGCGCGCACGGTCGAACCGTCGCGCACGTGCTCGATGATCGCCTTGATCAGCTGGCCACCGTGCTGGTCGACGAACTGCTTCGGGTTGTCGATGTTCCACACGATGTTCCGCACGTGCTCACCCTCGGACGCATCGTTCCAGAGGCCCTTGCGGGCCCGCCGGGCCGCATCCTCCAGCTCGATCAGGCGGGCATGCTCGGGCGTTTGGCGCACGTTGTCGCGCCGCACCGTCACCAGACCCTCGGACACGATCGACTCGACGATGTTCTCCGAGTTCGGGTCCTTGCCGAGCTTCACGTAGCCGTAGAAGCGGTTCGCGTTCGGGGGCTTCTCCGAGTAGAACCACACCTCCTGGCCGATCAGCCGCTGGCGCAGGTACTCGCGGGACTCCCAGGCGTAGGGTTGATCCTTCGAACCGTCACTGAAACGCAACGCACGCGGCGGGCGCGGACACGCCGGTTAGCATAACCTCACTTCTCGCGCGCGGACACGTGCCCGGCGGCGGTGGCGTCGGCGTGGATACTTACTTCGATCCGTTGGTTGGTCGGCGGGCAAGCTTCGGAGCGACGACGCCAGCGAAGTTGAGCTGCTTCTCCCGAGGCGGTCCATTCACGGGTTTATCGCGCAGGATCAGCGAGTCACCGGAGAGGATCTGATGTAACGGAGATGAGACACTGCGATTAGAGAAACATCCACTTCCGACGCGAGAAAAAAAAGAAAGAATTTTGACATGTCTGCTGCCAATCTGGTTTGACAGCACAGAACGCCACCATCACACAGTGACGCCCAAATTATGGCGATGCTAATGATCTCCAAAGCTAAATATTTATTCACGTGGTGCATTTTTGTCATTTTTTGCCATGGAAAAACAAAGCTAATTTTCCCAACTGATACGAACGCAAATATCGAGTCGAAATGTAAATAAATAAATTAATTACATCCTCACGGCGTTGTCTACTAGCCACAACAGTCCCTAATTATCACTTTATTTTCGTAACATATGGAACGAAAAAAAACGTACACAGCGCAGACGTTGCTTTCACCGTTCGCCCTCCACGTTTTCCTGCTGCCCATCCCATCCCAAGAGACAACACCGCAAAACCTTTCACCAGTGCAGCTGGCGATCGCTGCCGATACGAGCGAGCATAATATTCCACCGTGGCACAACACAGGTGACCCGTGGAGGAAGGAGAGGAGGGCTGAAAGGGGGCTACATAAAATAATGCCAACTTGGCACCCCGACCAATGAGCTGGTAAGAAAGTGTGCGCGTGTGTGCGTGCAGCAGCAGCAGTCGCCGCAGCAGTAGCAGCGGCGTGTCAGAAATATTTCAACTGCGAGAGGAGCGATGAAAATTCCTTCATCGATTTTGGGGAGGATGGGAAAGCACGGTTTTCTCGTCTGTCTGTGCCTTTTTTCATGCTTTTCCGCTGCTTGCAGCGCACTCGGGATGCAATTTTCCGACAGTCTTGTGTTTGTGTTGTGCTACGTGGAGCTGAGTTGCGTGCAGGGGTGTCAATTTCAGTCACATTTTTGCCCCCCTAATCCGATCTCGAGCCCCCTCAATGGACGCAGGGAACTGGAAAAAAAGATACGATACCTGCTTCACGATGCCTTTCTTCAGCACGGGCGGTGGAGCAGGCGTAGCGGCGGCTGCGGCGGCGGGGGCATTAGCACTCATTTTGCGTTCCGTTCGGCGGCTACGGTCCGGGTCGGGGAAACTTTCTGTTTTTCACTACGAGCAAGTTGCACCGACTTTGAAACCGACACTGCAGCGACGAATGGGGAGAGGGAAACCAGTGGAAATGAAAGAAAACTTCTCGTTAAAAACGCGATGCACAATCCCGGAACACGGTGGCGCACACAATCACAACACGGGGCGTTACGTGGAGAGACGATCCCGATGGGAATGGGGGGGTGGCGGCTGCCTCGGGGGGATGAAAGTGACCGAAATACCTTAGCGATCAGAAGGTGTGCGTGTGCGTGGCGATGCTGCCAGCGAGGACTCTGGATTACACGCCAAGAATCGCGGGGAACCGTGGCTACACTACACGACGACGACAACGACAGCAGACGAGACGAACTATGAAACCACCGGATTTATGGTGCACGGGCTCCACGAAGTCACCACATTTGCACCAAAAAGTCGACGAAACACTTTTTTTTTGACCGATCGGCTCCACGTCGCGCGAGTCCAAAAAAAGAGGTTAATTTCCCCTGGCGCATCCGCGGTAGGTTCCACAAGCAGATCGCACACTGACAGTGGGACATCAACAACAACAGCCGGTAGTCATAAGGTTGTTTCTCGTGTTGCTGTGATTCAAGGACCATGAGCCGAATAGTTTAGTGTTTCTTTTGCATTAAAGATGAAAATATCACCAAAAGTTGATGAAATACGCTAGCAACATGGGAAATTTAGCTTTTATAGGATTCTCTTGACAGTTTGCTCTCTGTCTATACGTTTCAGCATGGCAAATTATGACACGGGATCAACTAACCTGGTAGGACTATCATGTGGGGAGATTTTGATAGCACAATTTGACAGAAAAGTGACAACCAATACCGGTCCCAACCAACCAATGTGCCTATCTTGCTGTGTGCCAGAACGAGAGAGCACTGCCCTCCCCTGTGAGCAGAGGTAGTGACGAGTCACCAGCTTTGCCACCAAAAAATCACCGCCAGCATGTACGATACACTGAACTGCATGAGTGTTGGTATGCTGTCGTGTAGGTAGTAGTGATGGGACAAACGGCTCCGGAACCGGCTCCGACCGATTCCGAAAAAAATTGGAGTCTGTTCCGGAGTCGGAGCCTGTTCCGGAGTTGGAGGCGGTTCCGGAGCCGGCTCCGGCTCCGTAGCGCCCATCACTAGTAGGTAGTCTGCCCTACGTATGATAATGTGCGTACTAGGGGTCCACTTGAGTTGCTTAAAGCCGTTTCCAGCACCGCGAATTTGGCAAATAGTACAGTTTAGCTGATTAACAGCTCCCCAATATACCAGATTCTATGCACGATTTTCACATATTTTGCGGAAACTGTCAATAATACGCGTGGAAACGACTTTAGGATGTAATTAATTATGCACAATATAACTAACAAATAACTTTCCTGTTGCCAGTCACAAGATGAACATGAATGAAAACAATAACAAAGATGCTCCGGAGTAGAACAGTTTGGCGCAGCGATTCTGCAGAAACTGTGCTTCGCCCAGCGCCAATCGCGGCGTGAAATTCGCGGTACGTCTGGAAAAGATTTATGATGTGAACTATAAACCTTGGGCTGTCACCAATGTAGAATGACAACATGTGACAAAAAGTTCGAACAAATCAGCCGTTATCTTCCGTTCCTTCCTATTGTTTTAATGAATAAAATATGAAATGTGCCTGTTTTTGTGAATATCGAACAATATTCATAAGTGTTATCCTCTAGAAATGAAGATAGCACCAGATCGTCACGCGCCATGTGATCATCGACTTCCAGCCGGTCTACGATATCGTAGTTCGGACCGAGCACGGATTTTCAGGGAAATCGTTTGAGTTGTCCGTTTAACGCGATTCCGTTCACAAAGTGTAGACGTAAACCATTGCATGGGCCAATTATTATTATTTCTTCACAAACACGATCGACGTCACGACACTGCCCACTTTCCCACCGAACTTAAATGTCGGCGTCGGTATCAGCGTTCGCAGCTGGAACAGCTCGCCGAAACTTTCCACCAGCTCGCTCTCGGTCCAATTGCAGGAGGTGAGCACAAACAGTCCATCGTCCCGCATCATCTTGTGCACGTGGCGGATGTAGTGTGTGCGCATCGTTTTCGCATCATTCGGATGGAGGCTGATGGCATCGTAGGTACCCTTATCGTGCACCACCTTAAACTCCCCCAAAGCCTTGACTTCCGTTTCCGACATCAAATCAACTACTTTGTACTTGATGGGAAGCTCCTGATCCCGGCATATCGTCTTCGAAAGTTCAATTGCTTTGGGCGAATAATCGATGCCGGTCAGATTAGTATAGCCTTCGCGTGCCAGTTCGATCAGCATCATTCCATTGCCACAGCCTGCAAATGCGATGAGTCTCTTGTTTTATGCCAGATCGTAGTAAGCGGTTGTTGTTCAGTACATACCTAAATCAATGATGGCATCATCCTCCTTAATCTCATCTTCCTGCCGTGCGATCCAGGTTATGACGCGATTTTGGCTATCTTCGTCAAACCAGATCTCTCCTACATCGCCGTGATTACGATAGTTCGCTATGTCTCGTGTGTAGCTGTTCTCCCAGAAGTCCTTCGTTCCTAGTTCGGATCCTTCTAGTTCCTCAACCTGTTCACTCATTTTGCTACAATCACACTTGCTGTAAAAACAAATTAACAAACAAAACCACTGGATGAGTCGAAAACAAACTACGAGAAGCAACAGTGGTTTACCGGGATAATAATGTAAACAAACAACTCCGTGCACAAAATGTGCTCTGTTGTTTGTTTTGAAAACAACGTCCGACGTCAAAGCAGCAGGCCATTTTACACGTAGCAATCGACACGTCAAAATGGTTCGATTAAAAAACGACAGAGAGCGTTGCCGTCACAACGGAGAGGATTCGGATCGCCAGAGAGAAGAGCAGAAACGCAATCTATTTATTTCAAAATAAATTGTAACAAATATTTGATAAACTGTGATACCAGAATTTTACTAGGGGGACAGTACGACTATTCGACAAGCCTTGGGTGAATGGAACTGTAATACAAAATTTGTTATACACAACTAACGATTTTGGATGCTTTTTCGTAATTCAGTTATGCGGTGTACTTTCCACAAAATCAAACACTCATTTCGGATAAAGTATGTACAGAAACGCAAACACGCTGGTCTACAACATATCACAAAAGAATATGTTTTATTAAGAAATTTGATATTTGAATTTTCATGTTTCTGCTGCTGCTGCTGTTTGCTGCTGGCCGACTTGTTCGATCTGTGTGTATTAAGGTTCTATTGTTTATGCTACAGTTATTGTATTTCTTTTGTCTATATAATTTATACCCAGTAATGCAAAGAATATCGAAACCGGTCAACGCAATCGCGAAGAGCTGTCGGCTTTGTTTCAGCAAATGAGATGCAGTTGTAAGCAACCCGTAAAATAAACACAATCCTGTAGATTCCCGAACAAAAAAGCTGCGGTGAAGTTTTGGAAAACAAAGGAAGCCCAAAACACACTCAACTGTTGCACATAAAGAACGAAACGGGAACGCAGCACAGAAACAGAAAACACAAACAAACAAATGAAACACTCAAGACGAGCGATAGTGTACGCTTTAAATGGATCGCTTTTCTTACTTTGAACTGTTCTTGTTTTTTTCTTTACTGTTTAATTGTTAAATACTAAGAATATCTGTATAAGTTCCTCTTCCATGTGTTTTTCTGTCTCTGTTGAGATAAGTTGTGTGAGTGTGTGTGTGTTATTTTCTTCGTTAATCTTCTTTCTCTCTCTCTCTCTCTCTCGCTCTTAATTATCCATTGTTTGATTTACCTTTTCGTCTGAGAATGTGTATGTGTGTGGATGTGTTTGTTCGCTTCTGTGTGTGTGTGTATATATATATATTTATCTAATTTATATTGGCCTTTACATTCTGTTCTCCGGTTTTGGCTTTTCGTGCTCTACGTCCGATGTTATTGTGTTATATTGCGTTTTGTTGGTTGGTTTCATTTCCTTTCTATTTCATTGTGATGGTTTTTAACACTCGTTAGTTCCGTTTGGATCGGGGAGCTTTCTAGTTTACCGGTTTAAAAACACTTATGCATTTTGTGTTGCGTTTGCCCACTGCGCCATACCCAACCATTGTAACGGATTGAACTTTTATTATCCTTGTCTCTTGCGAAACAGCACTAATGAACCACCGAGCGGGGTTTTGCAATGTGAATGTGAATGTTTGCTTTTTCTGGCTTTGCTTCTGGAAACTGGAATCTCCTCCTGTTCGGCCCGCAGTCTCAGCCACACTATCAGAATTTCCTTAACATGCTATCAATATTCGGTTTACTTTCGAGTTGAGAACATCAAACATACAAGATAGTACAAGACCACAGCAGTTTTACGGCAATTAGTGACGGCGGAAATGACGACGCACGCTTGTCAGTTTCGCTCTCGGGCGCTCTCCGTTTTGAGGGGGCAAATGTGTGCTAAATCTACGCAAAAATCCCAACGAACAGCAGAGAGCGATGAGCAGTGTGGCGGGAACGAAAACCCGGATGCAGATGGTTATATTCCGCAGGATCGTATCGAATGCAACGGAACTGATTCACTTCTGTTATGTTTATCTACGCGTCGCACAAATGGGGGCCAATGTTTTGATTTGTTTGTTCTGCTCGCTGTCGCTTGTTCTGTTTTAAAAAACGCGCATCTCTCCCTTTTTGCTGCTATGTGGTGAAGAGAATCACACTTTTCCTCAGCAAATTCCTATCCCGCTGTACCAGTCGAGCTGCGCAGAACGTAAATGCGGGGTTCCGTTTTCGATTCGGACCATTCACCACGTGTTGTCGAACGTTTCTACAAGGAACTACGAAGGAGCGTTGAAAATAGTTTATATGTGAGTTTGCTTCTTTTGCGATGTGATGTATTTACGTGTTCCAGCTAGTTTCTCTCGCAACTTGACACGTCCAGCCAAAGGTCTGTGTCGTGTACTTGTGTCGAATGATGAAACTACTTATTTCGTTTTGCTTCTGAATGGTTTTACATCGTCTTGTATTATTTTTTACACAAACACACATACCAGCCACAGTAGCACGAGATGAGAAATGCGTCTTCTGCTTCAAGGTGTTTTACGCCAATTAGCTTCCTTTCTTGCTTTCTTTTTTCTTCTATTTTTAGTATTTCTTTTGTTCTGCGTTTCATTTGATCATTGGCCTTAGCACTTACTGTGACGTGTGGCTGTTCTGAGTGTACGTTTGATTTATCGCCGCTAGTGAACATAAAAAATGCCTTCGCCGTCGCCACCGCCGCCGGTACATACCAGGAAAGAATCATTTCAATTTCATCTGCAGACTCGTGTAGCAATCATCGACGCGGTGTTCATTTACCGAGTATGATCGTCCACGTGGCACGCGGAAAACCGGTGTGGAAAATGACCGATCTTGCTTTGGCACTGAGAAACGCGCCTGAATGTATGCACTGTTGCTAATAAGTAATGTCCGACACGGTAGTCTTCAAATCGTTACGAGGAAACTCTCGTCACTAAATGTATGTGGTGTGAGTGTGAGTCAGTGTGTGAGTGTTTTTTTTTTGTAGCGAATTCCTTCCGTTTGCTCTTCTGCCCGATGCGTGTGTCGTGTTTTTTTTGCAATGATAATGATTAATGCTCTAATGCTGCTTAATAAATAACGCTACCGTTCCCAGCACCGTGCCACGAAGTTTAGACAGAGAGATGGACTGGGATGAGGAGAATACTCGAAAGGTGGTTTGGTGCGGTGACGGAGACGCACCGCAACAGACGTTGTCACTGTGACGAAGAGGATTCAGCTGAGGATCGGCCTGCTGGTTCGCGCACGGGAGGAAAAATAGGTTTCACCAGCGCCGCTGATGCATCGATGAGAGAACTGAGAACTTGGGTAGATTTTAGATGGCTTGCAGGGCTGCATTTACTGGCGGTTTTTGCGGACACCTGTGAAGGGAAAAACGAGAGAGAGAGAGAGTTATTAGTGAGCGAAAAGAATGCTGGGCATAATTGTATAAATACTCTCTTGCATGCCACATCTATGGACGACTAACAGTATGCAATACTTAAAGACTAATTTGTATATACGAACAATATTCTTATTATTGAAGAATTTCAATCCAGCCTGTTTGAATTAAACTTCGGAACTCGTGTGAGAGTCTGTAACGCATTGCATACATGTAGGCGCAAAACCACCCGAGACACAAACCTGCGCCGTGGATGGGGATACTTATGCAATTTTACCAACTTTTGACGTATTTAGTGAAAACAGTGTGTTCGAAATCCGGCGTGAGTATTATTCTGCGAAAAAGCTTGCGTGTGGTGTAAACAACTCAAATAAAACCAAACAGTGATATGGGCGGTGTCTTTTCGTTCATGTTATGAGTTAATGTCAGTCAATGATCTTCACTATGGTCGATCAAATAAAACGTGTTTAGAACATAAAGTTTTTGAAAACACGGTTAACTACCTTAAGACAAATACATTCCATTAAAAACGTGATACAGTAGCAGCGCTTGGTAAAACCCTGTGCCGGTGTGGAAGTGTTTGCGCGGAGACAACCCTAAAGGGACCCACGTTTAGTTGGCTTGGTGCAGAGATAACAATGTGCCTGTGCGGTGTTTTTTTACTCTCCATAGTCAGCCACCTTCAAACCGCGTCAAACCAAACTCGGTTGCTGCTATATTCTCACCGGTACGAAAGTTTCACAAAAAGAACCATCACTTCAAGCAACGAGAGATCAACTGGGGGAAGAACCTAAGATACGGCTGGCTGTTGTCGGGGCTTTTGTCCAGCAGAAGAAGGCAAACCGAATCCCGGCAGGTACCGAAGCTCTCGGGGAAAGGTGTTTGCCCGGGTCCGGACCCGCGAGAACTAGGACGCGTTGCCCGGTTGTTTCTGCTTGTTGTAGAGCTTTAGGAACCGCTTAAGCCGCCGCACTGGAACCGAAAACGGGCACGGTGCGACCGGAGGGTGAAAGTGTAGCAACCAGGGGGCGATAAGATTAAAGGCCAAACCGGTCGTGTCGTTTATTTGGAAATAAAAGAACGAAAAAAAGAGCAGGCCTTGATGGGGAGTGAAATTTGTGGCGGTGTGTGTTTTGTTTGCAGGGTTTCCGTTTTTTTTCCTTGGGGGAAGGATGGTGTTCTTTTGGAGATAGTGAAACAACCCATTTTTCATCGCAACCCCTTCGGGTCAAGCGCGCCTGATGGGATGTTTCGGGTCTGTAAATGAAAGCGCTAAGCATATGTGTGCGGTTGTGTGTGTGCATTACCTTTCTCCTTCTTCTCAGCCTTCGGTGGTTTGTTCTGTTTGTCTTTGGACTTGCCCTGGTTGCAGTTTTTGTTGACCACTCTCGTCGACTGGCAGGTGGCGTCACTGGTCTGCTTCAGGCTGTCCGTGCGGGACATCTGACCGTTGTTGTCGCAGTCGGACCAGGCTCCCTTGTCGTAACGGCAGGCTAGAGTGTTTTTTTATTCGTTTTAAAAAATGAAACAAACAAATAAAAATAATCAGATAAGATCATTGTCGTCAGCGTGGGTTACAGCATGGGAGAGAGAGAACAAAGGTCCATTCAAAATTTGTCACAGCAACAAAAAAAGGGACCACCGTATGGTATCCCCAACCCCGCGAAACAGGATGTTTCGTCGCATCCCTTTGACGTTAAATAGCAAGGATTGTGATTTAACTCGGAACCCTCGTCCAACGCGGACGACAGCATTCTTTTTGTGGCATTTTTGGCCCCGACGGTAACCGCTCCCGCCGGTCCCGGCTTACCTTTTTTGCATTTCTTCTGGATGGTGCGGGTCTGGACGCAGGACGATTCGCCCTTCTTCAGCGAAAGGGTTCGCGAGCGTGTGTTGCTCTTCGAGTCACACTCGGTCCACGGTCCCTTGGTGTAACGGCACTGGGAGTCTAAAAGCAGGGAGAGAAACGAAATATGAGCGTGCAAGCGAGACAAACGGATGTGGGTTTATGTTAATGTCCAGATTGACGTCACCATTAGCTGACTTCGACTGTAACCAATGGCATTGTTAGTAGGTAAGGCAAATGTTAGTAGAATGAAGCGAATAGATATGAATGAAAATGTTAAAAATCACACACACATACTCGGTCACACATAAATGTTACTGCAAACCCATGCCACTGCAAGAGAGAGAGAGAGCGAGAAAGAAATGTCCTTAGATTGTTATAGCACCCTTGAACCGGTCGTTGATCGTGTCGTTATCGTTGTCCCTTGTCAAACGCGTCGTGGTTTTTGGCGAATTTTATGAGTGAAATATTAGGAAAGCGAAGAGCTGTCAGAGCGGGCCTATCGAACTGATGGGGTTGAAATGAAATGAAGACCTTGTAGTGAGAGTCTTATCAAGGAAAAGACCGAAAAATCCCATCGCACCATAACGCCAATGAGAGATATACTAATATATTAATAACTGTCCTCTACCGATTGAATTATTTTGAAGCATCTTTGAACCTTTTTTCATTACGTAGCAATACTCCGGTCACCGTACCGAAAGTATTGTCCAAACAGCGTTTCCAGCTCCAAACATTCCCCGCAAGACAAACAGCGTATCAGCTGGCATCAGGAGCACGGGAAAGCACTTGAGGCAATATGCCACATTTGTAGCACATTTTGTGAATTATTTGCCCACTGTAAGGTAAACCTTCCAACAAGGCTCACCGTTGACCTGGACACGGGTCCGAACGGCCGCTGTGCATGAAAAATGAAAATGGTAATCATGGCTGCACACGCCGGTACGCAGTGGTCATGCCGATGCCGATGCAGCAGCAGCAGGGACGATTTGCGAAAGCAATTTTCATCCCACGGAACGGCGCGCGCAGCACGAGGATCGGTGTGGGGGGGCGTTTTATGCTGCAGTCAGGATTTCCCGGCCACTCGGGATGACCGTTCGCAGGCGGAAGATGATATCGAGTGCGAGGATATTGTTGCAGCAGCATGCAGGTCATCGCCACAGCACACACACAGACCGAGAGCAAAGTGTGCGATGAACGCCGACGCACCGGACGCTAATGTTTGTGAGGTAAACCTAATTTTGATTAAATTCATTCTACCAGTTGGCCCTTTCGGTGTATCGTTCCGGCGGTGCAAAGTGTACATTTGAGGTTGAGCACACTTGGGAGGGGAACGGGACGGTTTTGTACTAATACCGCAAAATACAACGCAAACACATACACACAAACGCGGAGGGAGAGCGAGAAAGCAGACACCAAACCAAACCCAGCGCTCCTGTGGTTTCTGCCGTTTGCGAGTTCGACGGCCAGAACTATGCCCCGTGTCCTTCGGAATTAGCGCCATCGTCCGAAATGGCGTCCGTCTAATTAGTGTCTGAGCCCGGCACCGATCGACCCATGCGCGACGCCTGTCGCTCATCTCCGGACGCGGACGGTTGTGGTTTGTCCTTTCGAGAAGTTCGTTTGTTGAAGCTCCGACAACGGTGTTCTTCGACCAACGACCCCCCGTGGGAGCCCGTGGAGTGTTCGTGCCAGTTTGTGCCGAAAAAGCGAGTTTGTGCGCTTGTCGAATTAGGAGGTAATAAATTAACACGACAACAAGGGTCCACTTCAAACATCCACGGAACCCACCGCGAAAGAAGGCCGGTGGGCTCAAACTCTCTCACAAATTAACATACGACAGATACGCTAATGTACTGGCAGGTGTGTCCACGTGCTTTTTTCAACGTTTCGGCAAAAGGTCGATCAGGTTGACCTCACTTATTGCCACAGTTTTCGAGACTGATAGGACGAAAGCAAATTTGTGTAGGTATTGGAAGGAGGAAAGCTCTTTATACTATTGGTTTCATTTCGATTTTCATGTTCTACTAGCATGTAGGCTTTTAAATCTGTTCGATTTTTACCAAAAAATTGTTATTTTTTGTCATTGAGTTAGATAACTTTAAGTTTAGTTTGAGGTTAGGGCAATATAAATGATATTAAAAGTACCATCTTATCATCGGAAATCATGTCGTGTAAAGAACTTATGCTACAAATTAGGAAGAAAATACGTTATAGCTGATAAGTAAAGTTTAAGTAAAGTATTAATAAAGCGATCAAAGAAAGCAATTAACAAAACTTGAAAGCAAAGTATGTAAGTGATAAAACAAAACATTTTACACATGCCGGAATGGGTAGTCGTTATAGTAACTCACACGACAAACCCAAGAAGATCACACAAAATATTGAAACAAACACTCGTCTACACTCAATCTCACTCCATAGCGATGTGTTAGTGGTTAGGCAAACTTTCACTCCAGGTTAGTGGGCAACGAAGCAGTGCAGCCGTTCCTCCGCATCCTTAAGCGATCACCTCCAAGCCGATAAGAAAATGCACTTACTCGCAGCCGGCTCCGAGCGGGTCGTGTCGGCCGGTTTCACCTTTTTCTGGCCCTTGCGGCCCACCCCGGACTGGGGTGGGTGTTCCTGTTGCTGCTGCTGCTGCTGCTGTTGGTGCTGCTGGTGCGAGCTGTAGGGGGATAGTTTGTCTTTCTTGTGGTTCTTCTTACCGGCGGCCGCGCTGCCTCCGTTCTTGGTGCCGCGCTCGTTGCGGATCAGCACCTCCCGGTCGTCCTCCTGCCAGATCTCCTTCAGGCCGTTGTCGTTGACCGGCACGGCGGCTTCGGCGGCCGCGACCGACTTCTTCGGGTCGTGCGCGCCACCGCTGGCGGCGGCCGGCGTGCAGTACGTTTGCGTCGGGAAGGTGATCAGCGACACCGCCGCGAGGAATGATATTACCAGAATGTTCATCTGGAACGGGTGGGAAGAAAGTGAACGAGACGTGTCATTAGAACCTTGCTTTGGTATTGCGCTCATTGTTGAACGAAGTACACCCATACACCTAGAAGTTTTGCTTCCAAAACACCCTAAGCGATGGGCAGCAATGACGATCGCCCGCTGCCGTACGTTAGGCCACGCAACTCATCATCCTAAGCATGATTGAAGGTCGCGCGCGATAAGTGGGCGGATCGTCGGACCGTTTGAATCTAATTTCCCACCGGACTGGTGGTATGATCTCTACCCGCCACATCAAGAGCCTGGAACCACACCAACCACGGTGCAAACTGAAACAGAATCGCCATCCATCTTCAATGCGACTGAGGGCGACGCGTGAGTTGCAGAACGTGCCCCGTCGCGTGCTCATAAGCGATGGTGCGCCGGTCCCGTGCTGATGATGGATGGAACGAACGGAATGCACAGCTCGAGCCCAGCGAGTGACTCCAGCCCGAACCCGCAACGACATCGGAAGGGGTTGTTGATGTAATAATAAATTCTAATTATTTTTCCCGTCACCTTTATCACGCGCCGTGTAGCGCGTCTTTGTGGCCGCCGTATTGGCACCCGGGCTTTCCCGTACTTTATTAGCTTTCCTGCCCTGCCCGGTGTAGTTTTTACCCCGTGATCCGGGACGCGGCTGAATGTAATTTCCGCCCGCAAACCGCACGTACACGCTCTCCCCCTCTCCCACTACATAACGCCCACCCACCCCCGGGGGATAACCGGGGATAAGTTCTTGGAGCCGTGGCTAGTGAATAATTAAAACTGATTGCCTACGTCGTCCACTCCGGTCGGTCCGGTCCGGTGAAAGCTTAATTTTTCCTCTCATTCGCTCGCGCTGTATTCGAAGCGCCATAAGTGAACGGGACCGGGGGTGGAATGGATTTATAGAGGTGGAAGGAGAGAGAGAGAGAGCGAAAAAAGAAAATTAATAAAAACACTCGTTGGCGTTTCTGAACCGTACAAAGTATTTTGCGCACCCCCACAGACACATGCACCGTCACAATGTGTTCGTGAGCGTGTGGGAAATGTCAATTATATTTAAATTCACCACCACCGCTGTGATGCTGAATTCAGGTGGAGCGTATGCTCTCATTACAGGTAAAGGTGCAGGTGGCATCCATTTTTGCTTCGGTTTCGGTATAGAGTTTCGCGCACGCTACAATGTGTGACCGTCCGATCGATAGTGGCGATTGGCTCGCTCGGAAGGCGTCATAAATCCTGCACAAAACTCATTGGTACCGTCTTGCCTGCCGTCCATCGAGACGATCGAATTTTATGGCCGTCTGGGCGAGCGGGAGTGAAACAAAAATGAGGGGAAAAAAGTAATTTGCGAAACTCAACCCGGGTGTGGATGTGTTTACGGAGAGGATTCTATTTTAAAGATTTTTTTGAAACGATTTTCCATTTCGATGACTTCTCCATTCGTTTGCCTATCTGCTGTTTACCGACGCTCGGTCGCAATTCCAGCGCTCGTGTGCTGATCCATTTATACAAGCGTACGGACGTGTTTTCAGGGCTTTTTATTCGTTTTTCAAAAATCATAACAAACCGTAAAGAACCCAAATAGCTGGGAGAGATCGTCCGCTGCTGCGTAGTTGACCGGGGTAGGTGCGTCTCGTGGGACTCAAAGCACCGTGCCTTGAGTGCCGGCAGACGTGATGGGTGTTGGGCAAAGTAGTGTTCCCGGAATGCACCTTCATTTGATCTATGAATTCAATTACGAAGAAGTAACCTTCCGAGAACGCCCAATGGCGGATAATTTTGATTTGGTTTAAAAAAAAGATTCTCTCGCATCTCGCATCTTCCTCGTAATTGAGTTTGTGGGGAACATGAAGAAGCAAAAAAAAAAGCACACCATTTCCACGCATGATCCCAACCCAATTGGGCATCGCGGCACGTAAAATGGAACCGGCTCGCCCTCGAAGCACGTCACTGGCGTAGCTAAACTAACGCAGAACTTTCTCGCTGCAGTTATTGTGATTTATAATGGGGAAAAAACACGTAACCGGTACGTGTTGGCCTTGGTCACGCTTATGGTTTCTCGCTCCTCAGGCTCATACACCCCGCTGTACATCGTCAAATGGTAAATAACGGCCCGATGGAAGTAGTTCATAGAATTGGAGAATAAGCAGAGCATTAAAGTATTTATTTAGCGAGATGAATGAGAGAGAGAGAGAGAAAGAGAGGCGAGCAGAGGAGATAAAAACGATGTGCTTTATAACAAATGGCTGCCACCGACACAGTGGGAGGCAGTCGATGAAGATGGCTCCGAACGGGCCAGTGAATAATTGCTTTTCTCATGCAAACGGTTGTGTACATTTTTCGCCGAAATGGTTCATCGCTGCGGGTGGGATCTCGTGTCTATACAGCAGGCTTGATAGGTTTAGGCAAAACAAAAAATGATTTAAAGCTCAAACTACCTCAGAGACGCTGGATGCTTTCAGAATATTTTCAACGTTCGCTGTGTCCAGACGAAACAAATAGCTGGGTTAGTTCTTCTGGTTTGTAACATTGGATAACTGCAAGTTGCGTTTTCTAATAGCTTGTTTCTACAATCTGTTCCGTTCGTACCTTGAAGCACTTCGATTACCTAACACGTTGGTGCCAACGGTGGTGCTATAGTGAAGTCTTTGTTTAGCTTTTCGCAAATATTTGCCCGTGCTAGCGCAACATTAAGCCCACGTCGGAGTTAATTGTGCGAAGTTTCCCTCTGACACACGCTCCAGCGTACGAGTTTTCCGAATCGGGCAGCAAATAAAGTTGCCTTACCTAATCAAGCGCGGTAAACTCATAGAAACCAATTTTACGACCCCGAACGCCTCGCTCTACACCCATTGCCGGGCTTCACTGCCTCGACTGGCCTGCATATGAGTCTAAAAGCCAGCATTAGCCGGCTGTTCGACCCTGACCATCAGGAGGGGTGCGAGTTCCGTGCGCGCGCTCGCTAGTGTTCGTCGATGCGGTCGTTGTCTGTCGGTCAGTCGATCGGGGCGCATGCAACGAGGTTCACAGCGCCGCTGTGCAGATATCACTTGGTCACGTCCTTAATTAAATTTCAACAGGCGCCACCCAGGGCAGCCGGCGTGCGGTAATCGACTACCCGGTGCTGATTCCGGGCTTGCCGTGCCCGCGCGTGTGATTTGTTCCGACTCGTTAGCTATCATGATAATCACCACTTGCAATCGTGATTATTTGTGTGCTCGCTCGATCGTTCGCATTCGGAGCGCATCCTTCCAATCACTTGAGCGCACTTCGAACGTCCGGTGTAACGATAGATGCACTGCTCGGACACTAAGCGTCCGACCGACTGAACGCACCTTCATTGAGCGTTTTTTCTAACCATTTGCTCTGGTATTTTAGTAATTGATTTGTGTGATTGACTTGTACAAAGACGTACAGTACGCAGCCAGTTGCTTACTGTGACGTACTGGGCGTCTCCATCGTACTCGAGCGTTGTGGAAATCTTTAAAATGGGAACTGTAAATTGAAGGGAAATGACAGAATTCATGCCCTTTGCCAGCGTATTCGCACGGTGACAAGACACAAGGGTTATGAGCAGGCGATAAAAGCTAATGTAGCGATATTGAGCATTTTGGAAAACTTTCCTCGTTGAATTGGAAGTAATTGAATTGAAACAGCGATAAAGAACGAAACATAACAAAACGTTCCAATCATTTTAGTTCCACCATTTCGAGAAATTGCACTTCAAGTATAGAACACGACCGTCCTCGCTGAAATGAAACTACTAATGCCTATTATGTAGCACCAAAAAAAGCGATAAAGTTCTCAAACTTTTGTACGCTCTCCTCTGCCGGGCATGAACCGATAACTTAAAGGGGCATGGAAGAAATCATCAATTTCGGCCCAGCGGTGCGCTGTGCCAGCCAGCCGATAAGGAAGGTCCCCAGACGTGACCTCGCTCCGGACCGGAAGCGTTTAATTAATAAATCCCCTATAAATCATGGCACTTTTTGCACTTCGCAGCACTTCCCGGTACGATGGTCGATAATGTTGAAATGGTATGAAACACGGTTGTGGAACTTTACCAGCGCCACCGAGCGTAGCATGAGCGCGGGCAGAGGGAGCAAAAAAGGTATCCGAAAACCCGGTCACCCGGGATCCGAACCGAAGCCCTTCTCGCCCAGCGATGCTGCTCCAGTTTTGGGTTTTTGGGCAGATTTTTTGACTTGAATGAATTTCCGTCCCGCCGTTCTCGCTCCGCTTGCTGGGTGTGGGGCGGAAATGTTCGTTCGTGTGCTGCCGTGACCACTTTGCTGGCTTCGGTTCGGTTTGCACAGTTCACATCCGCCTGGTGAACGCAGGTTCGTAAGACGACAACCGCACGGAAGAAGGGCGTAGAATGTGAGTTTGATGAAAAGGATAAAACCCGGTCGGGTTTTTGCTAGTAAGGCTCTTATCCGTATCCGGTCGAGCAGTGGATGGAGAGGGAAAGCTGCGTCTTTTCGGGCCCCTCCCATGTCCGAGTTTGGTTCAGTTTTGGTGGGCCGAATTGAAAATTCGTTTGGCTTTGGACCCCGAATGCAATGAAACGTGAACAGAGAAGCCGAAACGGAAGGTCAACAAGAAATCCCGGAGGTTATCGTGTGTGTGGCGACACACCGGTTGGAATAAATTGGGAAGCTTTCGTGAGCCAGCCCCACGGCCTGGTACGTGGCGAGGGAAAGCCGAGAGTTCGGTGCCAGCGGGCGGCAAAGCGAAATAAAAAAGCGAAGCAGATTTATGCGCAATAAACGGCTCCAGTAAGTGGGAGAACGAGAACTCAGAATGGCCCATCGGAAGCAGCGAAATTGGACGTATTGGAAGCGGATTCCAATGCAAGAGGGTGCACGCGGTAGCAAATGAGAACGGGGGAACCATTGCCCAGATACGCTTCCAGCTGGGCAAAGTTTTATTCATTTTGCTAATATATTTTTCCCACCCGACAGGGGAGAATGATCGTGAATGGGTGTTGGACAAAAAAAGAAGAAAATCTCACACCCATGGAGACGCCTGGTGCGCCTCCTGAGTGGAAAATATTTCACCGATTTCACCTGGGCTCCGACGGGCCCGGGGCAGGGACGTATGTACTTTGATAACACATTCCTAGGGTAAAAGAATAATGGCGATCAAATTAGAAAGTTTCCCCCGAAAACCACAACGTTATGCGAGGTCCGATTTTCACCGGCAGGCACGTTTTCACCTTGACCGAAGACTGGTCAAGAAGACGTAACTATGCTCGAACACACGGGAGATATTTTTTAATACTTTCTTTTACAAAAATGCAATCACGTGCAAGGTATGCTTGTTTTATGAGAATGGTCGTTCAGCTGCAAGGTAGGGTTGTGGCGCATTGCAATAGGAATTACCTTTGTCGCATTCCTGTATTCTGTACGTGATTGTAATGCGGCCGGGAATGAGATATGACGATGGTTGCAACATTCTAGTGGATTTTGATGAGTTATTGGAATGACGGTTGTGATCTGATTAGAATTTTAAAATACCTATTTGTTCTAGAAAATGTATTGTTTTGACTTCTTTTCATTCAGAGTTGAATAGTACGTGATGGTAAAAGGATTGTTAGCAAAGGATTGAAATAGTTTGAGTAATCATTCAAGAGCTACCGCGTGAAAGAAAGATAAAAATCCAATGAAGATCGTCACCGAGTAAAATATGAATCCGTTGATTTTTTCAAATATTATCCTCAATCCGCATGGCTCATAGAATAAGTGAAAAAATGGATCTAATCTAATTCTCGCCGCAAAATAAATCACTAAAATAAATTCCGATTGATTCACTTGGACTGGCGCACCACGCCAGCCAGCCAGACTATAAAATGCACTGTTTAATTGAGTTTCTAGCTGTAACATTCCAGCCCGTTCGGCCACGAAGCGTTCTCCGGTCCGTCCGTCGGCCAGAACATTTAATCCAATCGCTCCGAATCGTTCGCGCACCCAGCAGAACCCGCACAGTCTGTTTACTTTTGCTTGATTGAATTTTAATGCAAACAACTTTCCAGCGAAATCGCACCGGAGGCGCCCGTGGAGGTCGAAGACACGAACCCGGATCGGAATGGATTTGTAAACTCGGACTCGGGTGTCTCGCTAATCCGGCCCGCGCACGGGAGACGGAATGGCGTTTCGCTGTTGCTCTCTCTCTCTCTCTCTTTCTAATTCATAAACGAGACCGAAGTCTGCTCCTCAGCACGCAACCACGCCGTTGATGGCGATGATGATGATTGCCGTTTTGTTATTTTTAATCTACTTTCGTCCCGCTTCCACCGCCCCGTCGGTACACCCGCCGTGGAACGCGCTGGAAAGTCCTGGAGCGGCGAGTGTAAACACATACGATGCCCCCAGCTATCGAGCAGCTAATGTTACAGCATTTCATCGTGTGGCGTGCCAGCGTGTGGCATATGGAAATTGAAATCTTTCTCCAGTGCCAGATGCTACGCCGACGCCAGTGCATTGTGTATTCCCACCCACAGCCCAGCGTGTGTGTGTGCCGATGATGCATTATTGTTGTGCCGTCGCATGAATGCGATGAGCCGATTAAACTGCCCTCGCGTTGGCGTGGGACGCTTTGGGTAAAGAATCGCTCTGGAAGAACTCGGCACCGAAGCCACAGAAAACTCCACGCTGCGGAGATTTTCCACGGGACGGTTGTGCTGCTGAAGCATTTTGTCATTATTATCCTTGGCGTGCGGACGGCACGGGCCCGGGCTGCTACGTGTTTCGCCGCTGTTTATTATGATGGCACAATTCAGTGGCACCCCACCCCCCGATGCTACCGCTCACGAAGCAGCAGTGAAGCAGAGGGTAACGAAAAAAAAAACAACCCCTCCTCAAACACTTTTCACAGGAAGAGCAAATAAATGACTGCGGAAGGGATGGTCTGCAGCGAGACACCGTTGCACCGTTGCACGTTGCATCTTCCGGGCAAGCGAGCGAGCACCGTGCCAGCGCTAAAGTTATCGCAGACGGAACAACAAACTAATCCGGTTTTAACGGAGAGAACATAAATAGGTATTTGCTGTTTCCTGGCTGCACACGCTGAGCGTTGCCGGGTGCATTGTGCCGGTGCCTTTTTCGCAGATTTTTCCCGGATGTTCCACTGTGTGCTGCCCGGATATCATTTATCTCACGGAGGGAAGAACACACGGAAGAAAGAAGGGAAGAAAAACACCAGCCACGTGCACGGCAACAGCAATGGATGCTATTCGCGCGCTGAAATGTGTCCGGCCGTTGTTTGGGCCATATTTCATGCAACCACTTTTCGGGAAAGTGCCCATTTACCAGCGCGCCGGGGAAGCTTAAACGATGCATTAGGCGCGTTGTTAGTCGATTGGATGTGATATGAGGATAACAAGTAATATATTAAAAAAGCACACACACGCTAAGTGGCATTATTAATTGAAATCATTTGTGATGCATTTACTGCAATACCAGCATCTGTTTGAGAAGCGAGAGTTGATTGAGTCAGGTCTCTTGAAAAGAGCTGAATAATGAAGTGTGAGTTTTAATTAGATTGCCCCTCGTGTTGATTGAGGTAGGTGTGCTTATCGCGGCTAATTTGTCGCATAGGTGTAAATTATTAATGTGTAGGGGTGTAAAGGAAAATGTTGTTGAGCTCGTCATGAGCTTAACAGGTTTTTTTTTTATAAATAAAGCATATTAACACATGCAATTGCATCATTTCCTCTATGAAGGCTGTGTTTTATTTTTGCACTAAAAATCGCGTGATGCCATGGCAACGAGGATGGGATCAATTATGCTTTATTCTACACCGAATGAATCGAACTGGTGAAATGGTGGATGCAGTAATGTGCATTTTGCAGCTGTCTCATCGTACAACCGTGCAACGCCCATAAAATCGATTCATGATGGCGGGAAAAGGTGAACGAGATAAAAAAAAGTTCATTCCTCTATATATTGCATTTCATAAGCCGATTCCGAGAGGAAAAAGTGCTCCATTTTGATGACACACTCGCAACGGGGGGAGCTGTAGCGCGGTCGGTGTAATATTTCATCACAACCGTTTCCATATCGCACACGGTGCACACATGACCGCAGCGATGCGCCCGGTATTGCCGCTGACATGTTGCTAATAGGAAATGTATTACAATTCATCCGAGCTGTAACGCGGGCTGACTGGTCACGCTTTCTCGGGCCCCGCACAACCAGGAGCGTTGCACCGAACGGGCCCCGGAAAAGCTCTCCCACGAGGGAGGCCATGCAGCGTCGGCTGCAGCTGATCGGGGATGCCGCCAATTGCACCCTGGACACCGAAAAGCAATTTCTGATACGTCCGGTGCGCGCTGCAGCTTTTCCTGCGCTGACAGACGGAAATGCTCATCGGAAGGGCCAGTCTGTGGTTGTGGTTGTGGCAGCAACCCAGGAAAAAAAGCAAACGAAAACAAAACACACTCAACCCCCAGACACAAACAACACATTTTTGCGCTGAGGGGTAGTAAAGACAGCGGCGCGGGCGAGAAGCAGCCAGATAAACTATCCGGGAAAACGTGTGCACCTTGTTGAAATTGCATCCTTCGATTTCGGTATGTCGGTGTCGAATGAAGGACGGCTTCCTCTCACACGTTCACGTTCACGTGCACCACCGCCGTGGGCGATAGAAACAAACAAGTCGAGCAATGATATAAAACCCAGCTGCTTGGCTCTCCTCGGCTTACGGAGGTATCAAAATTTGATATTATTGGATTTGAATTTTTCATAAATCTCACCACCGGCCAAAGCCCCCGGAGTTAGGACCGGTGCCGGCTCGCGCTTCTTCCCGCATGACCCGCAGAACTTTTAAAATAGCTTTTCATCGCACGATGCCATCGTGTCGGCTGCCGGGCTTGCAATGACGAAAGAGGATTTAAGGACACCGGGGCCCCCTCCCCGCCCACCAACGCGTTCCAATTGATTGCTCTTTCTGCCAAACCATGCTGGTGTCAATTTTCGTGGGAAGGTCGAAAGCTGGCGGCGCCATCTTAGCGTCGAGCGCTTTCTCCCCCTTGATCTTGTTCTTCCTTTCCGGGAGCAGGTTTGCGATAGAGAGAGAGAGAGAGAGAGCCGGGATATGCCGGTTTGATGCTTGGGGGGATGAAAAATGATGTTCTTTTTATTATGTGAAACGCTTCTTTTTCCCACGCCCACCGAATAACCCACTCCCGGGCGCCCGATGCCCGGGACCCGCTGATTGCCCGAGTGTGATTTGGCCCGCCGCGAGGGACGCGTCGGTTCGGAATGGAGGCGGTTTTTTTTTGGGAGAGTTTTCCATTTAAATAAAACACCCACTCCAAACCCTACACGCTCTCTCCCCCCCCCCCGGGGCGAGAGCATTGTGAAGGGTTTCGTTCGAAAGTTTTGCGTTTCGTTTGTGCTGAGGACAAAGCACACACACACACACACACAGCGCGCATGCACAGCTCGAAGAAGCTTCATTTGAAATTCAATTTATTTTGAACCGATTTAGATATGTAGAAATATACGTCTATTTCTTTCGCGCTTGTGGTGGTTGGCGTGCCGGCGGTCGATTGGTTTCGCATCGATTGTGGCCTGGTTCCGATGGATATGTACGATGTTGTTTGCTGTTTGTTTTTTTGTTGGTTTGTTTCTTTGTAGTTGTCATTGTGGGGCAAAGGATGCGACGACGATAGCGAAAATGGTGCGGACTCCGGTGCTCGTTTTAGTGCTGCTCGGGAGCTGGCTCACAATTGGGGCGGAGGTAATGAAGCACCGAGATAGGATGGCGAACGAACAGAACGTCGTGGGTTCTGGGTGGGACGGTAAGCCATTTCGTACCATGGCTGGTGTAAAATGAGGTGCAGATAATTTAACTTTTTTTTTTGCTGTACGTACAATCAGTATTACTTACGCGATGCAGAAGACCCTGCTAACAATGGGTCGTTTTGGTGGCAAATACATATTCAATGAAGTTGCTAATGCAAACTAAAAGGAAAACTACATTTTATATATTATTTGCTATTTATTGAATTACTATTTTAGTGAATTTGAGTTGAAAGCTGTGAAGAGGTCTTTTGCCCGATCTGATCCTGATTTTGATTATTTTTTGAGACTTTACTCGTTTGAGGATCTTAACTATAAATCTGTCAAGTTGAACATGAACAAAGCACAATCTCCGATTCTTTATATGAAAACGAGCCAAATCACCAAATGCTGTCGTAGTTTCGGTATTTGGGTATAAAGTTTCATAAATATGAGGTCTTTAAGATTAGCTGTTGCCGAATTCCAATACAAACGAGTTAAATGTTCCATTATAAATTAGTGCTACAGTCACAGAGCCCAGTCAGCAAATCCCCAACCAATGAAAACATCAATCCGACTCACGTCTCGAGCTGGAAAGTTCTCGGCAAATTCGTTCGTTCTTCGCAAATTAGAAACGCATACAGAGCTAAAATGCCCACGTAGCCCGCTCGTGGTTGGTGTTGATAATGCCCGATGACGGTTATGATTTCATTGGCAGTCTGCCGACCTTCCGTGAAACGGTTCTGGCTGGAACGGTGCCGGTTGGCTAGCGATAGCACGTCGCCATCATCCAATAAAGCGGAGGGACTCAAATAGCCCCGGGTGTGGTTGTAGGAACTGGACCCTTCCGCAAAGCGCACGCGAGTGGGTGTACGAAGGAAAACCGACCCGAACGAAATGGAATGGCCGGAGGCTGTGTCCGTCGCTCCGGTGCCAATCCTGGGGGCGGTGCAATCAGTGTCGGGATGAAAAATGAACCGTATGTCAGTTATAGGCACAGATTATTACAGTCATTTCGATGGCCACGGCCATTACGCAGTCGGCCGACCGCATGCCCCATCGCATTCGCATTAATCCCACGCACGTGCATCTCGTCCCGGCCCCGGAGTGCTGCCGGCCGGTCGGGCGCTGTTAACGGTGGACATAATTCCCATCATTCAATCAAATGGCGCCGAGTAACGAAAAAAAAAAAACGGCATGCTTACAAGCCAGCGCCGGATCGCAAACATAGGCCCCATCTGGGCGGGCAAACAAATGGGCGGGATGAGTGTGCCGCGTGTTTGTGTGGGGAATGCAAAATTCAGCTGTCGTTTGTTTTGATTTGTTTACGCACTATCCCACTCTCTCTCTCTCTCTCTCTCTCTCGCTCTGTCTCTTTCCCTATCTCTCGTTTGAGCAATAAAAATTACGCTGAGCGACCGGGCGCCTCCATCGGGAGGTCGGGATCGGGCATTTTTGGCATTCGGATGCAAGCGTATTCCGCTCGGTGAAGCAGGTTTATGGATGGGGTTTTGTTGTGTAATTGGGTTCGTTTATCTCTTTTACGAGCCGGAAATAAATTGACATGTGAAGCAGCGCTTGCCCGCTTCGGCGATGGCGGTTGTGATGGTGGTGGAGGATCACAAAAGGATGCTGATTTGAATTTGGATTATGAATAGTTTAATATTTCATAATACAAATAGTTGCAGTCATGTGGTGGTAACCGACAGCCTGCTTCCGGTGCAAGAGAGGAGAGAAGGACGCAAAGCAATTATTTTCAAACGTTGTTGAGTTCGTTTGACAACATTCATTTCATAGCAGGGACTTGAGCAGGGAATGTATGTATAAAAACGGTTGATAAAAGAAACAAAATACTTCATCACATGGTTTTGATACAAATAACCTTCGTCGCTTTATTCGCTGAATAAGGTACCATTTTATATATTTCGGTTACGCACACTCTAATTGATATTCTCATTTTATTGTTTATAATTCAACCAATATCGAAAAATCCACCCTCAAATCCAATCAATGTGAGGAAACGGCGATAGCATTAAGTGCCGTGTCATCAAACGGCATCCGATATTTTTCTCGGCAAACAAGAAAATCCTGGAGCTCGTCTCTTCCTCTTAACGAAATGCAAAAAAAAAACGTAAAAAAACGAATACCACCCAGAAAAAGGCAAATGTGCTCACCCAGTACACACACACACACCACCGTGTGCGTGATTGCGATTTAAGCTTCCGATAATTCCATAGCGACACATCCGGAGTGGCGCCACACACAGCGAACCGCACAATAATCATTCGCCAAAGGAGAAGGCCTCCGCATGTCCTTAATGTCGATTGGCAAAACGTTAAACGGATCCTTTACACGCCAAATGGATCGTTCCTTTTTCGGGCCAGCTAAGCAGTACGCAGCAGCAGCAGCTCGAACCGAATTTCGAACACCGTTTCCGGTGTTGGGGCTTTTTTTGTCTCTTCCCGTGCTCTGAGTTATGCATGGGTGTTTGTGTGCTCCGGTACGACAGGCGAGAGACCTGTGTGCGTGTCGTTTCGGCGCGGGCACGAGTCAACTCGACGCGCTCATAAATATTCAATAGGCGCGCACAACCCGATAGCACACAGTACGGCCAATAGACAAATTGCGAGATGAATTCGCCCGAGCAAGAACAATCGAAACATCGAGGATTTTGCGAACTGGCGGGCAATTTGAAGTTGCGCGAATTCTGCGTGCGCTATTTCTGCCGTCGCGCCATTTTGTTCGTCACCTGGAAACGTGCCGATCAGATTCATGCTGCGAGGACTCCTTGCTGGCGCAGGTAATCGTATCGTTTGTCGCTTCGGGCGCTAGCGAATTGGTAACGCCGATGAAATGGCGTCGAAAATGGTTTGGTTCAGAGAAACGGGGGCAGGTTGTCCTTCTTTTTCCCTGCCGGAAGCATAACTTTCAGCTGGAAAGTAAACTTTCGTGCTGTAAGTTGCAATTGCCCGGCTGTTATCATTGGATTACCGGGAGCGTATTTAGGGTGGGCGCGGGTTTTTGTTTTGCTACTTTTGTGCGTTGAGGTGCCAACATTCAACCACAAAATGATCTGAAGTTTGGTTCGATGCCCGGCCTCTTTAATCCAATTCATTACTCCCATCGTGATGCCGACCGGGGGAAAAGTTTTCATCTCGCCCCGCGCTACACGCTTATCGTATGGGGGAGCAAGTGTTCACGAGGATCCGCACACCCACGCACACATCCTGGGAAGAAAGGAAAGCTTTTACCCCGAGCCTGTTCGGTCTCCTTTGTGCCTTGTTTCTTGCATGCCCTTAAGGATGTAGAAATTTTATGCACGTTTCACATATCTATAAATATTTATGGAGAGTCACGACGGGTTGAGGAGACGGAGTGGAAAGTATCATCCATTTCTTGAGCGCTGGATGTGGCATTCAAATATCCGAAGCGAGGGAAGCGTCACATATACATATGCCATCATATTTGTTTTGCGACAAAAAAACACAACAAGGCTTGCAGCAAAAAGGGTAAAACACAAAACGGAACAAGGGCAAATGGAAACACAAATGGAATGTGATGAATCTTGATTCCGTGGTTCGTATCTTCATCATCATCGTCGTCACCATCATCACCATCATTATGAGTAAGATACGAACCGAAGCGAGCGAATCGAAAAATACTTGCGGACAATATTTACCTCGCACGGAGCCTGATTCTGTTCAATTAATTCAATTAAGCCTCCCACCCCACCCGGTTCCAGATTCGTAAACGATCGTGCGAAGTAAATTTGGCAACTTTTTACGCTACACGCCACAATGCCCGGAAGAAAAGGTGGCGATATTCGCTTCCCCGAAATCGAACGCACCAAATTGGTCGTGAAGCTGGGGTGGGCTCGGGTGGGAAAATTTGGGTGTTTTTCTTCTTCCTGTTGCTGGTGGCTTTCGTTTGCTCGGGTAAACGCGCGATCTCGTGCGCGACGTCAAAATCGCGCGGCGGGCGCGTCTCTAATCATTCGAAGTAATTTGATGCGATTTGTTTCGCTTAGTTTTGGTGCTTGTTTTGTTGTTCTTCCGCTCGTTCGTTTTCCTCGTTCCGTTCCAAAGAGGTAATTTACTTTACGTCTGTGTACGCTTTTCGCCGGCGCGTGAAACTTTTTGCACGTGGGCGGTTTTTTTCTTCTGTGGCCTTCCTGTCTGGGGCGCGATTTCGATGATCGAGCTGCGTTTGATGAACCGATCGCATTTTTTGGTGGGCAGGAAAAAGAAAAATATGTTGTGTGCTATTTTCGGGACGAGCGTAAAAGTTGTACGCCATCGGCTCTACCGCTTCCACTTATCCACGTGGTAATGTGTGTTCCGGAGGCGCGCGAAAGGCATCTGATCACTTTGAATACATTGCCACACAAGGGTGAGAAGAATTTGCACTTTTTGCACACTCTACGACCACTTCCTAACGAAAGCGAGACGTACTTCTCCTGCGCGAAAGCAAGCAGCAACACCGTTCGACTAGAGTACAACGATTATGGGGCTCTTTCTTTTCTTTTTTGTTTAGGAGTTAACGTCGATGAGAACCAGAACTTGTTGAGCACACACACCGAGGAAGACTGTTGAGCGTGGTGGCGCTTTTGTGACAGCGACTAATGGGCCCACTACTTGTGCAAAACAGTGGCAAACCTCGGGCCAGAAATCACTCGAAAAATCCTTGACAGATGGATGGAGTGCGCATTAGCATGTGCGGCCCGCAACCGAACCGTCTGCAAGTGGTCGTAGGGACGCATAAAATGGTGGAACAAATCATGCAAATAGTTGGAGGTCGGACTTGGCATTAGTTCTAAGACTTGGATAAGTTTTTTTGCTTAGGAGATGAGACAGTTCTATTTCTGCACATGAAACTGATCATCCAGGCTAAAATGGTTTCTTCAATTACAAATAATTTCGAAAGTTTCACCAAATTCTTCCTAAACGAGCTTTCTTGTCATTTCAAACCTTTTCATCAATCCAACCCTGTTTGAATTTCTACTCGAAATATTCAAAAGCTCGCT
The DNA here is from genome assembly GCA_000349145.1 of Anopheles dirus. Classification (NCBI taxonomy): domain Eukaryota; kingdom Metazoa; phylum Arthropoda; class Insecta; order Diptera; family Culicidae; genus Anopheles; species Anopheles dirus. The sequence goes on from KB672490.1 coordinate 535,409, forward strand.
CAGTTCATACGTGAAGGAAAACACCCTCAAAAGAGCTAGAGTTTTTTGGAAAGGTGTACAGAGAACAATTTTATGTGGCTATTAAATTTACAACTCTAGCTCCGGCACTACCATCACCGCTCCTTGAGCCAGTGTAAGCTGCATAAAATACTCTTGCTTTGCCATCACCACCTCCCGCAAACATCATCCCATCAGCGGTTATAGTAAAAGTTCGAAACTTAAATACCATCGTTTGCAGGCATCTTAAAACCTTCCTTCCCCGGGCAGGATCGGCAGAATCGGTCGTACACCACAACGATCCCAATACAATGGAAGCTCGGCTCGGCATGGAAAATAGCACCCCCGTGCCATAAATATTTATGAGCCGACCACCTCTTCCCTCTCTCTCCCACCAGGCACACCGGGGGGGGGGGGGGGGGGGGTGAAAGCACATTAAAACTATATATAATCTTTTTGCTTCCTTCGCATCGCTTCGCAAAGCTTTTGCCCGGGGAATGGTCTACCGGCGACCACTGGCTGTGCTGTGTTTACCATAATCACGGCTTTGTTTATCTTTGACGCCCGGCCGTTCGGGCAACGGACGCCCCCCCCCCCCTCTCCCTTCGCGATGAATATTAAGCTCGACGGCTGGTGTTCGATTGGAGCATGGGGGAGGGAGAAACGGGAACTGGGCAATGGTTTGGCCGGTTCGATCGGATTCGTCGTCGCTGGAGGAAGAGCCTTTTTTCTACTTTTAATGAGACTCGAGCGGCTCGAGGAGCCGGAGGATTCATTATTACGACCTATATGACAAAGGAATCGTGGGTCGTCGTGGGCGAAGAGTTAAATAACGAGCTGGGAGCTTTTTGTTTCGATAATCACAGCTCAAGTCAACCATTTGTAAGACTTTATTCACACGAAATGAGTGCCGGATTATTACACAATCATTATGCTTGATGAAGGTGTTGGAAATCCCGGCATGTTACGTATAACTTTTCAATCATTTGGAGCGGAATCCGGGAAAAATATTTCTAAGAAGATGAACTTAATCCGTATTTTTCATTAAAAAGAAATACTTTTCCCATTATTTTTTCCATGGCAGTACACACGGGTTTTTCCTGTCTGAGCATAATTAGTCCTTACACATCCCATTCGAAATGACTGTTGCGAAGAATCTGTTGAGTAATGTTTATCTCATGTGCGGTGTAATTAGCATCGCGCACGCAGCCCTCTACCCAACAAGGCCCGTAATTGAGTGCGTGTTTCATTATCAATAGCCACCCCGTCCCGATCTCCATCCACTCCATTCCCAGCGCAGAGCCCATGCATAATAAAAGCTCCAGGCTGGGGGCAAGCTAGCGTGAAATCCGATGGAATTTTAATTCCTCCCACCCACAGGAAGCCTCCCGGAAGACGCTTGGAATGGAAGTTTTGCGAGCAAATTACCCGATGGGCTGGGGCGCACCAAGGAATTGGCGCACGGGGCGCCCGATTTATATTATAAGCCCCAAAATTGCCGTTCTATCTGCGCTGAGGCGCGAAACAGAGTGGGCCATAAGAGGTGGAACAGCAACAAAAAAAAAGCAAGCCGATGGTTGAAATGTAAATGAGGAAACCGGAACGAAACAAAACACACGCACACATGACGCTTGGTGCGAACGTGCGCGGCATAATTGTGAACGTTTGGCACACAAAACCCATGTGAATGAACTGTTCGGCGTGATTTTTATTCGCCAGCGTGTGTTTGTGTGATGTTGGCGCAGGTACTCACGGTGCCATGCACGACCACGACGGCCGGGGAGTAGAAAAATCTCCTCTTTCGAGTGCTTCGGTTCCACTCGCGCGGCGCTATTTATGTGCTCTCAGGCTCCCCCGGAAAGGACCCACTCGTGTGCCCGTGTGGGTGTGGGTGTGGGTCGTGGAGGTTAGTGACACCACTTCAATCGGAAGCCGGCAGGATATTGTCAGGTGTAACCGCTGGCGGTGATGGCAGGGGCACACACACACACACACACGTAAACAGTCTCCCGTCTCCCACTTGTGGACAGTTTTTGTCCTTCCCCGGGTGCTCGATCTTGGGGGTGGCTCTAGACAAAGATCTCGCCGTGATGGTGGCAAACGGAGCACCAGATAAACGCGCACGTGAAGCGCAACAGCAAAAAAAGGCTCCGTGTCTCAAACGGTTCGACCGGTGGGTTGTGGGAGACTAAAGGGGGGGGGGGGGGTGTTTGAACAACACTCAAACCCCACTCAAGCCTTCCCATTTTCCCATTCGCACGAGAGCCACCCAGGCTCCTGTCTGCAGTGTGTGTGTGTGTGCGAGCCTTCAGGCGGGAGACTAGAATAATAACGAATTTTCTTCCACTTGTCGCGTTTTCATACAACAAAGGCTCACAGAGCAGAACGCACGCTGGGGAAGGCATGGGACAAACGGCGGTTGTAATTATTATTCTGCCAAACTGTTACATTTCCTCATCAAAACATCTTTTCTTGTCGATAACTGTCGGATAAAAGATCTAAAACAAGCCATCAATTATAAAGTGCTTACGAATGCCTGTATATGGAATACAAAAGTAGATAAGCTCTATACATTCAAACTTTATAACATAGACTTCAAGGAATGTCAAGAGCAGAAAGCCATTTTATCATTCTTAACCAAAAAATATCTGTTTTTCATTTGTCATATTCATTTGTCGACATTTTTTCATACTTATAATCATAAATTATAATCATAAACATCATTTTAATGAGTGAAAATTCCATTTTTTTTACCATCGCTTTCCCACCGTGGCAGCCACTTCCGCGGCAACCGGTTCCGGGTGGTTATTTTCATGGGTGCTAGAGAAACACAAGCCAAAACCCATGCGACACGCAACACGATCACGGCCGTTGTGATGGTGACGGTGCGTAGCTAATGCGTCATTATCCGAATCCAACCCGGGAAAAGAGAAGCAGAGTACACACAACAATAACAATAAGAACGAGAAGCAAAAAGTAACACACAAACACACCTGCTCGCAAGATTCTTCTTCCGCGGTGTGCTTGTGTGGGTGGTTGCGTGCAGAACATTGCGGGACATTGTGCTGTAAATTGAAATCACCTGTCCTGGCCAACTCCTGGCACCGGAAACCCCGGAGCGAAGCGTCCTCTCTGCGGACGGGCCGGGGAAGGAGTGATTAAATATTTGCTTTGGTACGCTTTAATCAAGGCAGTACATATATTAGACTTGTAAATTGCGCAACGCTGCACTTTCACCCCGGCAAATGTCACCGAGGGGGCTCGCTCTGCTGCTTCCGGGCTGCGGTGCCCTCCCTACCGCCGGGGGATGAATTTTCCGGTGTCTTACACTGACATTACCTCACCTCAGGGCGCACGTGTGACATAGAAGAAGAAGGAGAAGAAGGTGGGCCCAGATTTATGCTTACCTGCGGAAGGGAAAAGATGAAAGAGAGCTCATTTTAATAACTATTAAACTTTTCGTGTCGCTCGTGCTTGTTGTGCATGGCGGGGGAGGAGGTGGGTGGCGGAGGAGGAGGGGGTGGGACACGAAAATTGAGACGCTGCGGTGGAATTATTCATGAACATGTTGTAGAGCGCAGGTGGAGGAGACGCGCTAAATAACTTCTTCAAAAAAGCGAATTATATATGCGCTTGTGTGTGTGTGTGTGGGTATGTGTGAAAGAGAGATTGTGTTTGCGTGTGATGAAACGGATTACAAAGTTTCCCTCCCAGCCGAATGTCATCAGGAAAGGAGAAACTTTATCCTCCGCCCTCTGACACTGTGACGATTCAAACATTTTAAGTACACAAACACACACGCGCGCGCGCGCCGTAAAATCTCGAAACTGAAGTAGTTCAAACATTACAACCTATCTCCGCACGCTGGGGCTCCAGCAGCTCCAGCAGGAGATGATGGCACGGTGGTGGAGGCTGACAATAATTAAATTGAAACTTACCGCAGCGCAATAATTTATATTGTCTCCCAATAAATCACCGTCGAACCGGGAGGTACGATTTTATTGTTCGAAATGTAAATTTTGATCGTATCCCATTTGTTGTGGTTACCGGTGCCCCCCCCCCTCCCCCACCCACTCCCGATATTTGGCCCGATATTTATTGCACTGTTTAATATTGGTTTAACTTTGCGTAATCAATCGGGCTGATTTATCAATCGCGCTCGAGTTGAGTTGCGCTCGACCCGCTGAAACAGTGGACAAAACAAACAAACGCCGGACAAAAGAGACTCGGCGCCACCTCCTCGGTGGTGGATTTTTAATTAATTTCGTGCAATAAACAATAATCGTCGGTTTTCGGTTCTAATGAATCTCATAAATCACCGCTTCAAACGGGTCCCGGGTTCCGGTTTCCGGGTCCCGGTGTTCCCGCGGTAATCTCGCTGCCATCTTTAGCGCCATCCATACATAAATCATGCCCGGTAAAGTTTGGACGGGCTCACCCGGCTCGCGTGAACGTCGCCGCGGCAAAGAAGGCCGAACCCCAAACCGAGGGACGCTGCTTAAATTCAATTAACACATACTTGACAGTAAGAGGCGAACCGGTGGAGCGCGCGGGCTCTATTTTCATTTTCACGGGCTTTTACCGGAAGCGCTCGGCTAAATATGGTTCCGGGGAAGTCCGCACCGTCCCCGCTCGGCGGATCTTTTCATGGGTTCCTTAATTGTATTTATTTTATTACGCGCCTCTGCTAACAGGGCCTCGGTGACGGTGAACCCGACTCACTGGAGAGCAATTTTACCCTCTCTTCCTTTCTCTCTTTCTCTCTGCTCCACCACAAACCACAATAACCGCGCGCCTGTTAAGGGCATGGCCGCTCCTGTTGCTTCGGCTGCGGCCCCGGAAACCGGAAGAAACGCCGTCGAGCCGTCGTCAATTGGCCACACACACACACGCACACACTGATCGATCAGAGTGCTTCCGGTGGCGGGCTCGAGAACATAATCAATAATCGAGTGTTGCGGTTGGGGCACTCGGTTTCGGGATGGTTCATTATACTTTCATGGCACGGCCAGTTCGCCTTCATCGCGCGGTCCGATAACGAATCGCTTTTTCGAGCCGTAAGACGGTGAAGAGACACCCGAGATGGGCCAACAGCACGTACGCACGAGTGGAAGGGCAGACATTGGGGGTGGTGAAGTCTTGGGGGCACCGTGATGGATGCCAATTTGCCACTAATTCTCTGCCGGACCGGAGAATCGCCAAGGTTCGGTCCGGCCGGAGTGAGGAAGGTCGATAAAACATAAAATTGTTTATCATTCGGTTGTGCATTTTTATGATTGGCCCGGGAAGCTTGCGTACGTGCTCTGCATACATACGACCGGGTGGCCACGCTAGACGCATAATTACGCAAAATTTGATTAGGTAAGAAAGAGAACGCTGAAAAAGAGAGACACCACAAATAACACCGTCCACATCCGGACGCGGCAGAAGGATTTGGTAAACACGGAGGGACCGGTTTGTGTCCGGCGTCCTAGCGTTAACGAATCCGCGAATCTCGACTTCCGTTACGGCCCCGACCGACCGGATAAGAATGGCCGGAAGTGTTGCAAGAAAATGGACGCCACAGCGAAATATAAAACGGCACACAATTTCCGCTCCCAAAGCCCACGCTCCGGTTTCCGGAGAGCTTTCGGGGCTTGGAAAACACATCTATAACGTGTTCCAGCTAGTGATACAAACACTGGTGGAGTTCTCGTCACGCGCACAAGCGAGCAGGATGACAAGATTTCGACAGGGAACACACAGCTACGTCGAACCCCGATCGTAACCCTCCCAGCCGGGTGAAGGTAGACGCAGTAGATGTCGCAGCTGTCATACGGGAAGATGATAAATTATTCTTTAAATTGTTTACCTCCATTAACTCTGACAATCGGTTGCGGCACATCCAGCCCCCGTTTTGTGCCGAGGAACAATCTTTTGCTGAATCACAAAATCCGCACGGTTGTTGGTTTATCATCATCGCCGGCGTCGCTCGCTTTCTGGAGCTGTCAAATTCTATCCGATTTACACCGATGAAAGCGCTGAAGGCCTTCAGTTTCGGTAATGGACACGGATCATGGACCGTTCTGAGTGTTTACAGCGAAGAAGCAATGGGAAACGCTAGCTGAAGCGTTAGCTTAAGGTTTAAGTTTTAGTGCCAGGTGTACAAATTGATATTTTTTTCGCTGGAATGGGTTGCATACTTTCAGGCGCTTGTTTGCTTGAGCAACAAAAAGTGAAGAACAGTATATAATACAAAAAATATGACCAATGAGGTAGAGTTTTAAGTAATATGTGCTGGGAATCATATATGTTCTGAAGCAAATACTCCTAAATCACCCCCTTCAAATGTTTATATCCTTATTTATATCAAACATGCGCTGAGGAAGCAAATATGTGCCTAACTAAGACTTGTCTCGATTTATACTCACAACGACAGTCAAGGTCGCCAAAAATCGCATCGAATCCGCCACGCATTTCAATCACAATCCGAGCAATTTGTCGGATTTTGCATATTCGCACATCGCGGCCGTTATGCGCGCTGCATATCTAATTTTTACGACGCGCGTCACCTTCCACTCGACGAATCTCGAAAGCGCACGTAAAAGGTGTTAATGCGCCGATCTTTTGTCCTACAAATTCCTGTGGCAGAAGAAGGAAAAAAACACACACACCGTGAAGAAACCGATCATAAATGCGCCATGTTTACAGAGGGCGCGTAACCCGTCCGGTCCCCTCCCTCTCGGTCGCCAGACGGTTTTATTGTGCTGGGTCGTAAAAATTTTCGATTCCGGCCCGGGCGCTAATGGGTGTGCCGGTCGGACCAGCCAAGGCCACAGCGCTGGTGAACTGCGCCGAGAAGCGCAAATCGAGGAGCGACGGTGCCGATTTCGCCATATTTTTATGACGCACTTTCTTCCACCAGAGCAGAGGGGTGGGCGCCATTTTCCAGATTATGCCGTTTTCCGCTCGCACGCATCGCTGGGCAGGCGCAAATCCTGTGGCCGCGGCGTGATGGCTGACGCGGTTAACAAACGGCGAAGGGGAGTGCAAAAACCCGCGGAGGAAAAGTGGGCCAAATACCGTAACGGTTCATTAGTCTCCCGACAGCCGAGCGGCGTCCCTCGAGGAGCCGGTTTTTCTCCAGAGCCCACTGGAACGGGGTTTTCCAGTTCCAGGCGTACCGGTTGTACGCTCCAGATTTCCAGCCATTTCGCCGGCACGGCCAGTTTCCCCGGAACGACCATATTTCCGTCGAACAATACAAACATCACGCCGGAATCGCTCCGGAGTCGACCGGAGGTGGGTTTTTTCGGCTTGTTGTTGTTGGTGTTCGTTAAGCTTGAAAATCAAAATTGGCAGCGCACAGCCGGATCGTCCCGCCGGAATCGGACGTGCGGTTTTTTGTTCGCTCGTGTGCGAAACACGCAATCAACTTTACCGAGTTGTTTTTTGTTCGTTTCCGAGAACATGCCCGTGAGCCGGAGTAGCACGAAGAAGTCGCACGATGTCGGGATATCTTACATCGCCGGGCCGGGCTTGCGTAGCTACCGTCAGCCTTTGCCGGAATGAGTGCTGGCGTTTGCTTGCGTCCATCGAGTGCCCGTGCGATGGACGAGAATTTGTCACACTCGTGCTGAAGTATATTTTACCGGCTTAATATTTTTTGCCTGCATGCTTGGTCGTCTTTGCCGTTGCGTCCTGCGGCAGGACTTAGTCGGGCCGGAATGTTGCGGACCGTGTTGTCGAGTCCCCTGGCAGAGATTTATTTAGCAGAAGAAATGATTTATGGTATCGGAGAGCTCCCGGACCCGGGTGCGTCCTTGGGAGGGTTTCGTTTTACTTGTATCTTGAGATGCTGCTGCTCAGCGCTTCCGACCGCAATGCCTCATACTTCGCTTCTTCCCACCTCTCCGTCCGCAGGCAGAAGTCATTGTCAGTGATCTCGTCCAAAAAGGTTAGCCAATGTCGACTTTCGTCGATAGGGCGTGCGCAAGACAAATGGTCAACAATTTTATGGTCCAACCGGGGCACGACCACACGGTGCCGGTGTGGAGAGCAGGTCCCACGGGTCGATTCGTCTGGCAGCTGGACAGCAGATATCGAAGCGTACCGGGGCCCAACAGCCACCATCGTTAGGGCAATTGTTTGGCATCGTTTTCCAATCAACGTGCGCTGCCGGTTGTGTAATCTCGCCGGGCGAACGTTTGCAGCATCGCTCCGCTTGACGAGCAGACCGACGAGATGGACATATCTGAAGTAATGAAACAATGATGCATAATTGGACGCTCATTGCAAGATTCGTTCGGCTCGGCTATGGCACCAGAAGGCTCCACAAGATTGCAGATGGTTTCAGTTACAATAACCTCTTTTCAAGTGATACCTTTAATTACGTGCTTTCCTCCACTCCAAGGACTTGCTCTATCCAACACGATTCCTGCCGGGTGAGATCATCCTGCGGGCGACAATGTCGGCTCTGCATTTTTACACGTCCGTCTACCGGTCTGTCGTCCTGCTTTCCATGTCGGCCATGCTAAATCGTTGCGACATCCCGCACATTTGACCACGGGGAGCCATATCCGGGAGTGCCCCGGGAGTGATGTCTTTTAAAAGGCATCCACCATTTAACATCCGTCGGGGTAAGCGAACCGGAAACTTTTAATGAACACCACCCCACGGCCTCCCTACATGGGTTCCAGGCCTCCAACGGGAAGGAGCGATGAAAAGCGTGACATTTTATTCGCATATATATTTATAGAGCACTCTTCGGCGGCTTTCCGTATCCGTGTCTGCCACGAGGCAGCTTTTAATCAACAACACACACACACACACGGTGCCACGCTGTGAGAGCGCAAAACGATCAACTCCTTCGGGATGGATGGATGTTCATTTTTTGTTTTTCTTTCTCTTCGTTATGTGTTGTGAGTGTTGTGCTTGGAGATGAAAAATCCATAAGCATGTCAAACCATTCCAATTCCAATTTATTGCCACTTGAGCGAACAAACCCGACTGCGAACGCCACCAGCATTAGTCGCGTTCCCATTCATCTTTCTGCCACTTACGACATCAATCCATCTCTGCAGCGTTGGATTCGGAACACCGACTCCCTTACGCACGGTTGACAGTTCGATCGTTCCACGCGGGCATGGGAAGGCTCGGTGGCGAAAGAAAAAGCTCGCGCTGCAGCGAAGCAACAAGGGGCGAACACAACGATAGCAATATCGCCCCAAGCAGTCGGGGCAGGTGCGCTCCACACCGTCTGCTCGTTTCTGTTCTCCCCGGAGGGGGGACAATAGCCTCCCGGCAGTGTTTTCGGCATAGATTTTCCACGCCACGGCGCTCCAAAATGCCTCGAAATGCGCGGTGAGGCATTAAAAACGCTTGCTGCTTCAGTTGGGGTGGGGGAGTGGGGGTGGGAGGAAAAGATAAAAAAGTTTTCACCGCCTCCCAACACCCCCCCCCCCCCAATTGACGCGCAAAGGAGCCATCCTATCCCGAACCGGAAGTTTCAATCCTTTTGTTTCGCCAGCCCATCGGTTCGATAGCAACAAACGAAAAGCGGCCCAGCTGCGCCGTTCGGTTGAGTTGTTGAGGTGTGTGTGTGTTCGGCAACAAACAAGCAGCCCGGGCACCGAAAGCTCTCAACCATGGCGGAAATGATGAATGATGTATGGCTGGGTGCGTCGGTGTGTAAGCACGCCCGAAACAATGTAGCAACGATGTCTTGTAGCGTGTTGCGTGTTGTTGTTTGTTTCTTCTTTCAAATGTCAACTCCGCAGCTCCCTCCATCGCTCCCGTGCGGGGTGCGGCGTGCTTTGTTTTGTGCGAAAGGAAGCGAAAAGAGTTTTATTTAGCACACCTACTTCCACCACGCTTCCCTGGAAAGTTTGATGCGCCAGCGAAATAATAATCCGCTGTAGAAGTGCCGCTTAATAACTCTGCCAGCCGGCAGGATTCGTTTGCCGGGATGGGTGTATGTGTATGCGAGTCGACACGGGAAGCAATTCCGCCTCGATGGAGCGCCGTAAAAGGTGAGACACTGTCAATTGTCTATTTGAATGTGCTGACGAGGGTGGGTCGAGGGAAGGCGAACAATATGCTTGTTCGTGCCTGGCTTGTCGTTTGGTTGTGCTGAAAGCACGTTTATTGTGTGTCAGGAAATTATGTCCCTTAAGGATTAGCAGTGACTTTTTCTCGTATTTCTTGTGTTGCGAATACGAGGAAGGAAAAAAAATTGTGCGACGTAGTTGTGAAAAGAGGGAGAGCTGCAATTGCGCAATAAATATTCCTTCGTGTGCAGGAATAGAACGTTGGCGAATAGGACAATGTTGAAAAATGTTCATCTTGCATAATTCTTGAAGAGAACAAACTTTTTTAGTTGAACGTAAGTGATCCCGAGAGTAGGTGATTGTATAGAGTCATGAGTAGGTGCACGACATAAGACACTACAAGTCTTGAGCTGGAGTCTTGTTTGAATCGGATTCATCTCATCAAGTACTGGTTTGACCCTGACTGAATGTAGGTGGAGATAACTGGATACTGGTTGTTCCTCTTGATTCTGAGGAATCCTTGAACCTAGATGGGTAAATCTTTTCGTCAAGTTCGTCATGCGTTCTTTAGAACTCGGGCGGTATTTATCAATCCCTTCACTGCCACACCCACTCATCGCCATCGCCGTTGAGCGGAAATGAAACATGTTTTCTGCGTACCTGGGAGTTTCTTCCACGAAGACATCAGTCACCCACACACTCACAACCGCTGCAAGCCTGTCTTCAACGCTAGCAATTGACGAGTCTCAAGGCGAATGCGAAAAAAAAACGGAGCTGCGAGGAAATTGTCACCAGCACCAGAATTATTGGCAAACAACCAACCCGTTCGTCGGTCGGTTTGCACGTGCCAAACATCCGGCAAAGCCGAAGACACGGTGCGGCCGGCAACTCGGCACGCTGTGTCGCCCGGTCCGCTATCTTTCCTCTCCGTTTGCGAGGAATTTTAAGACATTCTGTCGACAGCAGGTTTACGGTAGCTGACGAGGGTTTTATGAGCGGAATCATGCAAAGGATCAGCGCACAAATCGGGCCCGGTGTGACCGGAGCGAGCAGATCAGGCGCTGCCGTAAGGCGCTACCGCCGGTGCTGTCATCGTTGGATTCGGCCGTAGCCATTGTTCTTTCCTGGGGTGCCCTACGCCGTCGGAAGAAAAGACACTTTCCCACAAAAGACGTCAGGGAACAGGCAGGGCTTCACATCCGGTGCTTCGCAGCCGGAACACAATGAGGGCGTCCTTTCTTTTATGATCGGCGTAAGGTAGGTGAATGCGCGTACAAACCCCCCGGATTGACACAATTCGGTAGGTATAATTAACTTTCAGGTGACGAAGGGCGACCGTGAACCAGGCTGAACCAGGCGCAGCGTCGTGGACACGTAGTGCGGAACAGGACATGCGTTTGGCAGGCTTTATTTTGCTTCCGTTCTTTGAGTCACTCAAATGATAGCACGTGGCATCCGCTTGCCTACATTTAGGGGCAATTGATGATTGGATTGCAATGTCGATTGATTTTCGCAAAAATTTGAACAGGCATTTCCATTCTGTTTCGGTTCGTTTCGGTGAGGCAAGCCCGAAGCCTCCGGGGGCTCCCGAGGTGACGCTGGTGTGAGATTGTTTCCAGGAAGGTTGAGACGTTGGGTAGATTGCTCTTAGTGCTGCTACGATAAAAGACAGAGTTTTGCGCTTCTATCCTAGGGTTCTTGGAAATCTAGACCGTTTAGTAGGCTTCAACGTTACGTAGGTATTAAACCGAAATTTAACCAATTGCTCACACACTTGTAGCATGTTTCTACTCCTCACGAGATGCCTATTATATTTTGCCTGCATCATTCTTGTTGTAATTGGACTAACGAAAACTCCTTTTTGATGGCAAAAATCATTCTAAACATGCTTGAAGGGAAAGGCCCGTGAGGTGAAATTTATTCAGTTCTCTTGAGATTCTTTCCCACCCGGAACCCAACATCTATCATCGGTGGGCTGCCGGTGGGAGGCTGATTTTTTATTAAATCATTCAAAGCGCACGGCCCCCGCCGTTGATTGGATGGACCACCTGCTGAAAGGGTCGCCCTTTCGCTGTCAATGGAAATTTCTGCCCATTGATCGATGCTGTCAGCAAAAAATAAAACGGGAAAAGACGAGGCAAAAGGTTTCCTTTACCTTTACCATCATGTCCATCAGTCATTCGATAAAGGCGGTGTGTAGCGCACGGCATAGGCGATCGAATTAGGGAAACATATATTCACCATTTATTTTTATTGTCCGGACGGCCGCTCCGGCAGGCTTTCGGACGTGGCGGTGGTGGCTGTCTATCAGACCGCCGGGGTCGACTTTTCGATCGTTTGATTAGCTATTTATGATGCGCAAAATGATGGCGAGCGGAAACACAGCTACAGGCTATATCGGTAATGAGGCGCTCTTTCTTTAGCCCACGGAACCGAAGCTACCGAGCTAAACTGAAGACGTAGCCAGCAAACCGAGAAGCGAAAACCTTTGCAAGCAAATCCGGGCCTCAACTTCAAGCTGCTGACCTAATTTAGCCCTGGGCTAAATTCATTTCGCGCCCATCCCACTCGAGATCGAGATAATGAGCCACCGCCACCTCCGTTTGCAAAGCACCGTTGGCAAAGCGCGGAGTTCAGTAATTTTGTCGACTACATCCGTTCGTCTTGGCAAAATATTATTCCTCTCCAGATCTCGAGGCTGGCCCGCCGATCGGTTTCGTGTTCCCGGGAGGGGCGAAAAGGAACCTCGTGCCGGCGCTGGCAAAAGCGTGCGAGAGTAAATAAACAGGATGGCCGAAACCAGCACCAACAGCAACGGCAAGCAAAGGAAGGAAAAACACGCTCACGAGGAAAAGAAAATACTTCTCTCACCCTCGCAAGAAACAGCGCCGGACTGACAGGCTGGTAATTAACTGAATTTTCCCAGATCGTTAAGTTTTTCCCCCAATTCGAGCCATCCCGCTGTGCGGTGGGCCGGGAAGGTGGTTCCATCTGGGCATTCAGCGCCCCACAACGTGTGCTTTGCGAGCGCGTGGTCCAACAGTTTTGCATGTACGACCGGCGTTTGTGCGTGCGGATACATCTTTTTTTGCATCGCGAAGTGAAGTAACGAATGGGCGAATAAAAAAATAAACATCAAGAGCACGGGATGTTCTGGAAACTTCTTACGGCGTGCTTATCGCGAGTATGGTCGCGTATTCGATCCGAAGAAGAAAAAAGAAAAGCAGAAACATTCCGTGCCACAATGCGAGAAGAGCAACTTCTCACGCGAGTGAAAATGATCCGAAAATTACATCATCAGCTCGTCTTTCTTCTGCTTGAGCTTCATTCGGTGCGCATGGAATGGCGCTGTTGATGATGGCATTAGAGTACTGGATTCCGGAAAGCGAAAAGGGTCGGATGGGGACCCGCTTTTCCCTTAAGAAAGGGGTTTTCCATCTCCACAGCTCATCATCCAAACGGACGGCTTTATGAAGCAACCGAGCTCATTCGAACCACTGCAATAAAGAGCGAGCAAGAGAGAGTGAGAGGCTGCCGGCGTGGCGAGAAAGAAACATAAAAAAGCCACAAAAAGAAAGCAGCAAACACCACAAAGCAGACAGAGCAGCCCCACCCAGGTTCGGTTTCGGTTTCGGCAACAACCAACACGGATAGGCCGGGAGCCGAACAGCGCGGCCACCTCCACCGGGCGCCGGATAAAGTTGATGGCTTTCCGTCCGGGAAACCGGAGTAACCTTGCGGGCGTTTGTTTGCTGGGCGTACCCCACTTTGGGGAGCTGTATCGCTTCGCTTTGGCTGATTTGTCGTACTGCGCCGTGCGACATTTGTGGCCGCACTTTTCTCCGGCGAATTTTGATACACTGACTTCGGCCCCGTGTGGACGGAGGCGCGCGCGCGAGGGAAGCTAATAAAATTGCCCCACCGAACATGCTCTCTGATTTTAAGTCGTAAAGTTAGCATCGAGTTTATCTGGCGTGCGAGGCGTGCGAGAGCGAGGGCAAGAAACTTTTGCTATTACAAATTCTTTGCTAGTGTTGAAGGGCCAATAAAAATACTCATATATGCTCGTTATTGCGTACATGCCATTACTTGCTTGCGAGAGTTTGTGTATATGTGTGATGGAGGCTGGTTCTGTAGGTTAAATCAACATGGGAGCAGCCTGCGTGACTTGGACTGACGATATGATGATTCCAGGGATTCAAATAAGTTTCTACTGACGCTAGACATACTTTCTGATATATAAGACATACCTTATTCAATTGTGTATAACTTTAATACGTCATCTGGTTGAATTATGTTATTTTAATATCTACAGTGTACTTTTAACTAATTTAATGGAAGTAATCAGATATTTGTCTTCGTCTTAATGTTGAAGAGTCGAAATCATCTACCTGTCTAATTGTCTAACAGTTAATTTATAAAAGCTCACTGAGCAATCTTACCATTCATTGCTAAACAAATACATTCTTCGCTCTATAAAAAAGAAGCAATTGCACGATGGCATGCAAGCAATTGAAATAATATCGCCAGCAATCGAGCGAAAGCTGCCCCATGCCATCGATTCCACCGATCGAGAGTGAATTGAAAGCAAATGTCTGCCGATAAAGGAGGTACTCAGTAAGACATTACCGTGATGGGGACACTGCTCCAAACTTTACTCTTACGTCCGCACCGATCGATACCCAACTCAACCCCTCCACAGCGGAGAAACAAACGAAATACCCAAAGCTATTAGTTTTCCAAATCAAATTATCCCTCATCATTGCGATGCCGTTCGATGTTCCAATATTTAACTCTCATGCCCATGCCGTCCCCTCGCGTTTGCCCGTCGCGTTCACGCGTATCTGTTACTAATTGCTTTCCCCGGCAAAGTTGTCCCTTGTCTGGGCGCGCGCCCGCCCGAGTGTCACCTCCCGCGGGATTCCGCTCAACCGAAATTGACTTTTCATTTCATACCCCCCGCCGGGCGCCGGCCGCGACGAAAAAGAATGGCGATATTGCTTTCCCCGGCGTCGCACACATTCGCAAAGTGAGGGAATTTTGTGTCGCTTTTTTTTTGCCCCAGCTTTCCGTTGGTTTCGATGGTGCAAAATAAAATGGAAAATCAAAACTTTCTGGAAGCGGGATCCTTCGGGAAAGTGGAAAACAATTTAAATTCGATAATACTGCTGCTTGAGTTTTCTTTCGCTGTATACACGCGCTTAGGAAGGTGGGGAAAATGTGGGTTTGCCAACGCCGGCTGCGATAGAGCCATTCCACTTTCGGCTGTCATCCGAACTGTCATCGGGTGACATTTGAGCATGGGCGCGATCTTGGCAGCTTCAGTCATAATTTTGCTCGTTTCTGAAAACCATTCGTTCCCATGGCAAATGCTTCGTTGAGGGCAAGTATACGAACGTTGTCTCATCGTACTAGAGGAAACATGACATAGTGACTATGAAATTAGATTATATAGTTAAAGTAAAAGACCTTGATTATCCTTTTTATACTTTTTATGTTTGGAACTAAGTGTTTGAGTTAGGATAAAAAACAGTCATAGCATATTGAGGTAATATGTTATACTAAGCCCAATGTGCTAGTTCAGTTTTCCACAGAAGAAACGACGGTAACGTTCGTCTGTAAGCAAACAAAACAAAAATCAAATCCAAGAAAGAACATCGTGCGCTAGACTGATGCAAGTGACGAAAACTAGCACACTTACGTTACAGAATCGAACGACACGCTCGTGGGTCGCGTCTGCGATTTATTTATTTTAATATTGGTGCCACTTTCGCGTTTCCATCCGGATCGTTGGATCGTTCGGAAATTTTCCAATTGGCAGTCGAATCGGCGCGGCGAGGTTGAGCACAGTTTTGCGCTTCATTGCGCACGGTGCAGGCAGCTGTTGGGTCGTTTCACCCAAACGATGCAAGCTTAGGATGCACGCCAGAACGACACGAGTGCCGGGCGTTTAGGGAGTTGGCCAAGTTCTCTGCCCAAGTCGGTGTCGGCGCGGTGTAATGGATACATTCCTGCAACAGACTGACAGTTTGAGAACCAATTCTTGTGCTCCGTTTGCGCCTTCTTCTAGGCCCTATGGAGCCGGTCTTTCCATCGGCTATCGTCCAGCGATCAGTCCGCGAGTCCTGATGATTCATCAAACGAATGCCATCCATTCAGGCTCGACTGACGCTTCGAACAAACCGGTTCCTTTTTCACACCAATCCCCAAATCGCTCGTGGTGAACGCTGCAAATTGAATTCCGTGCGTTTGCCGGCAGAATAATCGATGCACGATGCCTAAGCACCGACAATGAGCCGCGTTTTTCAATTTGGCAACGTGCCCAAATCGGGTTGTCACGTAATGCGATACCCTTTCGGACTCTTCCGCCGATAGGCGATCCGGAGCTGACCGGCGTCGGGGAAGAATTTAATTTTTGAATAATTATTAGATTTTCATTATTTATGCCTTCGCCGCTGCAAGCCGCGGCAAATCGACGAACGATCGGATGCGAGCGTTTTGCGAGATCGCGACCGAAGCGGAAAAGGGGTTTTTGACGGATTTTGACGCTGGCAAGCGCACCCGGTACCGGGGGCCGGCAGTCGGTGAACCATAATGTATTCCAAACTCGCCCATCCTCCCGATGCGGTTGAGCAAAATTGTGGATCGTTTCCACCGTGCACAGCAACAAATTATCTTCTTCCATACATTGTTGAGTCTTTTTTCGGGTGATGATGGATATTTCGTTTCGCCTGACGTCAATTTGTACCGACATTTTGTGCACGCCCTGTTCGAATGCAACGCCCGCACGGAGCTGGATTATTGCTTAAAGAGTCAAAAAAGGAAGCGGAGAGCGAATAATTTCCCATGCCCCGTGCACCCTTGTAAGCAGGAACGGATTTTAGTTCCACCGGTTTGGTTTTGCTTAGTCAGAGATCAATTTATCTCGATCGAAATTCCGTTCCCCGAGCCGTCCGGCAGTTGGAATCGTGCCCGGATGCGCCGGTGGCACGACCGTGTTGTAAATATAGGCGAAATCAAGTTTTAATGTTTTAATTTATGAGGATCTGCTGCGGAAAGCAATTTAATTTGTGATGATGTGTGGAGTCAACAAAGTTAGCACAGGGGACGGACGCCCCATGGAGAGAGGGTCGTTGTTGGCCGAAATCTGGTAGAAACCTCGTAAGTGAATGTGTTTAACTAATTTAGTTGATAGGTAGGTAGCTCACCTCAAGACACTGGCAATTTATATTTAGCACAATACAAATGCTATATCTGTGCTACATATTGAAATTGCTTGTTTAGGTCATCTCACAGACGTTCTCCTTATAGCTATGTATGATTTTAAGTATTAAAAATAGATATAAAATCAGACAAGAATAGGTTTTGTAATGAAAAACTTGACCTGTGCTATGACTACCACACCTAACATAATACAATAAACATAAACTAACCTTCTCGTAAGGGCAATCACTCTTCAAAAATTTGGAGACTTCGAGAGGCTTCGAACGCCAGGATGGCGCAAAGGATCCTCCCAACAGCAACAAGAGCGGTGGCAACCTCATCGAGCGAGCATAAATTATGTCCCGGTGGAAAATTAGATAATTTATCATCATTAATAACGTAATCGTTATTATACTAATGTATGCGTATGGGTGCCATCGACCGGCTCCTATTTTCATCGGCTCTCTTTCACACACAACACATGCCCAACGGACCTCGTTCCGGCCTCGCGTTCCGTTCCGGCAGCGCTCGTCGTGCTTGTCACCGGCAGAGCAAACGCCATCGTTCAACTCGCAACCACAAAGTTGGGTTTTTAGCAAGCGCAAACGGTGAGGAGCAAAAAAAAAGCGAGGAAAACGAACCGTATCCTCCACCCAGGCCACTCCACAGGACCACATGAAAAGACGACCCTTTTAAAGGAGAAAACAGAAGCAGCAGGGGTCAGAGAAAAAAAAATCAATTTTTTTCTGATGCATGTGCAGCTTTTCCGAGCATCAATTTTGCTCTGCTGCTGCTCGAGCTTGGAGAAAACCGCGCAAGGAGACGGAGCTGCGGCTGGAACTTGTACGGCGGGCTGGGCTGTGAATATAGCAAAGAACCGATAAACAGTGGTGCCTCGTTTCGAGATAAAGCGCCGGCCCGAAATGACCACGTGATGAAATGGATCGCCCGAACAAAAAAAAAAGATGGAGAACGAAATGGAAACTCATGTGTTCATTTTTCCTCATCGCCACCGGGACTTTGCCGTGCGTATCGGAGCGTTGCATGGGCCAAATGGAGAGAACATGTCAGGGAAAAAACACACCAACGGAAAAGGTAACACCAACGATACAACGGATGCCTCCGGACGAGGTTCGCCCTGCTCGACCCTGTGTACCAGCAGTGGCACTAGTAGTTTTCCCCAGTTTTTCATCTCCGAACCATCGTGTGCGACACATACTGCTGCTGCGAGACTCTGTTTTCTGAGAGCTTGTTATTTTTTCCCGAACCTTCCAAAGGGCCCAAGTGTGTCGGCGTTTAGATCGCTTCGCCTAAAATACTGACAGCGACACCATGAGAATGCCTCAGAAGATCTAGGAGCTTTTGCAGCACACACACAAAAACGGAACGCCTGGAGCGGAACCCAGCCAGGAAGTGGAGATACCATTTCGTTAGCATCAAGTTCCGCCTCTAAGGGTGTGTGTGTGAGAGTGTACGCTCCATTGAAGCTTTTAGACTGACTTTGTCCTTCAATTGTGGCTCCCTTCCGGTTGCGGGCAGCACTACTTCGCTTCATCTTACGCGCTAATGTACCAATGCCGTAACAGCATCCATTGACCGTTCATCCCGCATCATCCTCATGCGGCGCTCGTTGAGCATGCTAACGAGAGCACCACGTTGCGTTACGCTAAGAAGTGTCAGTTAGCATCCTTGAACGCCATCCCAACGTGACTGTGCATCTTGAACGATGCACAATCATGGTCACGTACGTACAGGAGGCGCCCATATCTTTGGGCGAAAGAACGAACGGTCCCGAGATAAAGACACAAAGCCATGAGCCATCCACCGTGCGCACGGATGAGGTTTGGCCACCGAAAACGGGCGTACGTAGTCGGTTAAAGTGATTTAGAGCGTAACCCATTTGCAAGTACCATCCAATGTTCCGGACGTTAAGAAGCGGCGGGATACGGCACCGATGGGGCTGAAGCCCGTACAAGGCTGTTGAAGTGTCACATGCACAGAGCTGACTGTTTGGGGGAGCAAAATAAATGTGAGTTTTCGCCGTGTCCTTTAAAAGCATCGCCATTATGTATTGACCCGTTTAATGGGAGCACAGGCTTGCCGAGAGTTGTGCTTACTCGAGGACTTTGGGGCGATAATGAATTTCGCTCTCTGCTCCAATTCGAATGCGGGTCCATCAAACCGTGTCTGCGTGATAATTGTCGGTTCGATTAAGACGCTTCGAACATCCAACGCTTGCGGGCTATTCCGTAGATGAAGTGTTCCATGTGCACCCGATTGCAATCGCAACCTAGTAGCCGGCACGTCGTAAAAGTTCGCCTCGCCGAACGGTGATTAATTGAAGAGGTGAATAAATTTATTGTTCACTTCAAAGCCGTCCACTCCTACCTTGCGCATCGTGCTCTACCAACACCGGATGACGATGCTGATGGCGCTGATGAGGATGATGAGTACCGTACGGAAGAATCAAACCGAAACCCGACCAGAGATAGCACCGAACGGCGTCTTACCTGTGAGGAGAGAAATTAATGGTGGAATTTTAATAAATGATCTGTCACTTACACTTCGCATTCGGGATGGGATTCGGCGAGGAAGTAGCGAGTAAACTTCAAGACAACTTTCGCACTTGACGGGCGCCCGGGACGGCACCGGGAGCGGTGGATGGTGGATCATTTTTCTTTTGATGGAGTACTTCACTTCAGCAACTCATTTAGTATGCACCCTTCTCGCTAATGGACTCGAGCTCGGATATTCTAGACACTAGACACTCGATACCTGCGAGCCGATAGCGAACGGCGCTGTAAACAATGGCCACAGCCGCACGACGACTGGAGATGCTTTCAGAGATAACACCTGGCGGAGAGGAACCGTATCAAATTTATCGATCAATTTTGACGGCGAGGAAGTGGAGCAGAGGGAATTCATCAAGTTGAAAGTGTTTCACGAGCTGCTCAGTTTGCAATTATTTACATTCTCGTCCTCAGGGTAAGATGTCATTGTTGTGTTTGAAAAATTGATGAAAATAGCTGTGTTATTTTTTCACCACTTCTTCATTTCTTCGTCACGGGACATCTTTTCTAGACGCGTAGAATGCCTCGGAAACTGTTGAGTGCATCGCTCGTATATAACGGAAAATTTGTCGTCGTCCTCTTTTGGTGAAAAAGTGCTTGCCCGGTCTCGGACTTTAAAAACATTAAGCCACCAAAAACACTAACCAGCGTGAGCGGGTAGCATCGCTGTGGCAAAAAAGCTAGCAACCGCTTTTATTTTAACTATCGCACACTTCTGTTGAAGAGATTCGGTAGAGTTTTCCTCTAGCGAGCAAGCGGGCAAGGAAAGTAGCAAAAAATCTGCTCCGACATGATCATATCGCCCGGAGAGTAATGCAGGCTCCAAGTGATCCAAGCGTCCGGAGAGCCGCGTGCCAGTGATACGGCCCAAGGATGTGGAAAGAGCAGAAGATTAAGGACGTGCAGATCAAAGCAATCGCGATACCGAAAGACGTCTTCAGAGAGAGAGAGAGAGAGAGAGAGAGTGAGAGAGAGAGAATTAAAACGAGTCTGAAGTAATCGTCAGCCAGAAATGGCGAGAAAAAGACGTCAGTTTCAAAACCGTCGCGATGGAGAGAAAGGCGGTGCACGCTGCTTCCGGTGGAGGGAAATGAATGAAATTGGACGAGAGTCAGGACAAAGTTTGCCGCGGGCTGTACTCGGAAAAACTCTCCGCCCCTGCTGCACACCCCTCGGTTAGTGCACAAAGAACGCACCCGACGGAGACGGTGTAACGACTCCGAAACGACCACGGCGTCAGACGCAAAGGACGATAAAAACGATGCCGTCAGATCCTGATGCTGCTTCGGGTTTTTCGGGAACCGAAGACGGACAGCTTAACTTTCTGCAGACTTTCACCAACACACGGAGAAGAGGAGTTGGCGAGTCAGGGCCGCGGGCCGCTCTTTTCTTTAAGCGTCATTACTTCAACGTACCTAAACACAAACACACACACACACATACACACCCAAACACCGGAGAAAAATCAGTCCACCCTCCGCCCTAGCGGGCGCAGAAACGTAAAAAGCGCACAATAAAGGATGACTTATTGTGCTTCATTGATGCGAAAAACATATGCTAATGCTATGGGGAGGTAGCGACGGCCTTCCACGGTGTACGGGCGGAGAAGCCAGGCCGACATGATAAGCTGCGTGGTTTTATGTGGCATCTTGCCGCGCGCATTAATATCATGGTAATTTCTCTTCTTACTCCCGCGCTCGGGAAGCGCAATACTTTCACTGTGGTGGGGAGCTGGAACGGCAGTTTCAAACAGTCCATAATCTCGTCCGTGCTGGTGGTGTGCTGTGTTTGAGGCTAAGCCTAATGCCGTGGTTGAAATTGCGATGATCGCGTGGGACTTAGCTTTGTTTTATAATCCTTCAAATGGACTTTAAATTGACTTTTGTGGAATCGATGTAGATGGCATCCGTGAGTGTTACGAATGTGCCTTGAAGTTTCACGGACTTGACAGTCCTTTTGAGCCATGACTTTGACAAAGCACTCATCAAAACGTAACGATGGTGGGTTAAGTTCTTGAAGTACTAATACCAACATTTGTCAAAACAAAAACTTGTTTGCTTCGAAAAGTACGCACCTTTTACTTGCAAAGTAATCACGTACTGCACGCTCGCGTAATGTCCTTAGGTTACATTTGAACCGAAAAGCGGAAGAAACCTCTCCCTTATCGACGTATTCGATCGCGAAATCGAAAAGATCCCCTCCCGACCAACCTAACCTCTCGCGTACTGTCTTTGCCGGGTTGGTTTTTGCAGTTTTTTTCTTGAGCTCAGTTTTGGCACGGAAACTTTAACGTGAAGCGAACGCAGAAAAAGGACCCACACAAAAAGTCTCTTCTCAGTACGGCGCATGGAGCACCCTGAACTGGATATAAAATATTGAACCATTTTGGACCGTGCGTGAACAGAGTGCTCTGTTTAGTTTCTTGCGCCCTAGCCCCTTTTTTGCGACTTCGAGTCGAGCATGCCACCCGAAAACATCCTCCGGGGTTAAAGGCAAATGTCACGAAAACCGCCGGAACGGGTTTTTCGGTAGTGGAGCGCAAGATTCGTCGAGTGCAAATATTAAAAACGCGTCGAGCGAATCGAGCTGGGATAATTTTATTGCAGAAGGTAAAACTCCGCCATCGAGGGCTTCGGGACGGATGGGTGGGCTTGGAAGGGGTGTGTTTTTTTGCATGGTTGTTTGCTCGCTGTGTTGCCTTTTCCTTTTGCCAGCCTTTGGCATTCCTAGCTGAGCTGAAGCTGTCGCTCGAATCTCGTCTTCGAGCAAAAACGTCTCGTTGGCAGAGATTAATTTCGTCTTGCGAATTCTTCCTCTTCAAAACCCGAGGCATCTATGTACGAGGGATTGAGCAGCGCATTGCGTATCTGGCCAAACTTTTCCGGGGATTTGTGAGGGCAAACTGCTTGTCTATTTGTCACTCACTGTGCGGGGAGAAGTTCTTGCCCGAGTAAAACTATCTTCTCTCCAGAGTGGGTTGTGTGCGTGTTCGAGAAAGTGTAGTGTCAGATCAGATTTCTGCAGCAGATGCGACGTTTACCAAGGACAGCTACCAACTGCTCGTCCTGCTCGCTTATCGGGGAAAGGATTGCCTCTCCTTGCTCCATATCTTATGGACATCCCGGGCACGAACGGTGTGTGAGAAAAGATAAACTACACTTAGTGCCTTAGTGCCTGGTTGGCCCCGGGAACGATTGCCCCAAACAAGTCCCACAGGATGGTTTTCCTATCACCGCTATCTCCTCACTTCCGATACGTTAGGATCGCTCCTCCAGCAGGGCCACTTATATCCAACATCCTCGAATTCGATTTTATGGACAATGGCTAGCATGTGAAAGTATAACGTCTCGGAACGAACGAAGAACAACTTCCCGTGCGGCTTCCATTCGCCTTATCAGATGGGTGTACAATCGCCATTCGGAGGATACGCTTTTCGGTGTCCCTGTACGGTTCGGTTCGGCCACTCGAGTTCCTCAACCATCGCCTAAATCCTATCGAACAAGCGTCACCGCTGGCGGAAAAAGGGTTTTCCGGTTTCGGGTCCATTTTCGCTCGTACTGCGAAGCGAACGAGGCAGTTTTTGAAGTGGCTCGATTCGGAAAGCTAATCAGATTTATGGCTTCCTCC
Organism: Anopheles dirus; assembly: GCA_000349145.1. Taxonomy (NCBI): domain Eukaryota; kingdom Metazoa; phylum Arthropoda; class Insecta; order Diptera; family Culicidae; genus Anopheles; species Anopheles dirus. The sequence goes on from KB672490.1 coordinate 558,834, forward strand.
CGCGTTCTCCACACGCACTCACTCACTCACGCAGGCCCGTGCCTTCGCCAGCTGCAGGCTGCATGGGGCCGAACACACACTTCAAACAGGACCGGAGCGAAATTGAAATCGAAATATTGATCCCACTTCGTGGCCCGGAATCGATGCAACAACACTTCCCCGAGCGGTGAGTCTGGCCCCACTTGAGCGGAAGTCACGGAAAAGATTCTAATCTTGATCGGAACCTCTCGGAACGCCGGCCAGGATTGGAATTGAACCGTAAACCCGGCACGGCGACCTTCTCGGACGGGTTGGCCGGAGCGACTTTTTGATTATAGATCGCACTGGCGATTAACTATTCATCATGTTTACGGCCACCGCACAAATATTGACTGTTAACCAGTGGTACCGAGTGTATGTGTGCTATTTCTGCATGTCCACAAAGTAACACCTCCGGGGATGATCCAAATATGGAGCTGGCTGGTTCTTCGTATCTCCCGCAGGCACAGGAATAAAATATCTCCCTCGCCACGTTGACCTTTAGCGTCCCGAATCGGGCAAAGTCCCTGACATTTCACGTCCCGCTTAAAGCTCGGCTTTGGAAGCAGCCCGTTGCGCAAGCCGTTCAAAATGGCGGTCGCTTGGGGGATAAACTGGGAGCCGGTTTTTTGCTGTGTGGAAATGATCGGGTCATAATTCGCGCTCGGTGCTAACTTTCCAAAATGTACCGGGCACCGTGAAACGGGTCGTAAAATTAGCTACCGATTAATACGCTTTTCACCCCCGATGGCCGGTGCCGCAGTAGGCGTTGGAGATATAAACAGGTCATTGGTTCAAAAAGATTCTTCGACTCCCGAAAGGGGGAGGGCGACACACGAACGTGCTATGCGTTGGCAATCTATAAAACACATTTTACGGCCTGTTTTATATTTATTAACACCCAACGGGTGTGCGGGACGCTGGAACAGGGGGTCGTCGTGGCTTGTTTTTGACCTCGGGACATAAATCTTGCGAGCCGGGAATGTCGGGATAAGTGGCTTGACGCTCTATCCTTTCGACTCACCTTCTTCGCTGGACTTCGGGTGCGTTCGTCCTGTTTGATGTCTGCTATGTCGGACTCCGGCCGATGGGCACGCAGATAAGGGAACGACGGTGACGGTGGATCAAAAATCACTCCCGCTGGCAGAGATATCTTTTCGCTCTTTGAACACTTTTGAGTTTTTTTATCGTGCAGTTACACACAGCATAAACACACACCCACACTCACACACTCACACAAAGCTTTGTTTTCACTGCTGGAAAGCTGAAAAAGCAACTGAAAGTAAGGAAATGGCGCGGGTTAGTTGAAAGGGTTTGGTGGTTGGTCGTCTCCAATCTAAATATCTTTTTCTGGAACTGTTCCCTGGAATAGACTTTATGGCACACTGCGTCATTTCGTGGACTAGTTTAATGCGTTTTAGATTCCGCTCCATTCGACGTAGTAAATACGGCATCGGAGTTCGCGAAGAAATTGCATTTCCCCCTTTTTGTTGTTGCGTACGTTATCTGTAGTATGCGCAGGGCGTGCAACCGACGCCGGCCTGGCTGTGATTGCGCTGCGTCATAGAAGTGGGAGCTGATTAAGCAGGCTTTCTCTAATTCGCAGGCCAGTTTGTTCTCTTCTTTGCCGTTTTCTTCCTTTCATCTCAACACATCAATGCGTCCCGGTTTTGCTGTGGACCTCTTTCTTTATGGACGTTGACACGGTGAGGTCCAGTGCAGCGAATCCAGTTCACCAGGCATATCAAAATCCGCACACACACACAAACACACTCGCACACAAACCAAACACGAGTCGCTTATCGCACACGGGACCATCGGAGATGGCGACGACTGGAAGAAACCGTTAACCACGGGCACAGACATAGACGCACACGCACACACGTACACTGCACTTCCACGCTTGTTCGCGTAGGTCCCCGCAATCTACTCAATTTTCTCTATTGACATTAATACATCCAATTAATGGAACCCATCAGTTCTGGCAGAATGCTTGAGGAGGGGTTGGGGAGACGAATGGAGGAGGAGGAGGAGGGACCAGCGCCCGGCAGTGAAGAGAACGCTCGAGGTAATAGGGTTGAATTTTCCATTTTCTTTATCTTGTACGCAGATACGGCCCTGGGCAATGTTTAATGGAGCAACGGGACGACAACGTCGAGTTGTGATTAGGTCGGTTCGCAAGAGCTGGGCCTCAATTGAGTTTATTTACCCCATGGACGGGTCGGGAGAGGGGAGAAGGGAGGGAAAGGAAGAGAGAGGTCTCAGTGATCATCGGTCAATGGCACGGACGGTGGAGAGCATGGATACGATGCATACGACGCTAAAAATTATCCACCATCGGACGCAGGGTAGCCGCAGAAACCCGTTCTGCTGGACTGCTGGAAAGCAGATCCCTCCTGGGCACAGTCGTTAGGAGTATCAAATCGGTTCATCTCCTTCGGCTCGCGCTTCGCAACATTCCTCCCAATACGCCCCAATCGATTTAACGCGCAGCAAGAACACGGACAAGCGGCACAGCGAAGCGGACTGCGCGAATCGCAGCATCCATGTTTGATCAATGTTTTTTTTGTTGCTCTCGCTCTCTCCCTCTCTCTCTCTCTCTCTCTCTCTCTCTCTTCGCCTTTCGCCGTTGTTATGCTGGTGCTTCATTGCCTTCTTTGTTTTGAGCCCGTCTTCGTTCCGTTCGTTCACGCTTTGTGGCATATTTCGTTTATTTACACACAAATGCGACACATACGCACACCCCCACACACACACACGCGCGCGCTCTCGCTCGCACATACACAAAGACACCCCATCACACATACGGCATCCCTTTACGTACACCAGCATCACCAGCTAGGCCAGCAGCGTTGGCTACATGGCCCGCGGAAGGGAAAAAAAAACCGAGATTCAACCGCCGCCGCCACTCGGACCGGTCCTTCGTGTCACACAACAGTTAAAGACCCTTTTCCTTCTCCAGGGACCCGTTCTCCTACGCAGCCCTTTCCCTTGACGCGCGCGGCCCTCTTCATGCGAATGTGCCCGCTGTTGGGTTTTGATTTTAATGCGTCTTCCGCCGACGAAATCGAACATAAGGAGAGTTTTGTTCCTTATTTTTTCTTCTTTGTTTCACAGATACACACGTACACACACACTCACAGGCAAGCACACACGTTAGAGCTCACTGGAGAGTGAAACAAGCACTGCTCTTCGGGTCCGCTGATGGTACACGAAAATTTACTCCACTTGTGTGTTTTTTCACATAAATTTTCCATAAAACCGCTTCGGTGAGATTCGCACGACTCACGCAGAAAAGGGTGTATCCTCCTCGGGCAGCTTTTGGTACGGTGGAGTGGGTGGAGCACGGGGGGGGAAGTTTCTTACCAGCCAGCCACTGGTAGGCAAATCCTCGAACGCAGCGATACGCAGACCGAACCAACGGACAGGATGGAAACTCACTCACTGAGACTCGTCGAAGCGACTCTCGGATGTCGCTCGGATGGCGTTGATTTTTTCTATGCTCATTCGTGCCCTCTCTCTGTCTCTCTTTCTCTTTTTCTCATGTCCCCTGTGTGTTCCTGGTGTTGTGGGAGGAAGCTCGATTCCTTGCTCTCTTGCTTGACTATGGCAAAACGTACGCATTTCAGGTCATACTGTTGAAAAATAAACAGTTTCCCCAATCACGCTCACATCAAACATACGGAATGACGAATGTATGATTCAAATTAATAATATAAAAATATAAATATAGCTATGTTGATCTATAAGGATGAAATTGTTATAGAATATTTATGAAATCATAATTAAAGGCAATTTTTATAGAAGATTGAATTTTATGAATAATAAGCCTTATTAGTTTCAACGAAATGCTGGGAGGTTTTCATTTTTCCTAATATAATCATTAAAAATATAATAATATCATTTAATTACCTATTATAATCGTTTTTAAAAGCAACCCTTTCTGATTGCATTAAGTAATTTTAGTAATAATTTAATAATAAAAATAAATCGGTCAAAAATCCTAAACGCCGTGCTCATAGTGAGCATGCAACATCGGAGAGCGAATGGGCGGAGAGCACGATTCGCGTCGTGAGCATACGCGCGGAACTGTCTCCCAGCAGCATCCAGTGCGTACCGTGAAGAAATCCTCTCCCAATCTTATGCGCGCCCTGGCCGGGACTGGAAAGGTATCGTCGCAAGCATAATTGACACCCACCACGCCCTCCCGCGCCGTCCATCGCTACAGCGAAAGGTGTAGGCGGGTTCGTCGTATCGCCCCCGGAGGAAAAATTCGCTCACCACGAGCGCGGTGTCTGCAGAGCTCGAAGGTAACTTTTCTATGCATGTTTATGCTGCTTATGGGCGCTGCTGCTGCTGCTGCTAGTGGCAGCATTAAATATTAAGCGTTTCGGTCGTTTCGGAAACCTGCATCACGATCACGACCGGCGGATCGGGGGGTGGGTGGGTTGGCTGGGTTTTGTCTGTCGTTTGTCGGTGTTGGTCGCCTGCGCGCGTGAAGGTGATGTTTCGCGTGTCTTGCTGCTGCAACGACCGTTGGACAAATCGGGCGAAACTACCCGCAGGAGCGGCGAGCGCTTGATTATTCTTTTTTTTATGCGTCTGCCTCAGGCACATTTGTTTAACACATGTTTGGGAGTGGGATGAACTTTTCTCCACATGTTATACGGGGTTTTGAACGGCAATCGTGTACTACGGAATATGAGTTGCTTTATTTGCATAAACTAACTCTCTCAGCATTAAGCATTACCGCGAACAAACACTTTATTCTTCATTTATGTCATTTGAAGCACCCATAACCTTCCCGGGGCTAATGTAATTTTATCAAAATGAACTTTCTTCCGAAGGCTATCAGATGAAACGGCAGTCAACAGTTGAAACGGTCCCCTTTCATGAGCCCAAGCGCTCGCACCGAGCAAACCCAACGGAAGGCGAGAAAGAAAACCAAGAACACCAAACCAAACGGAACGCATCTCGCCCAATGCCGAGCGGCCATGTGGGACCGTTTGTCTTAAACAGCGCGGACCCGTGTAGGAAGCGATCATTCCCAAAATAGAAATAAATCCGATTTTCTTATCTTGCTGCCGAGACCACCAGCAGAACCTGGCACGCAGTGTGCGCGGGCGAAAGGAAGCAAAACATCCACACCAGGGCGTGTTTTAGTCTCGGTGGTATCCCAGCATCCACCAACTAACTCCCTCACGGTCGCGCTCGAGAGTGGTAAATAAATCAGCAAAAGTGCGTCGATTGATTGAAGTGGGTGAGACTGCCGGGTGCGAAATGGCTTGCCAGACCGGTTTGGCGAACTACAGTTTGATTAAAATGTAGCAAAACCGTGTTGGCTCAGCGAGCAAGAACGTGAGACGAAGGCGTGGGAAGATTGAAAAAGAACAGGTCGACAAGTTTTTTTTCATGTTTATGGGTTATTTACAGACTTAAAATTTATAAGTAGAACATAATATGAAATTTTAATATTGTTCTATATAAAATGTATATTGGAAATAGTTATGTTGGTTTCTTAAAATAACGTTTTTTGTAAATAGTATGAAATATTTCTGTGTTTCGATATGAAAAGTACAGAAACATTCATTACAATATCCATAGCAACCATACGCAAAATATGTAGCAAAACCTTTCATGGAGTAGCGCCATCTTTTGACTAGCCATGACACTAAACCATCTTCTAGTATGTAACGATTATCAAACATTTTTTCAACATTTGTGAACACGGAAGACTTGAACGAACTCGATGAATCTCCTCCTCTGTAAAGGCGCTCCTCTTTCATGTACAGATATTTGCGAAATTAAGACATAAAAACAGCTAAAAAAATGTTTCAAAGTTTATGATCAGTTAAATCTAACACGGTGTGGCTTAGCATCGACTTGCAACAGCATTACTTTGAAACGCTAGCATCATGGTGGCATACAGGATTTTTCATCCATTCTTGAACAGTTCCAACAGTTAGATGGAATCGTCCCACTCAATGATGAAATCCTTCCACTCATTCATGAAGTGACATTTCCTAAGCTGGGCTTCCCCTCTGTGTTTAACGTGTCAGGTTGAATACTTCCAATGACGCAATTGTATCGACTTGTTTGAGGTCAATCTTTGAACTACACATAATAGCTACTTTAAGAATGGTTGGAAGATTTCATCATTGAGTGGGACGTTTTCATCTAACTGTGGAACTGTTCAAATATGGATGAATAATCCTGTAGTAATGAATAAAATGTAACTTATTACCGATAATAAAAATGTATTTAATGCAGTATCATTTGAAGTCATTACAAGCTCTGATAGAAGTCGAGACGACCGTCCAGAACCGTTCCATCCGCGCATCCTCTCCTTTTCCAGGCTACCTTCATAGAATACCACTTCCGGACGTGCAGCGGAATAATTTTCACTTCATCATCTCTATCAACCGAGAGCGTCAGCTGAAAGCCAGATGTCGAATAAACGCTGAACCGTTTGATCCTTACACGAGAACACCGGGCAAGAGTGCATTAAAGCCGGCACTTGGCATCACATAATCCACTCCGGTACCGGGCGCTGTGAAAGCGCTCTACAAAAGCCCAGAAGGGCAGCCTTCCCGGTGGCCCACCCGTCAGGGGAAGGCACGAGCTGCGGCTGAGCGCAAATGTGCCGAGTTGAACAATCATGGAGTGGAGCAAACGGAGCCGGTGGAATCGAATCGAGGCTGCCGGGAAAATCGAAACCATTCCCGAACAAAGAAAGGGGTTAAGGGCGCAAACGTAGGGTAATGCCATTTACGCCGGACCTGTAGAAATGGCCGAAGAAAGCTTTTGTGAAAAGTTTACACATTGTTGCGAGGTGGAGCAAGAACTCATCTCGAATGAATTCTTCGCTGGCGAATGCAAAATCCCACCGGGGTCGGCCTGCTCGGCGTCGTAATTCGGCTCGTGCGGCCAACAGACGCGCCGCCCGGTTCGCTTTACTGGAGCGTTGCTCGGCTGCCGGCGTCGCACCGACGCAAATTATGCTCGCATACTTACCGCGGCGGGCGCCTTATGCACGCCTTCTTACATTATCCTTTCACGCTACGCGCACTCTTCTCGAGTCTTGCTGTGGGCTTGGGGTGCCGTCTCCCGAGCCCGACTTCGCGCTCCGGCACTTATTTGCACACTTCGGAAAATGATGCTTCGCGCGAGAGCTTTTCTTCGCCGCCGCCGCCGCCCTGCCACGCGGATCGCTTTCGAGCGTGACGCTGCCAGTGTACGGCGAAGTGGAAACAAATTACTGTAACATTAATACGGCAAAGAATGTGCAGGCGAATGTGCGGTCACACGTTTGCGCCGGCTTCCCTCCCGGATGCCCGGATCGTTCCGTGGCTCGTCTTCTGCTCCCGGGGCGCTCGTGAGGGGATAAATTTGAGATGATTATTTAGCAATTAAAAGCGTCCCACAGCAGTTGCCATAAAGTAAAGCCTTGTTATGGCAGTGTGCTGCAATAAAAGCGGTCGGTGCGCGGTGGGAGGCTGCAGTGAAGCAATTGTAGTTATTGTAGTTGTAGGTACTAAGAATTTGGTAGTTGTTTCATTAGGACGACTGATGACTTTAAAATTGAATACATATTTAACAATCATGTACATTCCTTTTAGCACAATATTGGAAGAAGAAACAAATTCGATCGATATATAACTTTTCTTTCAATTTTGTTTATCTAGATAAACAGTCAATTGTTGATTGCCTTTGTTTTAAGCATTTCACTGATAGCCATAAGCTATTCGTGTGTTATAATATTAATCTTTTACAAAAAAGTAGAATAGTATGGTAGAAAGTAGAAAGGTAGAAAGAAAGTAGAAAAAAGTAGAATAGAATAGAAAATTTTGAAAATAGTAATTAAAATAAACAGTTTTTCGATTAATATAGATCGACCGTAGAAAAGATGTACATTAACAAATATTTAGTTAGTTTTCAACTGCTTTATTGCTTGACTGGTGTGATGTCTTGTTGACGTACACGCCTGAATACCAATACCGGAATGAGACACGAAATTCCAAACCGTACAGCTGAAATTCACTCGAAGCAAAACGAAGAACCACGCGCCCAAACCCATTCACACGCCCGTAGCCTCAGACAGTCGTTAAATTCCACTACAAAACCAAATTAACAATCACCGTGCCGTGTGAAAGATGCAAATTGAGACACGAATCTGTCCCACCCCCACCGAAGCCAAAGCTCCACACGTAATACGCCACCGACCAGCCCCACAAAACCCCCTGCACAGTGAGGCGATCACACTGCCTGGAGCAGGAGTATGCGAAGGTGGAGCGCCCGGGGAAAGCGGATTAAGCGCGGCGGAGGATTAACACCGCGGCTTACGACGCGCGGTGTTTCCTAAAGACGTTTAATTAAGTGTCACCTGTCGTTTGCCGGTCGAGTGTTCTTCGAGGTTGAGCTCGATGTTGTGTGCATTTGCCTTGGTTTCAACGAATGTAACACGCTTTTCGTGAGCTATAGGGAGATGATTGCCATATTTGCGTGAACGAATGGATTGAGTGAGGCTATAAAAATGTATGCAACCTCATTAAAACTTAAACAGCTGACCGAAGGAGAGCGAAAACCGTATTAAATAAATAGCAAATGAAACCGAAGTGCTGATTAATAAATTGCATCCTCGAGTTGAAAAGCGCGTTTCGTAACATGATATGGCTTGAAGCAAATAGTCTGTGAAAAAAAAACAAAGGCGATATACAAAAAAGCGAAACATCCGACGAGGAAAACCTCAACATCAATTCACAGCATTCAATTAGCGTAGTTTTCGGTTCGTACATCGAGGAAAAACAGGAAAACGAGCACGAAACACTAAAAAACGTCATCCATTAAAGCCATATCCGGGGCAACGCGGGTAGCCGGAGGAGCGTACTACATTTTAATTAAAGTGTGCAAAAATTAGTAACCATGGACAGTACGCAACCACCACAACCAACTCCCGAGCGTTTCGAAAAGGGGGTGGGTTTCGAATGTTTGTGGAAACACATCTCGCGCTGGCTTCCGGGTCGCTGCTGGCTCCCGGTGCGTGGAGCGTATCGATACGTTGTAATTATTTACGAAGAAGCGAAAGTGTTGCCGAATGGGGTTTTGCACACAGCCAGCGCTCCGTTCGGCTCGTTAATCATGCCGAAATTAAATTTAAACCAAGCCCCGTACGGTGCCGAAATAGAACGGACTGAGGAGGTTGGACGGTGCCGAAAACGGAATGGAAAAAATCACCAGATAAACATTAATAGCATCCTGGAACCGCAGCCACGGCGCTGAAAAGTGTGTCAAAGTGTGGTTTTGCTGCTGGAGGCAAATAGAGTATAGAATGGGGGTTTAAAAATATCAATCGAGCCACGGTGAGGGAATGTAATTAAGTGTGTAAACATAGAAAAGCTGACAGCTGTGCAACGCGGTTCGATTTTGCTTTTTTGTGGCTATATTCATATTGATTATCATCGATTACTTCGCAACAGACGTGCCAGGTCATTGCTCTCAATCATTGGAAGATTATTTTCCGTTTTCTATAGAAGGAGCATCATTTTAATGGTTTATTTTTCACTTCTTTCGCACAAACAACTCGAGCGTGATGATAATTTTCTCTTCCAACGTTGTGGAGCATCTATTTTCATCTGTCCGTTCACATTGTGGAAGAATTTCTTGGAAGAAACTGGACAGATTTTATACACTTTTCCCTGTCACCCGGGCTTTTTCGTTCAACCTTAACGCATTTGAAAGGCCCCAAATGAAAGGCTCCCACGAAACGCACCGCATCCATTAGATCTTCATTTGCAGAATTGCTCGCGCCGTTCCTACCCAGCTGACCCAGCTCACCGTGCCGAAGATTAATGCGCCCAGCACCCTACCAGCCCACCAGCTCCGGCGGTCCATTCGGTCCATTCAATTACATTGTCCGCATTGTCGGCCGCTGTTACGGAAAGTTTCGCTGCTGCTGCTGGAGCCCGCAAATCGATGCACTGCAGTGCACTGCCGATCGTGCCGGAAGGCCTGCCAATAAATCCTGGAATATAATCACCGAAAACTGCACACAGTCCGAACGGTGCGAAACGGTGACGGCAAAGGGGTGATGGATGACGGTTGGCTTAAACGGTGGAGCCGATTTCCAACGCAAATGAACCGAATCTCGACGCTGTGCCGGTGGCAAGAGACAGCCCAGGGCAGCTGAAGGAAGCTCGTGCACAGGAAATGCCGCTACCAGTGGAGTGGGTGGGCGAAATTTATACAGCGTTCGATAGTTTTTTCCAAAGGGTTTGGTTCATGTTTGAAAGATGCCAGGTATAAGTAAGTATGAGTACTGAAAGGTAAAAATCGAACGCATTATTATACTTTTAATTAATATTGCATGTAAGTCCACATAACACCAAAGAACAAACCACTCAGAAAGCGATCGCACAAAGCTATGAAATATACCCGAAGATGTGTAAATGTGATCACCGCAAAGTCAAACACAACGGAGGGCTGAAGGTTCACAAAAGCCGATCAAATCAATCGATACCCGACGAAATACTAGCAGTACGTTGTGCTGCAGTTCAGTGCAACTTTTGTGTTGATCCAGCATGGCGGATAGCACGACCTACGCGGAAGGGATTTTTGGAGCGGAAAAAAGGTCAAGCACTCAATAGGGTTGCATGGGGATGGGTTCTGCTTTAAGCGCCGATTGTGAGGATTTCTGGCTTTGTGTTGAAGCTATTGTTGTAGCTATGCTCGTGCGGTGTCCAGTGAAGAACAATGTTATGGCTGGTAAGGATAACAACAGCGAGTAAATTGAAGATGGAATGCTGGCTAGTGAAATGCTAAGCAAATACATGAGTTTTTCGGTTTAAATTCAAGCTTCCCAGTAATAAAAAGGGTCCATAAACGTTGAGTTCAAAGTTTGTACTTTATGTTATGGGCGTTGGAGTCCTGGCAGCTTTCCTGGAAACTTTGAAAGCTCAATGTGTGATCAAGTAATAAACCCTCCACATATCATCCGGCAAGCATTGGATGTTATTTCGGTGCAATTTGATAGAACTCCCATTTCAGCATCCTTTCCGATCCGATCCGATCGAACACGCTTCCCAAACTTCGGACGATAATAATCCTTTTTACTGCCCGATAGTGTAGCGCGCTTTCCTCGTAAATTAATAACTTTCCGTACCCCGGTGAGAGTGCCGTGCAAGGGATTCGTGCTGTCCATTTTCTCGATTGCTTTCGCATTTTTTCTGTAGTTTCTGCACACGTCGCCTGCTGTCCTGGTGGAAGTAACGGCAGCTAAAGCCCGACGCAGCGCACAGGACACGTCGGGAGACGTCTGGCCGTGCGGCTCTCGTGTAAAGGGAACGGATCGATCGGGCAGGCGTCACGACAGTGCCGAAGAAACCGGTGGCAGAAAGGAACTACTTTGGCCTTAATTAAAAACTTTCTTGGCAGCGGACACTCACCTTGCCCACACGGTCGCTTCCGGACGCCGGGACGCCAGGCGTAACCGATGCCAAAAAACCGGACCGGCTGCGAGTACGTGTAACGGAGGCACTGTGGATGTAAAATTGGCAGAACTATGCATAAACTTATCTATACGTTTTATTAACGATGGCAGCTTTATGTCCCCGCCGGGATGGCCGCTGCATCTGCGGCCAGGAGGACGTCGGGGGACGCCAGATAAACGGAGACGTTCGGTCAAGTTGCCTTGAAGAGCGAAGCTCTTCTTTCTTTGCTCGTTCGCTGCACGACCTAGAACTTATGGCAGGGTGTTTTTTTTGCTGTGCCACGAAAGCTTCTCGTGCCGAGACGACCTGTCTGGATTTTGTCCGAATGTAGCGGGAAACACACGCTGTAACGGGAAACACACGCCGCCAGGGCCCGAGATGCACGGGACCGAGGTATCGGGAGTCCGAGGGAGTTGGCCACGCCGGCGGCAGGTAATTTATGCAAAGCAAGATACTCGACGAAAACCCGGGGCGAATTTACGATTCTCTCGGTCAAATGTACCGTGACCGATTGGCGTTGACCGTGCAAATTGAGCCGCACCGGGGGGGAGGTGAAAGATGGCAAGTCGGTGAGCCAGGTCAGGTTGACTTTCGCAGGCTTCTCGCGCCGTTTGGCAAGACTGACTTTAATCGCTGCTGCCCTGTTGTAGATGCTTTCGTTATAAGCGATACAACTAAACGCTCATTAAAGAGAGCGGACAAACGGAAAACTATCGTTAGAGTTTATTCATCTTAACTGGTGCTCTGAGTTCAATGGATCCGAGTGTGTTAGGTAACTCTTTCGCTTCACTTGCCATTCTTAAGTCCAATCGTTATTAATTCAGTCATGTTCATTCCAATTGAACACGTGAACGACAGCACATGTACGAGTGTTACGACTTTTGAGTGGCGCCATCTATTGCATGTGCACCAAGACGTCATTAGAAAGTAAAGCCGCTTGCTTAAAGCAATTAAAACATCGTTTTAAATTTGTACAACTGAGCACCAAGTTACATAATATTCTTCTCTCAGTTGTGTAATTGGGAATGTACATTTCAATTTGTAGCACGTGCTAGAGAGATACTGGTAAAATTTCCACCATCATTTGTCAATCATAGCGGAAAACTCTCATATTATTTTCCTCACCAATGTTACGAGCGGTACGTGTAGATTTGAAGTAATCCCGTCCAACTGCAGCTGTATTGCCCAGTTGCCTAGATTTCCCCAGCGCTGCCTCGCTCGGTAATACGATTTGTCTGTGACAGGTAATTCCGAGAGTCCTAAGTCAAACAATCTCCATCTCAGTGCGTATGAGCGAACTAATCATTAAGCACAAACGGAGTCGCTCCTTTGGGACGGTTGTTGCTGTGGAGCGGCCGGCTGTAAATAGCCCCCGGACAGCTTCTCGCATTGCTTGCCTGCTGGTCGCCGGTGAGCTGGGCATGAAAATTGGAAACTGTCATTTACGCTGCACGGCAACGCATGGATTGCTTTGTTTGGAGATTAAGATGTCTCGGAGCAAGATTTCCGGTACGTTGCCAATGATTTAACCGACTGCAGACTGGTGGAATCTCCCAATACTCGGATTGGGGGGGGGGCTGTAATACGATCTATTGCTGGTGTATTTACTGTCCATTGGCCGATGTGTAATACCATATGCAAATGCGAACCGTAGCTGTAGGATACACTTTGAAGATATGGCCACACTTTAATACATTTGTTCAACAGCGGCCGCAGATGTGACTGTTTGTGCGAGTATGATGATGGTTGAACTTTAACCTAAAAAAAATCACGCTTAATCACTTCGCAAAAACGATTCCAACTGGGTTGTTTTCGCCCCGTCTCTCTCGCTCGCACCCGCACCCTGGAAAACGTTAACCGTCAGCTGTAAAATTTAAGGCCACATTAATTTTCCGACGGTGGCGCCGGAAAATTATTAATCTCTTTCCGTCGCGCCCGCGACTTTGGCCCGGCTCCAAATGAATTGTTTCCGTCGACGCTGATTGCTTTATTTTCATTTACCGCTTATCACTTTGAACTGGGCTGGGCGATATAGTATAACGAGCAGTAAAAAGAAGAAAAAAAGCAGAAACGCACAGCGTTGGATGTCTTTTTTTAGCAATGACTCGCGCTGACATGTGTGTGTGTGTGTGTTTGTGGAAAAATAATAAAAGAGAGTGTTGTTTTCACTCCCTGCTCCGTGCATCACCGGGCCCATGCATTTCCAGCTGCGTTGCGATGCGTTTAAGCGAAATCAAGCACTTGGCTGATTATCGCACCCGACCGGACCGGCCGGGGATGGGTGCATTTTAATAAAATTTAATTTTAATTTCATAAGCGTCAATAAAGATCAATCAGCCGAGCCGACGCCGGTGTCGACGCGCCACCTGAGACCTCACGTGGGGCCTGTTCGCAATCAGCCGTGTGGGAGGGGAGCGGTTTTCCGCGTTGTTTATGCTCTTGTCCACTGTTTGCTTTGCGTTCTGCACTGTTTCCTTCATCTTCCGTTCCGTCGCTGTCATCAAGCATCAATCGGACGCACATTGAGCATTATACAACGAGCTTTAACGAATAAAAAACACACTCACACACAAACCAACCAGCTATGCAAAGCACATTCAAGCCTCGCGCAACCGTGTCCGTGCCAAGTTTCGAGCACCAATCGAGCATAATTGCGAATCGGATTCATTATTTACGCTTATCGCACTGCGAAGGATTATTTAGTACACTTGGGCGCTGGGGAACACACAGTGCACAAATTGCAGTTGCAAACACTCTGTTGCAATTGAGCACACTGAAGCGAGGAAAATAAAATACGGTACATACGGCAGAACAATAACCAAACAAAATCAAATCTGTCAGCCGAACGGATTGCATCATGGCCGGCCCGAGAGTTTTTGCTGGCGCGTGCATTAGGATCGCGTTTCAGTTTGCGCCAGCAGATGTCACCGCGCATCTAACGTTTGCCGGGCGCAAATATTTGCATCTATTAAGCACTCATCGGCGTATCAGATTTACATTTGTTAGCGATAGGTTTCTGTTTTTTAATTATCCTATGTTTTTTATTACTCTTAGGGACTACATTTTCGACATTAAATTCATGAGCAGTGATTTCTAGTCTGAAAAGCGTACAAGCTCTATGCGAAATGCAGTTGGAGCTTAGCATCAATTGGCGAGAATAGAAGAGATGAGACTGGCAATTTTCATCCAAATAACTTGCAATAACATCAGCACTTGGCTCCTGTCCTGGAGTTTGATTCGGACTCTATAAAGCTCCTATTCCATTTCGCCATTCTTTTTTTTTGTTCTCAGCACCAGCTATTATGCTCCCGCAACCCACGAAATCCTCGCTAAAGATAGCTATTTAGCATCACACCGGCCTGACCAGCAAACGCCAGCGATATACCAAGTTCCTGGAAAAGATATTTCCATACCTCGGACCATTTATATTGCTGCCGTTTGTGTGTGTGTTTTTCATTCAATATTCCAAGCCCACATCGTCGCCCGCGCGCAATGGCCTCCACGAAGCCGCACACACATTAAACCCGGCCAGTAAATTGAGATATACTGTCGCCTGACGGACGCGCCGCAGGCAAACCCCGTACATCAAGGCGGCCTGCTCCCGGTTGCGGACGCCGTGACAGCTTTGTTTCAAGCGCCAGCTTCAGGGCCAGCCCGTTTCCATCCGTAAGTTCGGTGATAACTTCGCCATTTTTCGCACTCACGTGGCCCGCCACGACCGGTCGTGCCACGGGTTGGTGAGTAAATTTGAAATTTACCGTCTTTGCAGCAGCGGCTGCTCGGTTGCGCTAGCACGTGGACGGCAACGCGCGAGCGGAAAAGCTCGCCACGGCGTATAAATCTCGCCCGCCAACGGTGAAACGCGTCCCTACACGCGGTAGTGTATCTTGCAACCGGAAACGGTGCGGTGAGCGAAATTCGCGAAAGCTCCCGGTAGACGGAGTGGATTAAAATTCAGGCACAGGCAAGTGAGCGCTAGCGCACAAATGAAAGCGAAGTTCGTGAAGACAAATTTTCACACTTGACTGTGCTCGAATTATGGCATTGCGTATGACGATTTTTGGCTTGCTTGTTAAGCTCAATTCGCTTTCGCGATGCAGCTCGAACATGAACGAAAGCAAACGTGAGCGAAAATTATGCAATGGAAGTGGTTTCGAACAAAACTCCAGCAACAAACCCATGACCATTACGGATACGACTCGGATCATCGGTATTTCCACCTCGGCTAGTTGCGAGACAAGCAATTGAGTCGAAATGGGATGGAAGAAAGCGTTTGAGAGAGATGTATTCGTTCATTCGTGAAGAGTTCGCCAACTGGAGTAACAACTAGCACGCTTTTCTAATTTTCATAGTTTTTAGCTTTCTTCATGCACCAAATGGTTGAAAACTATACTAAAAACACTCCAGAAGCAACCTATTTAATAAAACGATACGATGAGCATTGCCTATAGCAATTATTTTTCAAACAATTTCCCCGTGTTTGAGACACCAACAAACAACCATTCAGCAATTTTCCGATTCGTTTTTTCCCGCGAGCCGTATCCGCTTCCGGATAATGCAACGATTGTCCGCGAGCAAAACCGCCACGCCGCCGGGGCGTTGGGCGTAAAGTAAAAATGGGAAAATTATTCATCCTTGAAATTTACTTTACGCTCCGTTTGCTCCAACTGGCATCGAGCGGCCAGGGCAGGACACCACGGTGGCCCACTTTTCCGTTTCACCGGGCCAGGGCTTTCGCGTCCCCAACCGGCCAGGAAACACGGCGTCGCCCTCGATGATCCGTCAGGGAACGGGACAGCTGACGGTGTTCAGCTGACGGAAACGGAGAGAAGAAAATGATGAAAGCCTCATCCCAGGCGGCGGTGGGAATTAATCCGATCCGGCGCTTAACAGGATCATTGTCAATGTCCACCGAGGCTTAGCCTTCGGAGGGGGCATTGAGAAAGCGAGAGATAGACCGAGAGAAGCGTGTTAAGCTCTTCCTGCGACCTTCAATTGCGTGCGCAATCCCGCAGGACAACCGGGCCAGAAAGCCATTACCATATTTCTGGCGGATGCGGATGCGTTTCCTTTCTGCACCGCTTTGGAAACTTTCACTCCTGCTGGTAAAAATGTTTAGGAAAGTTTAATGAAACGAAGTTTCAACCGTTCGGTCTGCTCTTTTCTTTCGCTTTGCGTTCAACAGCGCTAGGAGCCGCATCAAACAATGGAACAAGCAACGTACAAAGGAATAATGAATGCTTCCATGGCGTGCACGCGAAGTTTAGCAGCGTGCTAATGATTATGTTTTACGCAGATTGTGCTGGACGGGTTGAGTGTGCGATTGCTTTGGAGGCAACTTAGTTTCAAACTTATGGTCGGAAGGAGAATCCACGCTGTCCGAGGCACATTTCAACTATCCGGGAACTATTTTCTGTTCATTCAGGAGTTTAATTATGAGTGTGAGATTGTTGTGTACTTAATGAAAAACGATTTAATTAGAGCTTTTTAGTATGAAGAAGAACATCAAACTCTTGATTGGATCGCAATTACGCAATCAGGAATAGATATTCAGATTCAGCTAAAACGATTGATAAAGCACTTTCTGAAGTTATGATTGAAGCCTTCATTGCATATAATATATGACGGAACCTTGACAAGATGGAAGAACATCAGCAGTTTGTTCATCAGACATTATCTAATCTGCATAATCCAGTGCTAATTGCCTACATAGGGATGCTGTCGTATATATGAAGTTGTCTACAGGTAGACTACACCTGGAAGTATCTTTCAAACTTCGCCAGCCGATAGGATTGTATTATATAGAAAAATCATAGAACCAACACTTATAGTCTCCTCTGAGGTAGGCACTAAGGGCACTGGTTTCAAAATCTTTTGCAACTGAATAGGAGAACTCACTGCGGCTTCCGCTGTTGTGGATGTGGTATGTAATAACAGTACACATCGTTGCACACACGCTTTAAATGCTGTTGGCCTTCGCTATGCGTTTGATCGAGCTAATGTCTCCCATCGCATGCCTCCCGCGCTAGGTTCGCCCCTGCTCCCCATTATGGCATCTTTAATCAGACATTCCCGGAATCCGATGGATCCTGCTCCAAATTTAATTTTACGAGTTCAAACGGCGATGCACCAGCCACAACGCAACAGCCCTTCCTTCCGACAGTGAAGGTAGCATATGAATTTTCATTAACCCGCTTGTGGCGCTCAGTCTGCGGCGAGCAGGTGCAGCGGCGAAACTCTGCCCCGGCTCCGTCCCGGGGATGAGTCTCATCTGCACACAATGTATGTGCGCCATTATTGAAAACCCATAAACCGCCGGCAGAATGGCGAGCGTGTGCACAAAGCGAAAGCAATCGGTTTGCATTATCTCAAGACGGGCTGCGTCCTGTCTGGCTGCAGGGCACACAGTGGGAACCACATAGCACACACACACACCCCAGACGACAGCTTTTCCGTGCAAGCTGGCAACAGATACAAGAAGCCAGTTCGTCAACTTTCCGGAAACTTTACCCGGGCTGGATTCCTGGCGGAGGTTGTCGTACACGTACCGTCTTGGAGCGGTTGAGGTTTTAGCCTCAGGATTTATTCACCGACACTTCCCCCCGCTTGGAGGAAGGTGTGTGTGTGTGTGTGTGTGTGTGTTGCGGTTGATTGTTTCAACCTGGTTCACTATACAAAATCGACCAGCCTGACGTGTGCATTGGAAATGCACCCACAGAGGAACTGCGGTATTGGTTGCGGTGTTCGTGTTCACAGTGGAATTGGAGTCCAGAAAACGCAGAGTGATCATAGAATACGTTGCTCAACAGCACGAAGCACGGAAAAACACATTAAAAAGCATAATGGTTCGGGAGTATACATTTGAGAGCGAAGCAAATTCAACTATTAATATGAACTCTACTACCGAATGCGTTGAAAAAGTTAACCAATAAACTGCAACACAGAACTACAAACAACCTTATCTCCCCTATAATGTAACAGGGGAGCGCTTCCAAAGGCCACCAACAGTTGACTTAAATCGGCTTACATTTGTCACTTTTCCGCTCGCGAGGTGATGCACCAGCCAGGGAGAAAGAGCGCCAAAGTACATTAAAATGTTTATCACCAATCGTAAAAAGCTGCATTGGCCACTAGCGTCGCGATACAGCATCAGCGAGCCGGGGGAAACTACTTGGGGAAAAATGCGAAAAAGTAAACTTTGCCCTTCGCTCAGGATGGGTGTATTGCTTTGGGCCACCGTAACTCCCATTCGATTCTTTTCCAATTCCCTGCCGTTCGCGGTGCGACCGCAGCGAAAAGTTCGTCCTACACAAGCTCTTTGGGTCATTCGCTGTGACGGATGGAACACGGTCATAAACTATGTGCGCCACTAAACCTTACCGTGACCCAGACGGTGGTTGACCATTCGCCCAAGATCAGCCCAAGAGCCCTTTGATGATGAGCCTGACGCTCGTGAAAGCTTTCGCGCCGGGTGTTTGCACCGGCGGACCTGCCCGCCGCCATTCTCCCGGTCGAAATGTTTCCAGCTCGTCGGACGACCGTACGCTTTGACGAAAGTGCATCGCGATCGTTTCATCTCTGCTGCGCGCTGCCGTTGTCTGCGTGGGCGCTATTAGCGAAACAATGGAACCGTTTAAGCGTGCGCCTCTCCAGCGGTGGTGGCAAACGTTGCTTTTCTGGGCCACGCGGACGGTGCAGCGAGCGTTTAATGCACACAAAAGATGGCGCGCGCCGTGTGCGAGGAAAAGCGAAACTGAAACACACACACACACACATCGCTACGACGCGAGTTTCGCATTGTTTGTGGGACAAAAAGGGGATCGCAATGGGCTTTTATTCTCGGTCGAATGAGTCACATTTGATGATTACACTCCTTATCGTTATGTGTGTGAGCGCTCACCGTGAAATGTCCTTCCGAAAGAAGCAAAGGGGTCTATCACGAACTCTGCTACCGATGCTGCCGAATCGTAAAGTCGGAAAAGTATGGGTTAGAGAAATTGATAAATATTCACTATTACTTTTCATTTAACTTCATGCGGGTAGTCCAACAATGAAGGTTGGTCATGCATCACAATTTGATTAAAGATCAATTTTAAAATGTATAAACGTTTTGTTAATAGCTTAAACTGCTTCAGTTAACAGATATGCAATCCACAAAGCAAATTTGTCATTTCAATTTAAATAAAATCATCAAAAAATGTGCTCTTCTTGCATCTTTTGTCGGCAAAAAACCTCCATCGAGTGCAATAAAACCCCATAAATATTTATAATATCTCTCCTGCGCTCCTTCTGCGAAACGCCGGCTTCGAACACAAAAACCCCGGGCCAGTTCGAACGTGCAATTTTGACGACTAAATAAATTGAAAATATTCAAACTCAACTAGCGCGTAAAGCAACCACACCAATCGTAGCCGTTTTTGTGTGCATTCCTTGCATTTCGCCCGCTGCGAGCAGAAACATGAGCATTTAAGTCCCAACAGCAGCAAAGCAGCAAATCGCCGTGCTCCGCGCAAAACAACGTTCGGATCCACTCAGTGCAATCGGGCTCCGGGCATTGAGATGCATTGCAGTCCACGTGGCCCGACTGCTCGTGGAGACGAAAATGGAAGGTAAGCATATTTGTATGCGACAGGCAAAAAACGACACAGAAAAGAATATTGAAAGCATGCATAGATTATGAAAGTCAGAACCCGTACCGCGTCAAACAATGGCGTCTCGGGAAGCGGTAGCGCAACATAGCAACACGACACTAGCGGGATGCACCGGATCGTGTGGGACCCGGCATTCCGGCAGCAGCAAACTTCTCCCACCGGCACTCGGACGGTGGCAAGCTGCTTCCTGCTGCCGGGACCGGGAGGAACCGGGAGCGCAAAAATGATTTGTTTGTGTTTGCTAAACTTTTTAAGTGCTCTCCGTTACAGTGCGCTCGGCCCAATTCCTGGTCCTGGTGCTTCAGTGCAGTGGACGGGAAAATTAGGATAGTGAAGAGGAGGAAAACTATAGCCGAGGTCAAACGAGCGCTGGGAGAAGAGAAAAAAGCTTGTGCCGGGCTTGTGGTTACGCCACTCCGGACGAGCGTGTACGCTGTTTTGTCGTTTGCAAATGTTAAAATGGCCGAAAAATGTCTCCCTTCGATCCCAACCTAGATGGTGCTCTATTAGTATTCTTTTTCAAGACTCAAGAACGAGTACGAGTACCGAGGCTGGTGAGCGTCGACGTCCGAACGAGCTAGAAAGGATTGAGAGACACGCTACAATACGATACAATGTAAGCATATTTTCGTAGTTTTTTCTACGTGAGCCACAAGGTTCATGACCTTATGCTGGAGTTCCGGTGCAGGAATGCGCCTGATGCAGGTTAGATATCTATTTTCTTCCTCCCCATGCCCGGGTGGGATTGGTTGTGAATTCTATTTATGCGCACGATTCCTCCCCAGCATCCGTCCGCTTTCCACGGTTCTTCCCGAGCAGCCGCGTCTGTGTGAAGCGCTCAGACGCGAACGGTAATTCATCTCTCCGGGAGATCATTAGTCGTTGTCGTTGTGCTGCGTTCGCCCGGCTCCGAGAGCTTGACTCTTGACCGACCGGGGAGAGAAGGTAGCGAGTACGATCATAACGTCCCACGGCACTTGTGAGTAGATTATTTAGAGCGTGATTGTAACAATACGGATAGTTTCCAGCCGGGTGGTAAATACGAAACATGCATCCCAACAGGGTCGGAAGGTAGGGACGATCTATGAAAAATTTGAACGACGACGACGTTCCCACTCACAATAAGCACACAATACGCACAGCGCAGCGCAAATGCGTTCGTCAGACGGCGCGCGCCTGCTCGCGTCAACTTTCACATTAACGTTCTCGGCTGCGTTCGGTGAAGCGCGGCGCGAGAGGGGGGAATTCATATTGATGGATTTATGAAGCGATAAAAATGGGCTATGTTTGCTGGCGGCACAACTGCGCACTGTTCCGTTCCCGGGCGATGCGGAAGGATTACGCCACAGGGGACGTTTGGCGGCGCGCAACAACAAATAATCGCTATTACGGTGGATTAATAGCTGCAATTTAAACTTTGCTTGAATTGCTCCGTTTGACTGGCTCTTGAGAGATTTATGGTGGCCGTTAAAAATGGTGACACCCGATGATTGATCTGTGCTTTCTTGTTGGTAAATATTATTTGTTCTGTTTTCCATAAAAGTAAAACCGAATACGGGAAAACTTCAAATGATTTTGTGCGCCTACATGTAGGCAATTGTGTGTTGTAAGCACAAATATTTCAATTTGAATTTTCAGGAAGCTATTTTTATTTTAAAAAAATCGATTATAAAGCTAACACATCTCGCAAATACATCGTGTGTACACGAAACACTTCTTTATATCCTAAATAAACTTTAAAATCCTTGGATCCGCCTGCACTGCCTTCAAAATTTTCAGACAAATCAATAATCAAAGGCCTATTTGGATGCAGTTGAAACAAATGCATCTGCAAAAAAAAAACAACCTGCCAAATCGTACCACACGCAAGAAGATTATCAATCTTCTTTTTTCGAAAACGAAACGAAATTGGCACTAAAAACTACATGTGAATTCCAATCAGTAACACTAACATTTAACGATCCACAAATCCACCCAAGGGGTGGGCCGTAGGGAGACGAGAAGGACAAAAAAACGAGCACCCACCGTTAGGACCGCCCGACTGTTGCACATTCTCTCACGAAGATCCACAACACACGGCCACAGGAAGTATCGATTCCCCATGCTCGTGCATCCGACTGATCGTTGAGGGAAAATGAGCAACACATATGCACAGCATTCGTGCAGGGGGTTCTCCTTCTCCCCGGGTGGAAACACCCACACGCACGCACTCCTCTGTCTCCCACTCGGAAATGGTGCTGAAACAGAAAACAACTCCCGGACAAGCGAGATGTTGAGGCCGACGATAGGAACTTAAAAACCAAGCACCCTTGCCCCTGTGAAATGGATCGATCGGGCGTGGATGGGGTTCTTGTGCTCCGGTGCCGGGGTAATCCGCCGGTCCATTTTTAAGCACTGGCGAGCGCATGGAAAGTGGTCCGTTGTGTGCCGGGAAAAACAATCAAGAATGCGAAACACTTATCTTGTGTGTGTGAGTGTGTGAGGAGGAGGCAGCAGGAGTGGGCGACCCAAGGAGCTCTCGAATGGTGCAAAACCACCGAACCGTGTCATGATCGCTCCCACTCGCTCGAGTGAAGTGTTTTGCCAGCATTTTTTTTCGTATTCCTTTTCCGGTTCCGGAAAACAGAGGCAGATCCTGCCGACACGTCCTTGCGGTCGATGGTGTCAGTAGATGGTGTTTCGGTAAATGAATACCGGAGCCCGGGAGACTTCCGGGTCAGGAATGGGATACGTTTTGGTTTTTTGTTACCCATTGCAATCCCTTGAATCATCAATGATGGGAACGATGGGGTTCTTGGAGCTAGCAGACTTTCACCCGGCCCGTGCCGAGTGTTCGCAATCGGGTGCCGGAAAGGTCTCTCTCTCTCTCTCTCTCTCTCTCTCTCTCTCTCTCTCTCTCTCTCAAATCGATGTTGCTTCAGCCGGTCGGCATCAATCGTCACGTTGCCGTGGCGAAGGCGTGTAATGAAATGGAAAATGAAAAGTAAGACTACTTACTACACCGATACGAACCGATTAACCTCTCGTTTTGTTGATGGTGCGTTAAAGGTATTGTATTCGGATTCGCTCCGGTGTCGGATATGGTCAGAGTGCAGATTGAATTAGCCTGGAACCTGTATTGATCGTTTTAAGTGCGATATTGTGAGAAAGAGTACAATTGTTGGGTTTTCATGTTACACAAGCTATCTGAAAGCTCAACAAGCACTCAAACAAACATAATGTGTAGTCAGTTTGAACATTATGTTCAAAATTGATTACATTGCAACATAAATGTAATTGAGAACCTCGGATTGCATACCTCCAGGGGCAAATCCATCTGGGATACAAACCTACAGCACGGAAGTGGAAATCAACACAATTTCAGTCTTTAAATCGCAATCATTATTTGTAAAACTAGCACCTTACAATATGTACAAGGAACGTAATAGTTAGGCCACGGGGGAAAACAAAAACTTCGCTCTTTAAATCACAAACACGTTCCTGCTAACGTATAACCATAAATCTGTAAACCTATATAACTAAAATGCTTTAGTATGTAGTATGTGAGGGTTGTAACTATCTAAAAAACTCAGTTTTTTCCGGATTGACAGGGCAGAGAATTCATGGTCACTCCGAAGCGAAAGATTCGTACGACACGTCCCACCGCGAGGCAAAACCGGCTGGGGATTTGTCCGCACATCCCCGACAACAATGGCGCAGACCTCCCCGGGGGTGTCATTATCAAATTAAATGCAGTTCATGTACGTCCTCTTGACCTCCACCTTAAATTCTGGCGACGAGTTGAACGTGCTTCATCGTGACCACCCTACGTATTCCCATCGCTGGGCGAGTTTGTTTTCCGTCTAGCTGTTCAGTCTGTAGCCATTTTCCCAACCCAACGAGAGACGCTGGAAAATCACTCCAACAAAGGCCTAGGGCAGCGTTTTGCTATGTTTTTTTTCTGCTTCTTCCTGCTCTCCTGGTTGGCTTTTTCCTGTTCCTGTTCCCGGCGAGCGTTATTGTGTTGCTCGCTGCGTCAACTGTTGACTTTTGGAGCGGTTTGTGTAACCTTTGTTGGCGAGTAGCGCCCGGGCGCGCCACGGTTGGCGCGGAAAAGGTGTGCTTTTCGCAAACTAAAGAAATCATTTTTCTTCCCGACTGTTACGGAGGTGCAACGGGAATGGTGGCAACGGTGGCGCGCGTCCTTTCGCATGATGCTGGTAATTGTGTTTGTATGTTGGTGGAGCACTTGTGTGTGTTTCTTTTTTTTTTTTTTTTGGGCCGGGAAAGAACTTCTTCCCACCATCTGTATCGCTTTTTTTGTATGGAAGTTGGTTAACGCTACGTCACGTGCTGTCCCGTGGGCTTTCGCTAAGCAACTGAGTAGATTCACCGAAAATCCGACTCTGTCACTACACAACCGGAAGCGGCGGAACGACAGCAGAATGGGGCGATAAAAAATAGATCAAATGAAATGGGAGAATGAAAAAGGGTCCAATGGAAAGTTTTTTCATCCATTTCTGTGCGCGCGGTTGTCTTCCGGTTGCTTTCGGAGTTGTGTGCATTTTTTCGGAATTCAGAACAGAAAACTGTCAAGTGGTAGTGAGATGTGAGTGGAAAACCCCGACCGCAGATTTTGCACCACCAAAACACTGCCAAACTCACATACACCCATTATCAAAAGGAAATACGGCTCTCAACCAAGGGCAACGCGACCCACCAAACGCTCTACTACTAAAAGCGGCAAAGATTAACTTCTCGGCAAAACTTTCCATCGGCCACCAAACTTTGCACCACCACGACCGGAGTGTCTGCGACAAGGCAGCAAGCAGAAAATGGCACCGAGTGTAGGAGACATTAGCCGGTTTCCGTGGAATCCCGTCCGCTCGAGTGGCACTTGCTATTTGATCATATGTCATATGTGGGTGAAAAATGATTGTGTCTCCGAGCGCTTTCCACGCTCAGTCCCAGCCATGCCTTTTGCGAAAGTTAGTCGCAACGAGAACGGTCTGTTAATTAAGTGCAATGTTCTTCTGCGTCCCTATAGTAGCGTCAAGATTGGTCGCAGGACTTTCTCGTTGGGGTTGGAGCAATTATGCAGCAGCCTTGGCTCGCTTCTCGTTAATGTGTCTAATTGAAGCAGATCGGTAGTATTTATTAGCATTTATTATTATTATTGAAAAAATGATTCAATCAAAAGTACCTGAACAGAGAAACGCATTCCAACAACTTTGGAGGAAATTTTGATATATTGCTATGAATGTCTATGAATATCTCTTTAAGTAGTTTATCACCAAAGGACATAAGCAATTGTAGTACAACATTGCAACAACCTTTGAGAACTTAAAGACCCAATAAGTTTGGACCGTTTATTTATCATTTCCTCCACCCGTACAATGTGATAATTAGAAGTAACTCTCCTGGACTAATTAAAACTGACACTCATCCCATTATATAGTCAAAGAAAACTTTTAACACTCTGCGAGTTGTAAAAAAGTAATTAAAAAGAGCAATACTTCTGGTCGACACGAAAGTTTGAGCTGCTTTAAACATAAAAATTAATGCTAATGGTGCACGATAAGCTCAATCGTTCAAGGAAATTCCAATACTGTTCAAGTTTTTTTTTATGTGTTCGCACTCATGCCGCGTTGTAAGCGTCGTATTTCAGAACCAATCGGATCCATTTGCTACCATGTTGGGAGTCCATGTGGAAGGACATTTAAAATCAATCGCTGTAGGCTCGAGGTCTCAATGGGTCCTTCAGCTAAAGCCCCAAGGTTTCAACATATTTTGAAGTGCTAATCGACGAAATTAGAGCTTGTGGCTCGATAGGCTCGCTGCTAAAACGGATTGCATCTGGTTCCCGGACTTGCATCTCTGGAACACGTTTACCTGTAATCACCTCAAATAATTCCAGTTTAATTATCGAGTACAATGCGAGGCATAGAAAATGCCAGACCACAGATGAACGAAGTCGATTAATTGGAGCAAGCAAGTCCATCCGCATCGATGCTATGCAATGCGGGATTGGGAAAATGCTTTGGCCAGCTGCATCGGAACACTGGATTACAATCACAGACGTATTGTGGATCGAAGTATGTACTAAGGTAGATAATTGAAAGCTGTGTTTATACAGTAAATTTTTCAAATTTATAAATATATTGTTTAGCTGTTGCTAAACGATGCATAACTTGTAACTTAATACAATTCAATCATAAAAATAGCATGTTCCTTTAATTATTTTGTTCTGCTGGTGCATCCAGCAATGCTTCGGTTGGTGCAATCAGCTAGAAGTAACAGCGCCTCATTACTGTCTGAAAACTGCCAACGGTTTTCCCGTACCGAGAACATACCACACGATCCGGAACAATAATAGGCGCAATCAAGAGAATGAACCTCTCCAGCGTAAAGGAAATACCGGCTCGACGTTGCCGGAGCAAACCCAGAGCCTGCCAGAGAACTTCCGAGTCACCGAGTGAGCCCTAGTCAGGTTGGAGGATTAGCAGGGTTTAGCTAAATACCCGGATACGGCCAGGTGCTCTGCCACGACATGCAAGGACAATGTTCACATGCATTCGTCCTGCCAGCACCTACCGTTCTTTCTCACCCGACGTTCCCGCGCTAAAGAGCTGGTGAGCTGCGAAGACATTAGGCGACCGTGAACGGGTCACCAAACAATGCAATCTAATTATATGCACAATGTACATCGAGTGCGCTCGTTAATGGGACAATTTATTGCTACTGCACAAAGTACATGACGTTCAGCGTACCCGCAGGTGGAACAGTACGAGTTTAGTGTCGGATAAGGAGATGGATTGAGCAGTTTTCCGCAAGACGAGAAAAAAAATTAAACACACATAAATATCCAACGGTAATAGATAGGACTGAACCTTCACGTTTTGGAGGGAGTTAGAGATTGGCGGTGGACTTTTTGTTGTAATACCTTGATAGAAAAATCTGAAACAATACCAACGTGAAGTTTGTAGACACATCCCCTTTCTTGTAATGATGATCAGGTTTTAACGATCGGCCTTGCGCTTTAACGAGTTTCTAATCACCAGCGCCGAACATGTTGGCTCCTTCGTCCGGGTGCAGCGGAAACCGTTACTTCAAAAAAGGTGTGCCTGTGCATGCCCGGACGCAACGAAAGAAAGCAGCGAAGCAAACAAAAGCACACACGCACACACGTGCTTAATTAGCGTCGGGGCGGGCGTGTGTCCATGTGTTGGTGTGCTCGTGGCGGGCGGCGTGGAAACGAAACACAACACGTACGCAGTGATGTTCCGCTGGAAAAAAATCGATTGGACACTACCAGGGTTTACCCGTGTTCAACGCTCCTAAAAATCTGGTCAAAATTAGATAAAAACCTAGAAAAATCTAAATTAGCCTATGGAAAACCCACTATTGACAGGGCGGAAGTTAACGTATCTTTCCCTAAAATAGGACAAACCTAGTTTGATACATCACTGAGCGCACTGGACAGAAAGCTGCGGTTGCGAGCGTTTTCGTGTTCTTCTTCTTCTGCCCCAGCCAAGTGTTGCTAGTTTGCGCCTGAAACATCCTCTTGTAAATTTTCGTGAAAAGTGAGTAAAATTGTGAGAAATACAAGTGTTGCATAGTTTATAACAGCAGCATGCATGCACGGTGTGCTGTTTACGTGGGTTTCATCATCGTACGAAACAGGAGATCTTCTCCACCGATATCTTCCGAGATCACCTACCACACCCTAAACCACACTATGCAAATACGCCCTACGCGGGAGACGTTTGCCTTCTTGAGTACAATTTCACGACTCTAAAACCGTGTGTTAAGTGGAACATAAGTACTCTGCAGCCCGAACATGTTACATTTGAGTGTTTTGTGACGAATTTTGTGTGTAGGAACATGTTTGATCAACGCCAAACGAATCACGATCACACGCCCCATCGTCGGAAGATGGCTGCTGCTGCAGGGTTGGGGGTGCTCACCCTCACACGCAAGAAGGGATGAAGATCAGTGCTTGGCGGTGCGATCGTTAATTAAATTCGTCAAGTGATCGAAGTGACGCATCGCGTGGTTCCTAAACGGGGCTGCATTCTTTCGGCATTTGTGGAAACGCGCAAGGGAAAAGAAAACTCGCGTCAACTGTGGTCACTCCGGTGGTGGTGCGATTTTGCGGTCACCAACACAAGCGCACAGAGGGGTAGTTTGAAGCTTGTTGATATCATGTGGAGAAGCGGTTTTATCGACCGCATGGATACTTGTAGCGTATTGGTGAGGCGGTCCAACAGGTGGCTCAATGGTCTAGGGGTATGATTCTCGCTTTGGGTGCGAGAGGTCCCGGGTTCAAATCCCGGTTGAGCCCGCGAGTCTAGTTTTTTGTTCGGATACGAAAGTTTCTGAATTAGGTTTTTGTTAAAGATTTCTTCTACATAGTTCACGTGTCTTACAGGGTTTCCAAATTATTTACACCTGTGCTGTTTTCTGATTTTGTGTCATATGGAAGCCACATTCGTTTGCAACTCTTGGTAACCATGGAAATCGTATATTTCAAATACCACAGAACTAACACAAGTAAACTTGAAAGTCCTATAAACTGCTCGTAACTGACACAAAGTGAATAACAACAATTTCTAATTTGTTTGTGTTTTGAACATTTATTATTTTGGAACTTTATTGAAAATAAGAACTCGCCATTAGGTACCTTGAAGTCTCGAGTAATTTATATAGACCGGATCCTTTCGTTTTGTGATGCACAATTCGGTCGCGCAAAACGCTTTTCGAATGAAAACCAAACATTGCACGTGCTGTACAAGTAAGCGAGATACAGCTCCAAACTCAGCCTAAAAATCACTTCACAGAAAAATCACACATAACAGAGAATTTGCTCACAATGAGACTCGGTGGAAATGTTCCGCGAAGGTGTTTCATGCCTTTTTATCTTGCTCCAAATGCATGCCACGGCGGGTCCGTATCGTATCGAATTGTTTTGTTTTCATCTCACACTTTTGTTCCAGGACATTCCCGCCGCGTTTGTAAACGGTTTAATCTAACCCGGGCGTGCACCGGCAGGAATGGTTGCAGTATCATGTCCACCATCGAGGAGCGTACAGCGTACCTAGACAATCCCTACTTCAAAGGACATATTTACGGAAACTATAACCCTTTCTACGCTACGATCGCGGTCTGCACCGTCCTTGGCGTGTTCATCATCGTGCTGAATATCGTGTGCGGTTGTTGCGCCAAGCATAAGCAGTACTGGCAGGACAGACACACAGGTTGGGACGAACATAGCTAAATCGTGTTGGAGGATGTGTTAACGTTTCGGTCGTTCTCTCGTGTTGTAGGAAACCGGTGGCTAGTGTCATTTTGGTCGGCAACACCCCACAAGCAACCGCCGCTTGATTTAACGGAGCTGAAGGACGCCAGCCACTTCCAACCCGTGAACGTGAGTCGCATGTTTTTTTTATACGAACAAAACAAACCCTATTATCTTTCGTGGTAAGAGCATGAACGATTGAAATGTTGTCTAGTGAGAGAACTTGGTAGTTAGTAGCTGCCAGGTCAGTACTAAAACCGCTAGCGTGTATCTTATTACAGCAGGATATAATGGCGAGATGAACTACTCGAACACACATCTGTTCATTTCTGTTCATTAGAAGAAACGATGTTCATGGAGTCATGCACACAAATCTCATAGCAGCACATTCCAGAATGAAAACGCAAACGGAAAACCCGTAGCCCACCAGTAGCAGATAGTTTAACGAAACTAGGTCAACCAAGTGCAGCATCACGCGTTGGTTTGACGAATGTTGCAACAACCGCTCCATCCTTTTGTCGTACATTGCGGCCCAGTAGTCCCAGAGACCGGCTTGTGCGATCCGACCGACGAATTGCTGTAGCTGCAACCCGACGGCTGAAAACTTCGACACGCGCAGGCCGTTCATGCGCCACCCGACGAACTCCTGCAGGATGTAGTAGCGCGCGGGAAACTTGTCTTGCTTCATGTTTATTATCTCGTGCACCAGGAGCTTTGCGTTACCACAGTTCATAACGATGGCATTCCGACCGTTGCGAACGTTCGTTATGTACGTGTCATGATCGCTGACTAGTACATTCTGGCGCAGCTCTTCGTTAAGCTCGTCGGGCACGTACTCCATCAGCTCCAGCGTGATGCCGGACTCAACAAACTGTCGGAGAGTTTTCAGCTGCGGCTCGTTTAACGATTGCACAAACTTCGACAGCAGCATGGCCGAGTATGCTTCGCACAGGAAAAACATAACCACCACGGCGCTGAAGATCACACGTCGCTCGATCGAAAGGTAGCGTTGGTCACTGGTCGCCTGCCTGCCGAACAGCATCGTCAGCAGAATGTTATGCGGGAATTGCCGGGACCATCGGTAGTTGAGCACGAAGCCGAATCCAACAATGCAGCCGCATAGATACCAAAGCGAAGCAGAGAATGGCGACAGCAGGAAGCTGATCATCCCTGGCTTCGGTTTTTGCGGCACAATTAGACAGTTGCCGGTGAAACCACCAACGGCTAGCACCGGGCTAGTCAGCGTGCCAGACGATTGAACGCCAAGTAGGAAATCAATGTTCGACATATCGTACTTTGTGCGTGCGTTCACATGTTTTGCAAACGTATCGAAGAAAAAATAGAATATTCCCCCCACTCCGCCATTGCTGTAGATTAGAAACGGAAACAGGATCTTCTTTTCGATCACGAGCAGATGCCGATCGACGTTTCTGTTTCTATCGCGCACCAACAGTGGGTAGTGCGGCGAACCTTCGCGCGCTACTCCGACCGTCCCGCGGTAGTTACTCACCAACGCCGTCGAAATGTTCCGATGACGGTTTGTCTGCATGAGGGCCATATTCCGCACACCCATCGTGTTGAAGATATGAAAAATGTCAACCAGTGCTTGAACGTCCTCGATCCAATCGGTCATCAGGACGAGATTGGCGGCCGCGTTCCAGTTCGTGTTGCCGGAGATGAGCTTTAGTCGAGTGAGTATTTGGCGTGCGTGGGAGTTGGGTTCGAAGATCAGATACATCGAACAGCGGTGTAGCTTTGCATGGCGGAATTCAACCGTTGTCAATAGGCGCGGGTAAGCTTCGAACTGGAGCAGATACCGTCCAAGCACGTCGTTCCAGTGAGGATCAGTTAATTGCGATGAAATACAAAGCTCCTGTCCGGCGGCTGGAATCTCTAGTCGTTGGGATTGGGTTGTGATGTAGCGGAGAATGTTTAGTTCCGTCGCGATGCACAAGGCACGATCTGGAACCGTACCGACAGATAACAGCACGAATGCGATGATCAACATTTTAGAATGAGGGCACTCTGGTTCGCTGCGAATACTGAACGCTCCTGGACTATTGTTCTTAAATATGAAGGCAACGAGGAGTCGAATGGTGACTACTCTGGTACTCATGGGATATACTCTGATCGAAGTTATTATATCTGAAAATGTTCTAAGTGGGTTAAACCGTGTTAAACCATTTTTATTTTTCCATCGTAGTGTTACAAAAGCACAGAAAAGCAAATCACGACAGACACACCCATAGTAGCTTCGGCGGGATGTAATTGTATCGCGATAGTAGTAATTGAGCACATTAAGGTGCATGATTCGAAGCGGTTTGTTTTGCTATCACACTTGGAGGCAGTGGACTTTAAACGCGCTCAAAAGTAAGTGCTCCAGGGTGTCTACCCATCTAAGCGACACCTTTCTGCAAGACTTGACGCTTTTTTTTTTTTTTAAATTCATAGGCTAGTTTATTTTTTTAAATACATAAACAGACAAAACATAACAACATAAACTAGCAATCTCCTTGCTGGCGGCCTTCCCAAATTAGGCGTAGCCGCCAGCATCTGTGCGTATACGAGTTTTCTACCACCGCGTATCCGCTCACCTCCGCTCCGTTCGCGATGGCCTCCATCGCGAACTCTCGCCGATCCGGTGGACTGAATACACAGTCACCCCTCCATTGGTCGCACAGGTACCGCTGCT